>CM060951.1:58306680-58606680 GCA_030765055.1 Mantis religiosa | reverse complement strand
CTATCCTAAAGGATGAATATGATGTAACAATATGCTCCAAGCACACTGGACACATTTAAGCATTATTTCACATATTGACTTAACGTTAAGAGTTTGTCAATTAAAAGTACGTGGTGAATGACAGATTCAGTCACGTACAAATGATCTGAGTAATCAAACCGATTTTGCTCTGTTAAACGAGACGCTTTTTCCGCGAAAATCACATATCGCTTATTTTTTGTAATAATAAACAAAAACAAAATTTGAATCCCCCATACAGGAAACATATATAAAAATATTTTTCTATCTACTACAGGTAAATCAGGTAAATGCTTGCTGTAATGGCTTTCTTTCATATTTCCTTGTAGATACAATCAGGTACTTAAAATCTATAAGAGGTAGCTACTATGTGATGATTTTGAAATTCGTTTGCTTTTGCATGGTCAGGAGGAGGTATAACACTTTTCGTTTGAGAAAGTATAATTGCGTATTTAAAAGTTAATATTAATAACGAGAAATATTGCAGAAATGGTGTGCTGCACAAAAAATGTATTGAGTTAATAAGCCTTTGTGTATCTGCTACAGCTTAATAATTATACCAAAATGTTTCAGAATGAAAGGACTTCAGAGATATCAGTATTTATTACTAGTGAGTGCTTACATTAATGCCTACATTGGGGTTGTTAAGTTGGTAACGTGTTTGTTGATTTGTTACCTATTTGGCGTCTATTTTAAGTTTTTTTAACAGCTACTGTGCTCAGATCTAGGTATCAACAACATCGATTCCAGTTAACCGTCACTAATTTGTACTTAAATCAGCGACTGACGGTTTTCCAGACAGTGCTATAGGACTGGAGTCGTGACTTGGTAAAAGAATGACTTTACACGAAACCTGCGACACTAACTGTGCATGACGACACCTTCTAACAGATGTTTACCTCGTCCCCACGATACAGGACATTGTGGGTGAGAAGTAAATCCGCCTCAAGTGAAAAGGTTTTCTGATGACGGGGAAGGGGAAGAGAAAGAAAAAAAAAGAGATATAATAAGACAGAATTGAAGAGAATGACAACAAAAGCGAATGATTTATATAAACAGTCCATTTTGTCGCCGGTTACAGCTGCTGAATCTGCTGTTTTCAAGTAAACTTTTCCTTTTATTTTTTATGACTCACCATCTATAGAAAAAAAATGTACGATTTTAAAATAAAAAAGGTGGATTCTATTGTAGATGCTTTTCTGTCAAATCATTCCATTATTATCTCCGAGGTGCACATTGTGAAAAAGATGGTTTTGAAGCACCCGAGCAATTTGGCTTCTCTGCTTTAGAGGGTCTTCAGTCTTTTGTTGATAAAGTCATCTTCTGTGAACAAATAACGTCTTCAGCATGCCCAATTCTGTTACTTAAACTTAAGCTTTGACAAACAGGTGAAGTGTGAAAGTTTTTAAAAGCACTTCTTTCTGCAATTAAGTGAAGATTAATGACTTGCCATGCTACTTGGAAGAGTCTGTAATAGGCTTGGCCAAATCAGTTGAATGCAGCTTCATAATGTTTTGTGTATATAGTACATGACTTAAGAAATATAAGGCTTTTTTGTTCTGGGTTTAGAAGACTGATAAGTGCTACATCATTCGATATAAGTAAAATGTTATTTTTATATTCAAATATCAAGATTTATATTAACTCCCAGGAAATGTTAAGAATATTCTGAGTACAAAAAGCTGAAGGAAATTGCCACACTTTCAGATGAAATTCTTTAAATAAAAAGGTTAACTATAACATACTTCCCAGAAAATTGCCATGGAAGGCTGCCATATTATGTACATATATTCTAAGCGAATCACGTTATCTTAAGGGCACTGGTAGGTTGATAGGTTTCAAAAAATCCATTTTTTATTTTTAATGTTGAAAATTATATAATTCTTCAGATTTAAAAAGAAATATATAACGTAGGTTGTCAGCTGGCATTAAAGTCCTTTAGTTTGTCAATTTAAACATGGCGGCGTGTTAATAGGCCCACTTCCCGAGAACGGTGCTTAATCTTTGATCGTGATTTCCCAAATCCTTGATTTTTCATACTTTAGGTGCATGTCTCTCAAAAGCTATGAAATATATTTACACAAAATTTGTAGCGGTTATTTGACAATGTTCCTTGAACACATTCGGCTAACATTGATATACATGTGAATTATAAAATTAATGAAAACAAATATTCAGTCCTTGAAAATATTATTTATTTTTTTACTCAAAAAATTAATTTTTCATGTGCACAGTATAAACTATATGTGATTTTCATTTAGCCGATATTATAAACTGCATCTTAGGTTATTTAGGATAAAAATTGGTGCCCGTAGCTTTAAATTCCTACAAGTAAAGAGCGCCTGAAATATAGGGTGCAATATTTTTTTCAGGGCACACGGTGTGATTTATGCCCCTTTTGCATGGACCCATGTGAACGTAATTTAAATATTATACAGTAGTTAAATGCACACATCCTTATACAGTAATCATACCGAATTTCAATTTCTGATAATGTTTATTTTTCTATATATTCAAGTTTTAATATTGGTAAAAATTAGCCTTGCCTGGGTAAAAATAACCTCCCAGTGCCCTTAAAAGAAAGTCCCTAAAAATGTGTAACTCCAACTGCAGGTCAAATCTTTCCGGTTGGATTGAAGACTAGCTGCTCTATCCTTTCAGTGGATAGATTAAAATAAGTTTATTATAAACAAGGCTGGTAAATTGAGACCTGGTGTGCCCTGCAGTCAACTGAGCTAGGTTAACGCGATGTGTACTCGGTACTTCCGTGATGGTAGAAGTATTTGTTGATACTGAATAACGCTCAGTTAAAATTTGTTTCAAGAAACCTTTCCCCACGTGCTACTGCCTTCCCCTTTACCCTAATTGACTGGCGCTCTCGGCACCATAAAATCCACTTCAAAGCAAGGTTAGCTGTAAAAGTCATACAAACAAATATTTCACCAATAGCGAAAAACGCACCTATCGTTAGTCATCCTGGGAGGCAGGTATGAAGCAACCGATCCACCTCTTAATTTTGTTTAAGAGTTAACATAAATTCCAGATAATTTAACATGAGATAAATTAACTTTGTGGCGTACTTAGCTCATACGGTCATCAATATAAATTTGACAATTCTCTGCAAAAATATTAAGATATATCATGTTAAATAACCAATTCATTTTTACCGTACAGCAATCTATACCACGACAGCAGCCATTGAAATTGATTAGGTCACGTGAGCGTTAAGAGATACGGGGAAAGCTTATTTGAAACAAAGACTAGGTACACAAGGTCTACTTCTGAGCCTAATTTATCCGACTTCGATGACTTTATACAAGACTCTCGCTTACGTCAAACTTCGTTCTCTGCACTGCTTTAGCCTTACTTGTAGTCTGCTACTTATAGAACAGTAAAGGACACGTGCCTCTTTATGAAGAAAGCAACTATTAGATGAATAAAATGTGGTTTATAATGTTTGTGTACACTGCAAATGACTTGTATTGCTCTGCTTAACTCGGGTTGCTCTGGTTGTATAAGGTATAATTTATTTTTGCAATAAAATTACATTAGAATTGTAGTTAATAAATCAGAAGTAAAATTGATAGACAAATATAATCGTATGTTGTACTAAAAAGCAGAAATGTAATCATTTCTTTTAGAGTGTAATGTAAAACTGCACTATTTTTATTATTTTTAAGCATTTTGAATACGTAGAAAAATTTAAATAGAATAATTATTAAAACACTGAACATAACGTTTACGCTGTATAATCCATAACATGTATTTTTTCATTTATGTTAATTATAAGCAAAATAGTTTTCATACTTCGCTTGCTTTTCTTCTTCATTTGTTGTCAAGGTAACGATCATCCCATGACTATTTTATAGGTATCAATCCAAAGTGCAAATTTAACACGGTAGAATACTTTATTGCGCACATTAGGTTGCGTATGGGAATCATTTCAATGACTGAAATATAGAGAGAAATAACTAGACGCTAAAGTTTCCAGCGAGCGCTCGGGAGCTCCCGCTATCAATCCACAGGCCGACCAATATGACTGGGAGTTTTAAATGATTTTCCTCAGTCGTCAAGATAACACTGGATTGGATATTTACTGCGATCGGAGTGTCCCTTAAGTTTAAAACAATAATAAAGTTTAATTACAATGTATTTGACATACTGCGCCATCTATCCGCAGGTAATGAAATCTGGAGGGCAACTTAGAAGCCTATCAGTTCACTCCTGTTAGAGTAATCGTAGTTAAATAAACTGAAAAGAAAACTTCGTTATAGTAGCTAAAATTATTTTTATCCATTCACGGTAAACATCAAATGAAATCAAAACCTGATTCGTTCACTAATTTTTTCAGGCATTTGGAAAAAAAAAAAAATAATATAACTATTATCTTACACCCTATTAATAAATGATCATCATTTTTTTTTAGTTTTAGTGGGGGAAAATACAAAACAAACACATAATCTTTCGCGTAGTATGGTTCTTATTTTATTTGATATTACCAAAATCAGAATTTGAACAGTACGCAGGCACTTCAGTTATTTCAGAGTTCACTACAATTATTTTCTGAGGAGCTTTGCACACCGGCCACTAAGCACCTTTGATATAGAACAATATTCCCTCCACAAAGGTTATACATGTGCTTCGGTTTTTATCAAAATGCTTGCAACCAAGTGTTTTCTTCAAATGAATATATTGCTAAAAACCACCTGTCAAGTCAGACTAATGCCCGATTTCACCAACAGATGTTAAAACCAACGTTAACCAATGTAACGTAACAATTGTCACAGCACTAACACTAATGTTAAATTTCTTGCATTTCACCAACCTGTTTTCTGAAAATGTTTACAAACCTGTGTTAACACTGAGAAACTTGTAAATATCTCAGCTATAGAAGGCTATGGATGAGTCGTATTACTTTCTGAACGTACTGCGATGCGCTTTTGTTTTTATTTTCGTCTGCACAAGCCGAAAAATGGCGGATGAACAAAATCATAAATAAAGCCGTGAGACGAATTTCTCATCGATGGAGAGAGAATAGTTAACTGAATTGGAGAGAAGTGTAAGGATATAGTGGAAAATAAGAGGTCGGATGCGGTGAATGTAAAAGAGAAAGATGTCACGGGGAAAATATTGGAAACGAATTTAATTCAAATGCATGTGTCACTAGTAGAAGCACCAAACAACTTGTCAGTATTACGTAAATTTAAAACGAGATGCGAAGGACAAGTGACTTAAACGTTTCAAGACGGGAGGTGGACAGTGTATTATCCACATAATTCAGTGAATTATAAAATCGGAGAGTTATTAATACTTGAAGCAAAGGCAAGATCGGCATATTCCTTTCGATGCATATTCTAACACATTATTTCATAAATTTAAAACGAGGTGCGAAGAAGGACAAGTGACTTGAATGTTTCAAGACGGGAGGTGGACAGTGTATTATCCACATAATTCAGTGAATTATAAAATCGCAAGGTTATTAATACTTGAAGCAAAGGCGAGATCACCTTATTCCTTTCGATGCATGTTCTAACCTCTCTTGTACTTCCGCAGTAACCTTCATAGCAACAAGTTTCGACAGTCTATACCTCTGTAAAATATTTGCTTCGTATAGCTCCTCAGAATCATTTCTCCTCATAGGCCGTACTCTGTTGCGAATGAATGTCTTAAATATAGCAAATCGACGTCAACAGCTGAGTTCATGCTCGCCATCTTGATTATTTACAATTGTTAAGGACTTAACATCAGAAATTTGGCTTGTTAGCTTAGCAAGAGATTTAACACGAGTGTTACGCTAACACCTGTTGGTGAAATGCAAATTTTGTTTTAACTATTCCTAAACTCGTGTTAAGTCTTAACATATATTGGTGAAATCGGGCATAAGAGAGATAATCGATGGGCCCTCATTTGTTCATTTGATTTGTAGCATGCCGTTTATCGGACAACTTTATGAATCTGTTCAAGAGTGTGAGCTTTCTCGTAAGTACAGCAATCTGTATAAGAATGCATTAAAATAAGAAATCCTTCGGAAAGAAAATGAAGACATTTTTATGCAAATGTTTGCCGCACTTCAAAGCTATTCTAATGCTGAGGGACTTTTATGTAAGCTTTTACGGATTATGATCAGAAGGTTTCGTAGTCGATATGCGCTCTTGCCCATCTACATCCGCATTATGTCTTTGGATCACCCTATGAATGTTTCATAAACGATACAAGAATTAACGTTCTCTAATGATACGATTCCTAAATGGAAACCTTTAAACAGTTCTAGTACCTTGCCCTGAATTTTACAAGGACTCTAATCTTGTCATTTCAGCTGTCACCCCCGTCATGGAAATGATCGTAATCACTGTCCAAATCATCTATTTAAGTCGTTATCCTGCCTCACCATTAACATGTTTACCTTATTTACCAAATGGGCTCCAATCTGTCCCTACCTCTCTGCCACCCTTCACGAACGTCAGGCATGTAAACTGAGTTCAGCGGTGGCTCGTGAAGAGCCACCAAAGAAGAGGAATGCATTGCTTAAAATTTAAACATTTTTATCTTTTTTTGCTAAGCCTGCTTAGATGAATTTTACTTAACTGTGAAATACTGTATTACAAATATTATGGTACTTTATGAGTTTCAAAACCCTTATACTTGAAAATAAAAACCAGAAATGCTTACACATTTTAAAAGAATTGTATCAAAAACTAAATAGAATAAATGTTAATTATGTATGAAAATATGTTATATAGTGCGATCCATATAAACCCGAACCACTTCAATTGGCCATAATTTTCCTTTTAAAGCTCGTAGAGTGTACAAATTTGTGTTATTGACCTCAGTGGCTCTGGGAGAATTGGCAACATTGACAACTGTTTACAGTAGACAGTCTTAAATGTGCCACTTTCTTTGATACCATTTTATGGACTTTCAGGACTTTCAGGTAGACCTCGCGACATGTTCCATATTACCGCCCTATTTTCAGTGGACCAAAAATGCAACTTTTCATAAGATGTCCATTTTTTCTGTTGAATTAGCATTATAAACAATTCCAGTGTTGTCGGCACATGTAACACTAAACAAAGTATGTCTTCATTAATAAATGTGAAAGCATTTTACCACAAAACTAAAAATTTGTCAATAAAAAAGGGGTATTCCATATTGCCACCTTCTCCTCTACTGTTTTGTAGACTGGAAGTCGTAATCTATTTTTTCCTGGCCATTCTAAGAGCAGAATTTGAAAACTGTTAAGTGCATGGTTATTATTTCTATTTTCAACAAAAGGAGCAAATGTAATTAATAAAAATATCTAAGTGACATAAAGAGGTTAACAGGATAAGCCTTTTTCAGAATAGCTTATAAAAGATTGAGCAAAAAAATGCTACCGTGTGAATGTTGCCTAGATATTTTAAATTATGAATGTAACTGTGTGGATATAGGTAAGTATCCTAAACAGCGCATTATGATCATTTTCTGTCTGTTTTATTTACTGCTGTCTTATTAAATAAGACATAATTAGTTTTAGTTATAGTCTATAAAATCATTTTAATAAAATTTAATTCTGTCTTTTCTTATTTATACGTCATTTCATTCGTTCCCTTTTGAAAAACGTGTAACAGGTTATGCTATAGAAAATGAAGAGACAGTAGGTATAGAAGATATCAGATATTTCTTCAAATTGTTGTGCAAATTTCTTCCTTATTATCTCGTATTATTGGTATCGAAAAACAAGAGCAGAAGCCGCCACTGCTATATAGAACTTCATCCATAGCAATCAGATGGACGCCATTTTCGCGTCTTGGAGTAGTAGGTGGTGACTGAACTGTGTTTCCTTTGCACTCGCTCTCAAACAACACAATAACTTCTGCGTTGTCATCGCCGTTTACTCTGGACCAGCATTCATCATTCTGCTCCTTCGTTCCCCCGTCTCTTTCTTCCTTTCAATCGTTGTCTTTATCCAGTTTCAATCTGTCTTTTATCAAATCCTATTTAATAATTTCTTTTTTTACCTGTGGAGTAGGCTGACTTGTTATTTGGTTAGGACAGCTACTGGGCTCTACCTACTGCCTCTCTTGTTAACTAATTCATACTCTTGAAAAGTATTATGGTAGCATTAAGAGGCAGAGAGGTGGAGGGAGAGACAAGTGTGAAGAGGGAAGGGTTAAAAACTGTGAAGTCATAACTAGCTATTGTATTAAACTAGGACTCTATACTAACAATAGCTAAGTCTTCATGTGTGTACAGTCTAAACCAAAATCTGTTGAATACGGGCTCTAGCTGTTCACTATTAACTGCGAGTATTTAAACAAATTAGCGATGAGAAGGTGCAAAATATAATTCTGAGACAAATTCTTATGTCCAATGAAGTATATTATCTGTAATCTCCATCTGTTGTAGCTTCTTGGTAAGATTACATCTCCTTAGAGCGTCATTAAGATTTCAGATCAACAAATACGGCTAAGGTATCTTCTTATCTATTAAATCCTTCTTTAATTTGTGGCTCAGTTACATTAATGGTTCATTCGTATGATTTTTCTGGAAGTCAGCTGGGCAATTTGATAGAAGACTGTAGCATTCAAGATGAAATTCATTATGGTTGAAATTATTTTCATGACTTTTGCCAGAACAGTGGTTAATGATATAGGTCTATGGTTATTTATATCATCTCATTTACTAGGTTTGAGGTTTGGGATGATGATAATAATAGCTCTTTTTTAATTGGAGTGAACAGATGATTTCCAGGCATAATTGCAGAAGTTCAGTAATGTCGTTTTAGTTTTTTTCGCTACATTATGAATTCTGGATGAATTTTCTCTGGTCCTGGAACTTTGCTATTATGTGTTTTAAAAACAACTATTTTAAAGTTCAGAAGTGTAAATTAACAGTAAATTATTTGTTCTGTTGTAGTTACATGATAAGGTTTACTTTACTTTTTCTTTAAATATACATATACGTATATAGAGATATTGTTGGAATTTTTTTTTTTTAAAAAAAAGGTGCCCACCCGCCAAAAGAGTCAGTCGTTAATTGAACTCGCGTGCGTAGACAGCTGTGTGTTTGTGGTTGATGACCGTGCAAGTTGTATTGTGTATGTGAGATAATTCTGATCAGCTGTGCACGAAGTGTTTCTACGGAAATAACGTGCAATTTTTGGTGTTTGTAACCTGGACTTCTAATTTCACGAACTCACAAAGTCACAATTGGGTGGGCTACCTTTTTTATAGATTACTCACATTCCGGTATGTCTCCAGCAATCAAGAAGGCTAGAAAAAAAGAACCAGAACTCTCGATAAATCCATCTCCTTCCGTTTCGCCGAGCTTTTATCTACACACTACACTGCCCGTCTCTTTGAATGCTCGGCCGCGCCGCCTCTTAGCAATAATGCGCTCCCGACAATATCAAAATCATATTTTGTACTTTTTGTCTCATAACCCACACAGGTGAATGACATTACTCTAACGATTCCTTAATTTGTTCATTATTCACAATATTCTTTTTTCTAATTTTTTGGTTCTCTTTAATTTTTTATTCAAATTATAATTGAAAATATTTTTATAAAATGATAGGAATGCATTTTTAATTATTTATTTTTATGGAAATATGTCCAATTGTTAAACTTATGAATAACACAGGAATAAAACGGGACTAACGAATTTGTGCTAATCATAACTAAGGAAAAATAACTTTTTATTCAGTTAGCATAAGTATGTACCTCGGAGAAATGAAGTAATACAAATGAGCTCTCAAATTACAAACTTAAATATATAATAAGTAATTAATTCCATTATTACGGTTTTTATAATAACCTACAAAAAATCATTTTTGTCAGCAGAGTAATGAATAACTGTCTTCTTTGAATTCATTATTTTTGTAACCGTTAATGGGTAACGTTACTGCTGTAGCCTTCATTAAGGTAGCTGTTGAGTTATTTTCGGGCCAAACCTAGAATGGAGTAATCATTCTACTAAAATGTATGTGAAAATCACTATTAATTAAAGCTTTACTTTTCTTTGTAGTAATTTACGTTCTTCAACGTTAAGTCATATCGGACGATGAATGAAATGGGTGAAATGATGCTCAAATGGGCCCAGGATCCATAGAGCTTAGAGTTACCTGACATTCGTCTTTTCAGGATAAGGGAAAGCCCCGGAAAAAGCCTTATCCAGCTAACTCGCCCTGACCGAGATTAAAACTCGGGACCTCTTGAACGTGATTTAGAAACGCTGCGACCACACTACCAAGGCGGGCAGCTTCACGGGTGATCAGCTGTGTCAAAATAAGTAGCGTCTATCTGTTAGTCATTCCAAGCTTCATGGCCTTCTTCAGAAACTGAATAAAAATAATGAAAATCATTTCTTTCACAGACACAATATTTTACTTTACAGATTGCCCACTCTGTGAAATTTTTATGTACGGCTTGTTATGGTCATAATTTTAATATAGGGTAATTTTAATTTAATTTACGTGTTATGAAAGATATAGTTATTATAGCAAATGCGATTAAAATTGTAATATCTGTAACATAATTTAAATATCAGGGCAGAACACTGCACGCTTCATTTAACTATTATTTGTAATAAGGGTCTGGTTTCAATATTAAAAAAACTCACGTGTGCTCCTTACTGTTCAAAGAATGACTCGCCTCGATAGCGTAGATGGTAGCGTTTCTCCCTCACGTGCAAAAATCCCGAGTTCGAATCTCGGTTAGGATGAGTTACCTGGATAAGGTTTTTTCCGAGGTTTTCCCTTATCCTGAAAGACGAATGTCGGGTTTCTTTGAGCTCCGTGGACACCGGACTCATTTGAGCATCACTTCACTCATTCATTCATCGTACGATATGACTTAACGTTGGAGGACGTAAATTACACAAAAAACTGAGTTCCTTGAGGTAGCAGTATTTTACATAAATGGAAATGAACTCCGATGTCAGATAACAATAAGTATTCTACATAATCTAAAAAAAAAAAAAAATAACGGAACTGATTGCAGTGTGTAAACTATGAAACACATTTAATATTCTTTGATTGTTTTATTTAACACACTTATTGCAAGTAGAGACGTTAGTGTATTCTAGGCAAAAAAAAATGGATAGATTTAAAAAATTAGGATATTTAAAACCCCTGAATCCAAAAACGAACAGACGGCTATATACCGATCTTGGTGTTTGTGTTCAGTATTCCAGCATTCTTCAAGAATGGAAGTTTAGGTTCGGAGGAGGGGATTTCTTAAAAAAAAAAAAACACGCTTAAACTACCTCTTAGGTAGATATAGGTTGTAGTTATAGTTTAGCCATAAGTTTTTTTTATCAAAAATAGCTCTAAGGATTTTGATGCTATATGTTTAAATATTTTCTTGACAAATCAAATGTATATCCTGAATATCTTCTACGTTCTCCAGCGATAAGTCATATCAGAAGATTAATGAAATGGTTGAAATGATGGTCAAAGAGCTTAGAGAGCCAAAGAGCTTAGAGTTACCTGACATTCATGTTTCGGGATAAAGGAAAAACCTGCAAAAGAAAACCCTATCCAAGTAAATCATCCGAGTGAGTTACTCAGTATAAAACTCGGGACCTCTGAGGCAGACACGCTACCACCTGCGCTACTGAGCGGGCGAATTCTTATGCAGCTTGTAAGGTAAGAGATAGTCAAATATGAAATAATTGTTAGCATTAACCATTTCCGAGATATTATCTATTACTGCTTTGTACTTGTGAATATTCTATTCCTTCGATTATAAAATTTATATTCGGTATTTTTATACTTGTGATTATACAAAGAAAATGGAATTTGGAAGTGGCTCTTTCTTATAAGTTTTCAGCATACACTTAGGCCTAGTGAAAATATGCATGGAAATATGTAATAAAGGTACTTCTGTATATGATTATCTCAATTAACATCAACATCTACAACGGGAGTTCTTGTAATTATGGGAATATGGCCAATTGATTATGTAATCAAACTACGTGCAGCAAATTATTGGTTAAAGAAACAGAACATAACAAAAGTGCACGAACTGATCGGCGAAAAATGTAAATCTAAAACTGAAATTAGGAATTAAATTTTTAAATGATTGGCAACAAGAGTGGAATTACGCGGATGAAGGAAGGAGAATTTATGAGATATTACCAAACATCAAGGAAAGGTTACGGATGAAACATTTGAACCCGAGGAAGGGAATCATACCTTACATATCAGGTCATGGACCGTATGATACATACTTCAATCGAATAGGCAAAAAAGAAAATAGTAATTGTGATATCTGCAATGTTCCAGGCAACCCAGAGTATTCATTGTTTGAATGCAGTAAATATATATTCGAACTACAAGAAGGTACAACAAAACAAATATGGAAAATAGTGGGGAAAGAAGAAGATTATAAGCAAATGGAAATTATGACAGAACTAGTATCCAATTTAGCCAGGGAAGACTACAACCAGAACAGAGCACAACTAAGGAATAGAAGAAGGGGAGAAGCAACACATTTGAGGAGATCAACAAGATTTATACAAAGAGATGGCATCAATTAACATCAACATCTATCGGAAGAGGATCAACATTCATGGTACCTTTATAAAGAGATGACATCGTTTAATAATAATATTTATTGGAAGGAGATCAATATGAATTTACGGAGACGAAAAGGAAACCCAAACGTCACATCAAAAAACACTCAAAGATCGTCGAAGGTAATCAGGACCATGGAGTAAGAAGAAATAACTACAGGAAACACCTACAACTGTTAAGTAAATATTGGATGTATAATCAACATGGAGTCTCAACGAAATTTAATGTACTTCAGGACACAAGATTGGGAATACCTCAGTTGCAGGCGCAAAATATTAGAAATAGCTTAGCAGCCTTCTATGAGTACAATTTATTATTCAGTTTAAAATTATAATTTAGTTCATCAAGGTCCTAAGGCTTTCACGGCCGGTGTCAATACTAGTTGAAGTATATTCCGGACTTGTAGGCCGTGGTCTACTGGGCTCTTTCTTTTTCTTATTCTTCTTGTTATTCTTCTTCTTCGTCTCCTTCTTCTTCTTCCCAGACGTTTCGTCTGCGACTACGGCAAACATCCTCAGTGGCAGTGGTGAGGTCGAAGTACTCTAGTGGGTATTTCAACAGTGACTGTGCTGTTTGACCATGACCATGACGTGCTGGCTGGCTGTATATAGCCAGAAGGTTTTTGCTGCGTGGCCACCCGTTAAGGGTTTTACCGCAGGTAAGGTATTTGAACGGGATTTTGTAGGATGGATATGGTGTGGGTTTTCAGATTAGAAGAATTTTGTGAGGTTACAATTTGTACCTTCGGGATGAAAGAACAGGATACAATTCCCTGCACCCTGGTGTTTTTAATTTTGTTTTGGGTTGGGGAGAATTTTGTTGCCAAACAACTTAGGAGATGTGCTGTTTGCAACGTGGACCGCGGTATTTATACAAGTGGCTGGAGGGGGGGGGGGTCTGCTGTGATTGGTCCGGGTGGAGTACTTCGACCTCGCTACTGCCACTGAGGATGTCTGTCGTAGTCGCAGACAAAACGTCTGGGAAGAAGAAGAAGGAGCCCAGTAGACCACGGCCTACAAGCCCGGAATATACTTCAACTAGTATAATTTAGTTATTTATTAGAAAATGTACCTAGTAATAAGGCTGCTGTTAGGTTAGATTTAGTTGTAAGGCCACTGGAGATAGTGGCCATTAGGTTAGTTAATATAGGCATAAGTTTTGTCTGCAAAAAGAAACTGTTATTAATTAAATGTATATCATTTGTAATTAAAGAGCACAATAAGTCCAGGTTTAGGCTATAGACACCTGGACCTAAGCTTGCAGATTAAAATAAAATAAAAAGTAAAATAAATCTCAATTAACATGAAGTAGGCAAAAGAGTGACCTTAAGAAGGGGTAGAGAAAATCATATTTTTGTAATCTCATTTGGGAAAGAAGCACTAAGAAGCTTGAGAGGATTTAAATGGATCCAGTAATCCTCTAGTTACAAATAACTAATAATTTATTCTAAGATAAGTTAAAGGAACCGGGATTAAGTGTTTGGCTGTGCAAAAACAAGCCCCAAACCTCCGTCCTAATTTAATAACTGCCCCGTAATCTCTTTCTGCACTGTCCACAAAAACATTAATTGAACAGAGGCGTAGGGATGATGTAAAAAAACGCTGGGGAAAGGTGGAGATCTCACAAAATGAAAGCAAAAGCTTTTATATCACGGTTAATAACCAGAGCTTTGACAGTAATAAGCATGATGATGTTGACAAAGGTATACTTAAAACCCCAGCCGTCAGTGCCGTCTGTGATACATTACTTTTTGGGATGGACTCGGGCTATTTGCGTTATCATGCTGCTGTCGCGATGCGAGGGAAAAGAACAAACACCCCGGATCAGAAAATTGCCAAGCTGTAATTGTCACAGAAATCGCCGTTCAGTATTACCTGGAGGGACTCCAAAAATGTTGCTACGGAGGGGGGAGGGGAGGCTTCAAACACGCACTAAATTACAGCGTCACAGCATGTGTTATGACACATTAAAGCCCTCGTTTTAGGCATGTTCGCATGTGCGCGTTCTTTAATGTTCTGTTTCAAACGACCGTTGGCAGGGAATCCGCTGACTGTCACTAAATAAAATGTCTTTAAACTTCGTACACAAATGTCAAAGGTAATTATGTCGCAACTTTGCTTTTTCCTTTGATTTGATTTAAGCGCAACGGAACGAAAACAAATATTAAGGTGGTTGAAAAATAATTGTGATGTGGTGCAGAGACCGATTTAGAACACTGGCTGCCTTCTCCTTGATGACTTGATGCAGAGAGACTGATTTAAAAACATCTTCAACTGCTTCTCAGCTTTTTCTTATAGCAGATTTCCATTATGATGGAATCCCTTAAAGTATACATTAACATTTCGACCTTATTTATACACTTTTTCCTAATAAATTGAAGAAAATTCACCATTTTATCTTTCCTTATATAATTTTTATAATACTCTGAAGAAGACATATAGGTATCTCGTGAAATGTGTTCTGACGTTGGAAAAACGTCACAATTTTGACAGCCTTCTTGTAGAAATGTTTTTAATACATCGAAAAAAGAAATACAAATTGCAATACCCTTTTTATAGATCTTTCTTCTCATATTCTCAAGTTACAATTACGACACGCCTCTCATAGAACTTTTTGTCACTTTGACTTACTTCTCATAGAGTTTTTTTTCTAATATATTGATAAAAATCACAATTTGGGTACCCTTTTGTACAATTTATTCTGATGTAGAAAGTCCAATTTTGACCCCATCTTGTTCCGATCTTTGAAGAAAATTACATTTTGTGGTTCTTCTCATAGAACTGTTTGTAATAGATTGAAGAAAGTCATAAATTTGACATATTCACAAGTGTAGATTTTACCTAACTGCAATTTATTAAAACTATGTTTTACGTCGATTTTATAAATTTTTCTGTGATATTGAAAACGAGATCATTTCTATACCATCTTATAGAGTTTTGCTTTCTCTATCACCCATTTAAATATATATATATATATATATATATATATATATATATATATATATATTTTAGGAAAAGATCCGTGTATGTATGCATGTATGTGTACAAAATACGTAAATCAAAACCAAAGGTAGGTAAAATTCCAAACGGCTGGACCTTAGCTCAGTCGATAGAGCACCTGTTTGCCGTGCGAGGGTTCCCGGGTTTGTTTCCCGGCTGGCAGTGGGGATTTTACTCCAAGATGATTCTCCAGAGTCCGGAAGTATGAATTAAAGTGCGAATGTATGCGTGATCTAATGGTTAAAACAAAACCAATACAAATTAACAGCTTCGATATGTTCCAAAGGATACATTGCAATGGTCGCTGATATGACCATTGCAGTTAACATAAATTTAAAAAATAAAAAAGATACTAAAATAAACCTAGAATTTAATTTAGCATCTTACATGGTCCCTCCCCTCTTGGAGGAATGGGCACAATAGACCAAGTTTGGACGTACGTTCCGAATCCCCTCCGTAGCATAGTCCAATTCGCATGCTTAGGCGTCCTGCACCCAGCTATTAACAACTTACTCAGGCAAATGTTGCTGGAAGGTAAGTTTTTAAAATAGGGATTAATTGATTAACGTTCACTAACCTAAAGAAAATCTATGTGGTGTAACCTCACAGGTAAATGAAGGTGGTAGTGCCTGACTTGAATACTTTGTAGTTTTCCTTTGCCACTTAGGAGTATATTGGGTTGCTTACTAACATAACTCATGGAGCTAGAGCCTATAGGGAGCCCAATTCCTGACAACCCGATGCCGGCCTCACGCCCACATACTCAAGTTAGAGGTGGGCGATCATTCAACCAATACGTGGAGGAGATGTAGTCAGGATCTCAGCATCCCCAGTCGCCGCTTACCTATCGTAAGTTCCTCAAATTCCTCACGAAGCTGAGTGGGCACTGGTCCTATACCCCACGCTTAAAATACGCACTTCAGGGGTGGGATCGATCCTGGGCCGCAATCCGTGGGCAGAGAACCGTGAGCATGACTGTTTAGCCCACTAAGCCAAGGTGCAGGACACTGAGCTGTTTACTCCAATACCTAAACGCCTGTAGTGCATGGCGTTGCGGGACAGATGGGATTGCGATTTCATTACGGAGGGGATTTGGTGCGTAGGCCATCATGGTGGGCCCATTGTTCCTATGCCCCCAAGAGGGAGCACCCCCGGGAGAAAGGATGAGTTGAAGGAGACAGAGGGCGGCCAACCCAAGAAGCCACGGTTGTACAGAGGGCAGGGTTCATACAGTTTACGTGGATAGAGACTTTCCCCGACAGTCCAGGACCACGAACTTGCTTCCCTACTGTGGGACGGCAACGAGCCCAGCAGCCGAGCCCTAATGGTCCCAGGCAGGTGATCCGAGCCCCAAAGGTCCCTGACTGGCGGTCCCGAAATGGTTCCAGCAAGGAACGGAGACCGGCAATCGACCTACCGGTGGTGGAAGTAGTTTCCTCAGAGCATATCATCGTGTCATGCACCGCCGAGACACCCGCTGACACTTCTTCCCTGAAAGAGACCACCAGATATGAAATGATAATGTAGATGTAATGAAGGGACAGGAAATTCTAGGGATGTAATCAACCTACCCAGCATTCACCTAGCGACCAGAGAAAACACCCCAAAGATTCCATGGGTCAGGTAGGTCGGCCACGGGAATCGAACCCGTGCCTCCCGAATGCGGCCACAGACGAAACCGCCTGAGCCATCCCGTTCGATGTTACAGTAGGGACTGTAAAGAATACTTCTAGTAGAGACTAGTGCACTTCAGGTCCACGCATCGTTTGCTTATTCCCTTTGGCTCCAGCAAGGGACGTGTCATCGTGCTTGAAAAGACTTCTGGTAGCCCTGTCTCCTTTTAATTCGCGCCCTACCTCCCTTCCTTCTGAGAGGATGCTAGCCAAAATATATCTGTATAGGTCGTAGTGCCCGAGATGTACCCTTTCACCTTTAGCTATTAGGTGTTACACGTTAATGCCAGAGGAACCGGGCCTCATTCGACCAGGGAGTTACCGAGCTGTCCCGAAAGGTCGCCTGGCGCCCCTCCGTGGGGCTTTCCATAGGTCAAGACCTAGAGACTAACAAGCCCCGCCCTATCTGGTCCTGCGGACTCAAGACGGGATGGAAGCGGATACGCCACTTACGCGCGCCAAATCCAAAATGGAAGGGCTACCAATATGACTTCGCTGGGGCTGCCTGGTGATCTAGCACACATTCTATAGCTATGCTGGTTAGTATGCGGGAATATTAATAGCTTCTCTCAACCCCGTCCAGAGACGTGCCTGATCACCCACGGGTATCGGGAAATACTGCACCCTCGAGTCCAACCCAATCCGAACAACTCCCAATTAGGGAGGAGCTTGAATGTTCGGCCCAAGGTTCCTCTAGTAACGACGGAGATACCACGAGTGCTAGGGGTCAGCAGCGCTGCCGTGCCTCCCCTACGAGAAGCTATTAGGTATTAAGTGCAGAGGATCTACTCCCATTAGTCCTGGACCCGTAGGACTTAGGACTCGGTGCTCCTTCTACCCGGGAGCGATGGGTACTCCGGGGCTCTTTCCATAGGGCAATACCTGGAGTCTAAAAAGCCCCCCCCCCCCCGCTGAGCACAACGTCAAGACGGGTGGAAGTGGATACGCCACTTACGCGCGTCAACCCCGCAGGGAAGACTACCGAAAACCTCGGTGGGGCCGAATAGTGATCTTGCACACCTTCTACTAGCTCTGCAGGCTAGTACCCGGGACTTTTTGGGCAGCCCTCTACCCCTCCGGGCGGCCGTAGCCTGGCCGGAAGTACCCAATTCCCGGTTAGTTATTATGTGTAGCAACATTAACGTAATCAACCAATCAACTTTAGATATCAATATGCGAGAATTTTTCTTTGAATGCATAGTATTCCAATATTCCAGCCTCAACTGTGGAAATCCTGGATAAACCAAGAGCAGCATCAATTCATTTGAACCATTTGGCCCGTTTCATCTATCATTCTGGGAGACTGGTCCGACTGGAGAGGATAACATACTTTACCTGTCTTAATGGAACATTTTCAAAACAAAATTGATTATCCATAGAGGAGGCAGGCAAAACCTCTTGAAATAACGAATGTACAATAATGTGATTATAATTATATAACTTTGTTGGGCGCATTACGTTGATGTGAGGTCTTCAGTTCTATACTCCCAAGATAATATATGCTGCACAGTTCATAGCCTTCTTAAGGCACAGATGCTTATTAACACCTGGGCTTTGCGAGTAATGTCCAATGAGCACTAAGGATTTGGCCAATAGAAATGCATCTCCACAGGGAAGTCTGTACAACAAAACTGAAGTTACGGAGACCTTGTGCAAATTGAGTAAAAAATTAGAAGTTATAGGAGATGTTTAGTTATGTGCTACACAATGCAGTTTACTTTTAGCTCACACACAAGATATATATTCCAACATTTTGCTACTGTAGTTTCCATCTACTTTCCCACTAGCCCGCCTCGGTAGCGTGGTGGTAGAGTGTTTGTCTCACGTTCAAGAGGTCCCGAGTTCGAGTCTCAGTCAGGGTCAGTTACCTGGATAAGGTTATTCCCGGGGTTTTCCCTTATCCTGAAAGAGGAATGTCGAGTAGCTATAATGTCTATGGACCCTGGGCTCACTTGAGCATCATTTTACCCATTCCATTTATCGTCCGATATGACTTAACGTTGGAATCTCTCATATTTTTTTTTTAAATTATCAATGAGGTATTTAAGAGAGGGACGACTCGCCAAGAGTCAGCCGGAGTCGTAAGCAGTAAACAGCTGAGTAAGCAGAGAACAGCTGAGAGTGTTGTTGTAACGAGAGCTGACATAAACTGAACGCTGTTTGTTATTGTCATCGACTTTGGAAGATTTTGTTTTATATGTGATGTATTGTTGTTACGTGAGAATTGAAGTGTGTTGCTACGAAAATAAAGAACACTTAGAATTTAGGCAAATTGGATTTTTAATTCTACGAACCCACAAAGTCACAGTATTTTATATATACTTGATGAATATAAAGCATATGAAAAGAAGAATAGATATAACAGTTATTTCTTGAACAACGACATTGTTTTTTCTCCAGAATGAAGGCCACGACCCAGAGAAAAGTAAAAATTAATTTTCGGCTCCAAACTAATTTATCTCAACGGGAATTAATTCCATTAGGGATTATTCCACAAAGGTAGCCTCAACCTCTGGCGGACATAAAAGATCATACATTTGAAGAAAACTTTTACACCTATGATGCAAGTAATTTTCGTAATTTCTGCAAACACAAAAGTAATTCACAATACATACAATTCATTATAACAACACATAGTAGTAGTAGTAGTAGTAGTAGTAGTAGTAACAATGATAATAATGTTAATACTAATAATAATAATAATAATAATAATAATAATAATAGTAATAATAATAATAATAATAATAATAATAATAATAATAATAATAATAATAATAATAATAATAATAATAATAATAATAATAATAGTAATAATAATAATAATAGTAGTAGTAATAATAATAATAGTAATAATAATAATAATAGTAATAATAATAATAATAATAATAATAATAATAATAATAATAATAATAATAATAATAATAATAATAATAATAATAATAATAATAATAATAATAATAATAATAATAATAATAATAATAATAATAATAATAATAATAATAATAATAATAATAATAATAATAATAATAATAATAATAATAATAATAATAATAATAATAATAATAATAATAATAATAATAATAATAATAATAATAATAATAATAATAATAATAATAATAATAATAATAATAATAATAATAATAATAATAATAATAATAATAATAATAATAATAATAATAATAATAATAATAATAATAATAATAATAATAATAATAATAATAATAATAATAATAATAATAATAATAATAATAATAATAATAATAATAATAATAATAATAATAATAATAATAATAATAATAATAATAATAATAATAATAATAATAATAATAATAATAATAATAATAATAATAATAATAATAATAATAATAATAATACGAGGGAGGGATACAGAGGGTGTGCTTATGATTGATAATTTTTGAGCAGGGATGCACAATAAATTCTGTCCTATACGTCAGAACTCACAAAAAGCTGAAAGCAAGCTAATACGAATGTCGATGTCAGCCATTTTGCAAGAGGATGCAGTGCTGCCACCTGTTGACTTAGGAAGTTACTACTGCAGGGTATTGGAGAAGAAGCTTTCAGAAATTGCGCCAAATTCAAAGTTTTCACATAACTTATTTAAGGAACAAAAAAAAAGGAGGCATTACTTTTTGACCCACCCTCGTAATAATTAATAATAATATGAGCTTATTGCGATAAATAAATTAAAACAATTAGCTCTCATAATCAAGTAAGTTTATTGATAATTTAAAACTGTACACTTAAGTAATCATATCTTAGAGCTGCAATGCAAAGGTATATGATCCACTAACTACTCCACAAATGATTTACGTGGAACAAATTTGGTGTAATAAAAGTAACTGGCTATACCAGTAAATGAGTTTTGGAAGAACCCCACTTATCCCACATGAGCGCCATTCATTACGTGGGATGCCTGATTACCAAGTTTGTTAGGCCGAAGGGGCTCCGTCCGTGATTTCTTCGATCGTTAGAGTCTGGAGCCGCGGTATCATTACTGATTGATGTCTTGCAGTCAATCTTACACATGCCTAATGATCGCCGGGTATTAGGCCTCGCGGTCAGTCAGTTCACGTGATTAAAATGGCAAGGCAGCACCTCCCTACTGGCTCCACTGCACGATGCCATAAAAACGTTTCCCTAGCTTAGAGTTAACTGAACTGCTCAAGTAAATTAGTGTTTGTTCAGTAGAAGGTTCCAAACCCTCATCTTGTTTGCCTTCTAAACCGGAGGAACGAGTTTGAATCTCGATTATACGAGTAGGGAGTTATCTGAATAAGGTTCCCGTCCCCCTCCAAGGAATTTCACCTATCCTAGAAAGAAAATAATCACGAAACATTTAGCCCTGATTCATTTAAACACTATTCCATATGTTTAATCCATAGCCGCAGCTGATCTGTCAATTGGGCATTAAATTTCAAAGGGAGAAATCTGACGCTTACACTCTCACATAACTTTCTCTGTCCTCTATCAGCTATTCTTATCTGATAAATCACATTTTGTCAAAAAACATTTATATTAAATGACTTCGTCACTCATTTCACTCTAGTTAGAAGCGATAACCAAATCTTCAAAATGATCACTGGAACTCAGTTTAGTACATTACTCTCTTTGTTTGATTTAAAGGGAAGCAAAAACTGGTGTCAACACTTTAAAACGCATATAATAAAAGGCTTATATATTCATATTAATTGAACGAAGATATCACAAATTGTTAATTCCACTGGTGTGCGCTTGGGCACAAAATATGTTTCAATACGAGCTGAAGTTTTCCTCTGGCAAACCTTTGTTTAACTCTCACTATTTATCATTTAAATTAAATATATACAAAACTCTATACATATTCCCTTACAGTTCAAGTTATGTAAATGCTTTATTTTTCATTTCCATGTCTTAAATATTTTTTCAATGTAAATTATTAAATACTATTTTAGGATATTTTGAGAAAATAAAGGAATGATCGGTTTTCTGTAAAAATGGCAATTTGGGGAGATGTTATAAATATATTTATGTTATCCTAGAGAGATTTTGTATATCAGTAATTTTGATTTATTTATTTTATTTATTATAGCCTAATTACCTTTTTGTTATCACGTACAAGAAAACGAACTGTACGGTGTGAGTGGACAGCATAACTGGAAAATAAAAGTATATTAAATACCAAAATTTGTATCTAAGTTTACCATTTTCCAAAGAAAGGGCACGAAAGGTTTCAAGAAAATCTCTCCTACCCCAAACCACACCCTACAATGAATTCTTTTCCGAAAACTTTGATATTTTCGAAACTTTTGCAACACGTTTGACTTAGGTACATATGTAGGTTTCGTCCGTGGTGCGTATTTGGCAGGCCTGGCTTCAATTCCCATGGCCAACCTACCTCACCCATGGGGTTTTCAACGGTTTTTCCGGGTCACCAGATAAATGCTGGGTAGGTTAATTACATCCCCCAAATTTCCTGTCTATTTCGTCTCCATTATCATTTCACATCTTCCCTCATCCGGTACTCTCTTTCAGGGTAAAAGTGTCGGCGGGAGTCTCGGCGGTGCATGGCAGGATGATATGCTCTGAGAAAAACAACTTCCTCCTCCGAGAATTTGGTTGCCAGTCTCCGAACCGGCTGCTGGAACCATTTTCGAACCTAAGTTGGGATGTCGTTGTCCTGGCGCACCAGTGAGATTTCCATCTAAGTAAAATGCACTCTGCCCTGTCATGGCTCCTTAGAACGGCCGCTCTTTGTCTCCTCTCACCTCATCCTTCTTCCCGTGAATGTTCCACTTGGGGGCATAGATACAATGGATCAAGACTCTGGCTGATAATGGGTACATTTGCATGATTAAACACACTGGACACGCCGGTTGATTGTTCGATATCACGTCTCAGACAATTTTTACGCGATGAGAGACGGACAATGATCCAGTTTAAGAAAATAGCACCCTTCAAACCGTGGATACTGCAAGTATAAGAGATACAGGCAATATGATACCCCTTTCCGACATCATTCCCCTCTATGTAAGACAGTGAGGTAAAATAAAATAAAAAATATAGAAATTGGTTCCCTCCCTTCCTCCCTCCCTTTCTCCCTCCCTTCCTCCCTCTCTCTTTTAAAAAAGTAACAAATAGATTTAGTTTATATTTAAAAAAAAGCAACATTGAACATAGACGTAAATAGAACGCGGTCTCCTTGTAGAGCAAGCGCTACTCCACATGATCTCATTTTATGGTAAATAATGTTGCTTACATTTTCAGCCAGAAGTTACTTTTACATGGTTTGCGTGGTGCAATTGGTCAGGGGAAAATAACTGGTCGCAGTGCCGAATCCCCTCCGTACTAATTCTAACAACAATCCTAGCTACATATGTAAAGATATTCTTGGGTAAAATAAAAAGTATATCTGGAATATTTTGAGAACAAACTCCAAAGAGATCTTCGTTCCAGATGTTTTTTGCTTATATGATAGATAAACCTCAAGAGACTACAAAAAATGTAGTCAAGTACAAATGTGTGTGGAGATATTCTTTTTCGAGGTATTATTGATTAGAATTTAAGAATACGTATACTTTCCTCAAACAGGAAACTGCTATTATTGTTACAAAAGCGAATAATGAAAGCAGTGTAAGCGCAAACATAAGTCTTTTTTTTTTAAGTTTGATGTTCATTGAGAATGGCGCCTTTACATATTTGCATCTAGTTTCCTGACTGACAGATTAGTTCTTAGTTCATGTACGTCACTCTGTATATCATTACCGGTACTCCTCCCAGAACCACATGGTTAACCGTCTTCCCTTTCATCCGATATGCGAAGTGGAAGTTTTTTCTTTGTTGGCATCATTTTCCCAGGCGAGAAGGCTGTTCTTGTTCCACCCTGAGGAAATATTTCTGGGTGCTGTATAATGTTACGATTCAGTTCCCTCCTCCACGTCAGAAATCGCAGCCAATATCTTTTCTCCACCCCCGAGCGGCGTCTAATAGGATTATAATGATAAGCTGTCCGTGTGGCCGGAGGCGGGTACTAGGTTATTGATTACTCTTCTTGATCAGACTTACATTAGAAGCTAATCCATCACCACACCCAGCCCTGCCCTCGTTTTCTATCTTCAGAGAAATATCATTGCACGCCACTATTGTGTTTCGTGTGAAGTATCTGAGTCATTTCCTGGGTGTGACACCAGACGAAGGAAACTAGCACTATTTGTGCCAATACGATCTTCATAATAACATTTTATATTATGGTTAAAATCACAAATTTCATTAATGATTTTCCTCTGCTTTTTATGTCTAGAAGAAACTGATTTACTTACTCAGCGTTGCCTTTTCTATTTTCTTTAATATTCTGTTGTCAAAGTTAATGCATCAAAAAAGTTAGAGAATTTTTAAAGCTATTTACTAATTTTGTCTAAAGGCTGAAATAAAGAATAACTTATACCGTATGGAATAAGAAATGCATTACCTAATAACATCCCTTCTCATTGCGATATTAATGCTGCAAATAACAGCCTGGCCATGAATACTGCTTTCACCACATATGTGAATTTATTTTCTCATGTACCAGTTGGAGTTATTTCGAATGTATTAATAGGGCTGTGGTAGCCGTGGTGGTAAAACAGCAAAAGGAATAGCAGCATTATCAGCAACAAGTGGTAATAACTGAGGTGGTGGTAGGAATGGTACCTAAGCTTTAGTAGTACAGTCTGCCCAACATAAGAAGGCAAACGGGGCCTGAAGAGGGAGAAGGACAGCACTTAAACTGTTGATCTGCTCTGGTAGTGGGTCTGTTTACTACAAAAACTTCGTATTTTCAGGATAAGGGAAAGCTCCGGAAAGAAACCTTATCTAGGTAACTCACCCTCACCGAGATTCGAATTCTGGATCTCTTGAACGTGAGGCAGACACGCTACCACCACGCTACTGAGGCGGGCATTCCTCAGGCTTAACTTCATGTGGTGGGTATACTATAGGCATTCTATTGTTTCTTATTTCCATTAATTCTGTACACACTACAATTTCTATTTGTCAGGCATACTAGTATTATAACTCAAGCAGTTGCATACAGAGTCGAAGATGGAATTGTTTCAGTTAATATTTAACTATTCTTCCACAAAGGGACAGTAATAAAGTCGTTCTCCTGACGTTAACGGATCAAAATATAAGTAATGCTGCAATACTATAGGTTTTAATTAAGTAGAACCAACTGAAAAATTCAATGCCACGGCCGGGATTTGAACCACGGATCTCATGGCTTCCGCCCAGTCGCTCTAACCCCTTGAGCTACCACGGCCAAAGTGCCGTCCTGACATTAAATTCTCCAATTTACTCATTATATTTTCCCGGTAGACCACTTAGAGTTCTCATATTCGAGATAAACATATGTGGCGACTAACCATTGTAAGTACTTAAATACCAGGATTTTTATTTCTGAGTATTTTTAATGTAAATTTTATATTGATGAATTAATCCTTAAAGAATTATTCCTTTTAAATACATTACTCCGATATATGGGTGATTTTAATTAATTAGAGCTAACTGGCCATGGTGGCTAAAGGGATTAGAGGGACTGGACGGAAACCAGGAGATCCGTGGTTCAAATCCCGGCCGTAGCATTGAATTTTTCATTTGGCTCTACTTAATTAAAATCACCCATATACCGGAGTAATGTATTTAAAAGGATTAATTCTTTAAGGATTAATTTCTCAATATAAAATTTACATTAAAAACTATAGGTTTTACCTTTTTATTATCTATTTATTTACTTGTTTATTATTATTTGTTTATTTATTTATTTATTTATTTATTTATTTATTTATTTATTTATTTGTTTATTTATTTATTTATTTATTTATCTATTTATTTACCTATTTATTTATGTATTTGTATATTTGTTTATTATCTATTTATTTAATTTATTTAATGTAGTTATTCATTTATTCGTTTATTCATTCATTTGTCCATCCATCCATCCACCCATTAACCCATCCACCCATTTATTTCTTTGTGCTAAGCTTCTTACAAATAAAAAGTTCAAGGAACATGATTAAGTCTTCAGCCCAGGCACTGAACTTGTAATATTCATTATATAACTTCTCCTAGCTACGCATTAATTTCCTTTAAAATGATATCCTGTTTACTTCTCTTTTTCATGACCAGTTTCATTTATTTTTAGCTTTATTTAAAATCTTTCCAGTTTTCATACGGTCTTTACCGAAAATATTAATTAGTGCAATCTTTCTATACATTTCAGCCATTTCTCATTTATACCTTTTTTCCTCCATAACTGCCCCTTTACACTCAAATACTATGTGCTATGTATCTTCCTTTCTTCGGCATATTGGGCACTGCTTTTGCGAAAAATCTTTTCTCACGCCTTTCAGTCTCCATGCACCCTCTCTCAACCACGCTATATCCTCTGTTTGTTTATTATTTAGTTTTTTATTATACTTCTCTTTCCAATATAGCTTTTATTGTAATTTACGACTCTAAACCATCTTTTCCCAATTGTATCAGCAAACAGTATTTGTACTCCTATATCTTCAAATCTTCTCCTAACTCCTGTCCAAAAATCCTTTACATTGTTTCCATTATTCTCCTAATTTCTCCCAGACCATTTGTCTTCCAGGTTTATTATATGCTATAACGCCATTCATTGCCTTTTAAACCCTGGTTTATCTAACAGTCATCATTTTATCACTTTTGTTCTAAATGGAATGCCAAATTTTTATATTTGTCATTTTAGATGAAATACTAAGAAACGTATTTTTGCTTGTGAAAAAGACTTCCATAGTGTAAATATAAGTCTAAACAAGTTTTGCAAATTGTGGTTGTTACCTATACTTGTCCCTCATGAATCATATTATTTCCTTGTATCAGTATTATTTCATAAATAACATTTCATTTCGTGATAACCAGACAGCGTTTTTAATCAGTGGAAGTTGCCTACACTTAAATCATCATCAATATTGGGTGGTTTGTAACATGAGTCATAGCTTAATGTCCTCTAGCAGTTTAACCTCTTTTCCTTTCATCTCCTTTAATAGTTGGAAATTCCTATACCTGATGAAGACATAGTCTGTTACTCTATTTGTGTATTGGTGTTCCATATGCCTAATTATTTATTATATCTGATCCCTATTCATACCTCTTAATTTTTTAATCTGTATCCATTGTGTTAATAATTTAAATAAAATGCCAAGCTTTTATAAAACAGACACGATTTATAATTTAAAGGTAAATTTAAGTAAATTTTAAAAGAAATAGCAGATGCTTTCTTCTGTTTTTATTTTAATTGCCTTGGAAAGCCTTCCATTGTTGATTGCTGTCTGACTAACTGAGAGGCAAAAGGTAACAGTATGATAAATGTATATAACTTAATAAGTTCTGTATAGCAATTTCATAACCGTTAAGCTGTAATTAATATATTATGAAAAACAAGCACCCATAACCCCTTGTGTTCCTGTTAACTTATAAGAAAGGGATTATTTGAATAATAGGTCCTTTATTATTTGGAACCTTTCTCAATCTGTACGTCATGCATCAGGGAAACTGGTTCAGATGCAACCTGGCCGACAGACAAGCAAACAATATAAAGGTAAATTAACATGACCATACACTCATATAAGGGGACTATCTATTTTGCATATCGCCACATTACTACGCACCACCCCTCTTTTTTTCTCAAGAGCTATTAAAATAAAATTCGTAGAAGACAAGAAGAGCCTGTGAGAAAGAAACACAGATCATGCCATTGGGGTAGGTTGAGTGTGATAGTTTCATATACGTTACGAATAAGTTGGCAATGCTAATGTTGGCAGCATCTAAATCACACGCATATCTAAGTTGGGTTGGGAAGCGAAGAGAAACGGGGTCGCTTACAGTTAACATGCAAAGAAAGAGGGAATTCCATGTGTGAGGCTAATGATATGCATATCGATTGTGCATACATTATATCCTTATCAATCTTTATAGACTTGTCTACGGTATTTACCTACGTACGGTTGCTACCCTCGAAACAAAAGACAGGACCTACTGTGAATGGTGAACAAATACTAACGTGTTTTTTGCACTTGCATTGGCTTACCCATACAGCGTGTTTCGGTCTTCTAAACATTTTATTACTTCAAAGGATCTTTTTTCTGCATAACGGTTGTAGTAATGAAGAACAGATAGCTTTATTATCTCTTTCCTATCACCAAAGCTATTCAAAAGGGCCGGAAAAGCAATTTTTTTAAAGGAAAGGTATAGAACGTTGCACCCTCCACAGTTCTGCATTTCTTAGCTCTTTATTTAGTGTCAATTTGACATCTGAGCTTTATTGCGACATTCTGGTACTGCAGAGTGAAATCGTCTTCGAGTATGTAGAGCTTTTTGGTGCCATTTACAATATCCATGTCTTCGATAAATTGGCTGTCAGCTGCTAAGCTATAAACTACGAGGTCTCTGTGAGAGTATGCTCGGGACAGGGAAATGTGTAGTGTTCAACGCCCGCTTTTACTACATATGGCACCGCAGGCGGTGACACTGATGGTACATGAGATGAAGATGGAGCACCGGTGGAATGAGTTGGCGGCGGAAACCGTAGGTCCCAGAGAAAACCTGCCCCAGTGCCGTGTTGTCCACCACAAATCTCACTTTGCGGTCCCCTGGGATCGAACCCGGGTCGCCTTGGTGAGAGCCAAGCGGTCTAACCACTGAACCACGGCGCGGCTGCCGGTACAGGGAGTGCCAAGATATACAAAACTAATTAACTTTGCTGATTCACTTCACAGAGGCGAAATAATGAGCTATTGAAACGAGTTGCCGACTACTTCAAGATGTACAATTAGTGATTCGAAATCTCTGAACTTTAATTGTAACTACAGAAGCACCACTGACATATCCATGCCTCAGAATTACACTAAGTTTGAAAATCCGAATGCTAAATTGACTACCGACAATCACTAGCGATAAATTATTTCGGTATGGCACGAAGGGAAACTAAATTTTATAAATCAGCTCTTTTACTGACTTAAGTACCTCCTATTTCAGATTCGTCACCAAGACTCCTAGAATAGGTTGGCAAATTTTAAGCTGCTAATTCAAAATGGAAAACAAATTTTATTCTTTGACTCTATATTCTAAGAATTTCATTTTCCCTTCTAATTTGCAAAACTTAATCTACGTATATCGTGGCACTTTCGTAATTAGCGAGTTACAGGTTTGTCCAATTACCTTAGGCACACAAATTTCTAATTACCTTATTCTCAACCCATAACTATGTTTCCTTATGAACTTCTTAACCTCTGGCAAAATTATGATTTTGCTTCTTAAATTATGCATTGTTTTAACACAGAGAAATTATTTATTTAAATATTTTTCTATCTCCCTATCCTTCACTTATAAAATTATTAAAATTATTAATCAATTAATATTTCCTGCATCACAGTAATCGGGAATTAACATGTCACCATTGCGTAAAGAATTTGCGATTTTTCCAAAGGAAGTACAACAGTTGAATTATTCATATCCTAATTATAAGGGATTGTATACGATGCAGAAATCGTAATTTTGAAAAATAAAATATACTACAATATTATTTAAATCCAATACATATTCATATAGCTGTAATATATAATTTTTTCACCGTTCTGGCTCTTTTTAAATATAAAATTGTAAATTTTGTTATATATTTTGTTGTTTATCTTGACTTTATTCATATAAATTTAAAAAGGTGCTTAAGACTATTTCCTCCCTTTTTAATCAATTCTCTCTGAATTTTTACTGAAAATGTGGATAGCATTGTTCACAAAATACCCAGTATGGTATATTTTTAATTCACAAAAATATAAGAAAAGTCTGACCCAATAAAACGCTTTAGAAGTAAATAAAGTCTATTAGACATGTTTACATGGCTATGTAACTCCTCAGGTTTTGAAACCTTAAAAGCTCTGTGAGCAAGAAATACACCAAGTAATTGAAGCTAGAATTTAATAGTATATTTTGGACATGAATAGCATATTTTGATTCTTCTGAAAAATTTAACCAAATTTCAGCTACATTGTAACCTGAGAGATATTGCCAAATAAGATTTATTTACATTCAGTCGGACGTAGGTTTTACAATCTGGTTTGACTACTTACCAATAATGGGTTGATTTTGTGTGGCATGCTCTCAAATCGGCGTTTGCTTAGAATTGATTTGGTGTGAAAGGGGAAAGTGCAATTTTCTTGGTAGATATTTTACAATTTTATAACTACTTTTCCAGGAGATTTCACTATCCAAAATGTTCACTGCTGTACATACACATGGCGTTTCCAAATTCCCGTCTTCTAATTGAAATTAGGAGGGCTACTCAATAAAAAATGATCACAATCTTTTTTTGACTACGTACCTTTTTTATTCATCCTCATCACAATAGTCTCCCCTGAACGCGATGCACTTGTCCCAACGTTTCTGCCAGTCTTCAAAGACATACTGGAAACCATTTTTGAGAGATCCTTCAAAATCTCCTCCGCAGCCTTCACCACTGCTTCTGATGATGCATAATGCCTCCCGCGAAGGCGTTTCTTCAAGTTAGGGAATAGAAAAGAGTCACATGGGGCTAAATCAGGACTAAAGGGAGGGTGAGGGATACACTTCACGTTGATTTTTGCAAGATATTCAGCAAAAACATTGGCAATTTGCGGCCGCGCATTAATCGTGTTGCAGCATCCAGCCTATTTCACGCCTTTTGCGCCTGATATGGACTTGTAATATTTCCAGGACATCCCTGTAGTAATGTCCAGTTACTGATGTGTGTGCAGGTACAACATGCTGATAAACCATTCCATGAATATCAAAGAATGAGATGACCATAACTTTCCCAGCAGAAACAACCACTTTTGCTTTTTGGGGGTTGTTGATGAAGGAGATTTCCACACTGAGCTTTGCTGTTTGCTCTCAGGATCAAAATGATGTAGCCAAGTTTTATCAGCAGTGATTACGTTTGGAAGAAACTCCGGATGTTCCTCTAACATCAACTTTAACTGCATGTTACCTCCATTGCAGCGATAGGCGATAGTGAATATGTCTAAACTTGCCTGGTTCTCACAGGCGGGAACCAGGAGTACCAACAATGAAACTACTACGGCGTGTTTGTTTCACATCAAACTAACAGAGTATAATAAGATTGAATTTTAGTGCGAAAAATTATGATCGTAAAATATTATGATCGTTCTTTATTGAACAGCATTACGAATTGTAGCTCTAAACGTACATATGAAGGTAAAGTACAGTATGTACTACAGAAATGAAACTCTACAAAGTAGAACACCGGTCTGGTTTGGCCACGTGTATAATCTGTAGTATTTTACGCGTAATATAGATGTAAAATATGCTATTTATAAAATTGTTTCCTGCACGAATTAAAGGATTTATCATGTACCATTATTCATTATCAAATACATTAATTACTTAATTATTTTGCGTTTATTAATTTTCTGAAATCTACGCAGGCTACAGATCACTATGGCTCTGAGGATGACAAGCGCAGTGCTGGTGAAGCATTGGTATCTCCAATAACTTTCATTCCACGGCATATAAGTCAGGTAAATGCAAATACTTTTCTTAATATATAATAATATTTTCGTTTCTTTTGTTCCTAATATTTATGGAGTTCAGACTTTAAGCAGATAGCTGTAAAATTTCTACAAGAATTAAAATCGTGTAAAGGTATGTACATTTTTCATTACATAATCAAGAATATTGTGGATAACTTGAACCAATTTCTTCTAGGTATCTATGTTTCAACGGATATTAAACTTTGAATTTTTAAAAAAAGTAACAGGGAAAAAAGAGGTAATGGGATATAATAACACTGCCTCTCTATAGAAACCTAGATATATAAATGGAAAGTCAAAAATATCTAATTTGACAAGAGGGGAAAATGTAGTGTAATTTTAAAGCAAAATTTCAGATTAATTTCATAGAATTAGAATTTTATTTTCGAACTAATTTTTGACTTTCTTATAGCCATTAGAAGTTAATATAACATCTAAGAATGACAAAGTCGTCTGAAAGTAATTTATTTATAAAAGTAACCCTTAGAAACAAATAGAAATCAAAGTATCTAATCTTTTTGCCAAAAAAAATATAGCAGTAAACAACGTTAGGCTAAAGGTGTCATTGTTTAGAAATGCTGTAAAAATTATAATGCATGGAAGGTATATCACATTAAAACTATTACACAAAATGTTAAAAGTAAACAAATAAAAGCAAAATAGGTCTCTAAAAAGTATAATTCACACACACAAAAAAAAAAATCTTCACCTTAGAACACAGTCATTCGCATATTTACCTACTAGAAATGATCTTTTATGCAGAACTGCTAAGACAAACAGTATATTAAATTCACAATTATTCAGTTGGTATATGTAAAATTATAATTTATAAACCATTGGGAAGTTAAACCTTTTAAATGTGATTCAACTTTCTAGCTCACGTCCGTATAAGGCTAGTGCGAAAAAAAGTATCAAATATGAAACCTGTAATTATAATTTACACCTCCCTAATCATAGGTTCAATATTTACATTGGACTGTACTGCCTCCTGTCGACGAATTAACAGACTGCAGCGCACACGCTACACTTTTCTTTCACATTGAAGCAGGATTGCTTGGTTATGCTTACAAAATTTAAGGTTTTTACTTTGTACGAATAAAATAGTTACTGCTTTATACCGCGTAAATATTGTTAGATTATTTGAAATCTTATAGAAATATTCGCTCCGTAAATAGGTAGGTGGTTGCCACACTTGGCATTTTGTTTACACATCTTCTAACCTTAAAAACACATTTTCTTCTTATCAGCCCTTGCTGATCAGTGATCAATAAACACAAATGTGAACATCTAAGAATCGCACTTATTTTCATACTTATTCAAGAAATAAACTTTGTTTAAAGATAAGTTCGCTAGAAGTGATTGCAATTGCCAACCTGTTGTGATAGACTTGAGCTTGAAACAGGATAATAGGAGCTGTCAACCATTTAAAAAGCGAATGGATGAATTTTAGCCTTAATACGCCGAGAGAATTGGCTCCATAGGAATGCGTGAAATTCGCATTATTAAGGTTTGGAGTTCGATTCTTGTTGATGCCTAATCCAATCGGTCGGTAGACCAATTTCTCATGTACCGCAATTAATGTTACAAATTTTCCTTTCATTCTTTCTCAACGTTCAGATGTGCTTCTAAGTTTCACGAAGGTGTCGGACAAATGACGGTTGTGCATTCTCTAAGCAAGGTATACTCACCTATTTTGTGGGAAGGTGTGAGTCCTTGAACGCTACTAGGTAAGCAACCAATCGGAGTCCTGCGGTGTTGTCGTATTGCATTCCCGCTAAGTGTTGCCTGACAAGCGCCAAACTAATCAATCTGTATGAAATACTATTCGCGCTATGACAAAAATTCAGGTTTTACCGAAACTGATCCATGTGGAAGGTAGAGAGTAATGTATCTAACACAACCATGAAAACCTCATTTTTTTAGCTCAAATAGTTTTTCTAATACAAATAAATAAAACACTATTACCTGTATTATAACAATAAATTGTGACGTAAGCACTGTATGAATATCATTATTAGTTGGCATGTATGCTTGTACGTATAATTTGTATTGCGCAGTCAGGCCTGAAGTATTTTTAAGGTGTACACGTTCTTCAAAACTTTTCCGGAGACAGAAACACTGTGTTCAGTATTTAATTTACTGAAAACAGTCTTTTGTTCAGAAATGCGAATTTTGATAGTGTTTTGTCTTTGTTTATAGTTGTGTTATATCCAGTATTTCATTTGTGGTTATAACATTTTATAAATATCCTGATGATGGGAGAGATGCACACTTCCGAAACGTTGATATCTAATCATATTTTCACCTGGCTGGCTGCCCGAGAACAAAGTGAACGAATGGGCCAATAGTTCGCTGTCAGCCCTACCAAAGTTGGTACTCTTCACCTACGTGCTTGCATAAGTAAAAATGGCGCTTTATGGACTCAAGTTTATAGAAGAGGAGAGAAAGACTCGCGGAGCGCCATTATAACTCCTTCCTGGATAATAATGGGCCATTATTCATAGAGATTTCTTTGACTATGCTTGGTACAGCACAAATAAAGGTTAGATGGTAAATTCCGGGGAAAGGTACTTCACACACTAGGAACTTCACAAAGATGTATTAGGCTAACAATCCTCAAAGGTGAAGAGATGAAGTGACGGGGAATGTTGTGGGCCGCTAGTACACAAGACACAGAGACGCCCGGATGAGAGTTTATCTCGACACCAGAACCCGCTGCGCAGCCACCAACACTCAGGGTCCGGTGCCGAAAAGCGTCTCCTTTCCATATAAGGACAGGGACCATGCAATAGCCTCTCAGCACCGAGAACAGCATTTACTGCGCAAGCATCTGCCTCATCTATCAGGCATCGCATTACACCTCTATCCTGAAATCCCAGCCGAAATATAATGACGAAAACGAATGAAAGGAAACAAAGGGACTCGCGGAATAAAAATAAGCAGCCTAGCATTCGCCAATGTGACAAAGGAAAATCACGAAATGCAATACCATAACTAAAATACCAAAGGTTTGTTGAATTCTACGCTTAGGATTTAACTTCAGCTTTTACTGAAGATCCAACACAAATATTTTCAGGAGCAATTCCTCAACCCTGGTTCAAAATTCAATTATTATAATGGACAACAGGTGTTCAAGGCTGGTTGTCACAAGTAATGGGCAACGCTCTCCAGAAGAAGTTTAACCAAAATGCAACTCCCTATGTATGTGCAAGATAATTGTTCGATAGCAATGAGACATGGCCTACTCGGTGACATTCCAATACGAAAACGCGCCTCTCCAGATTCATTATTCAAGGAGTGTAATAGTAATTTACATCTATCTAGATGCGGCTCTCTCTCTCTCCGGTATGTTGTAATGAATATCGTGACATTCGCGTGTCTGTGTGTTCGAAATCACTTTTCCATCCGCCACTTCAAACAGGCGGGCTTCTCATCACTTATGTGCATGACAATATCGGCTATAAAACATATGCCCCGCCCATGAAAAGATTGTGTGTCCCTTAAGCATAGCTCAGGGGTGCCAATTCGTTCTTCTAGAAATTTGATACGTCGATTTGATCGGCAGCTCAATAAATCCTTTATATAATTTTTTGTGCATTTATAATATAACGTGAGGCCATTGCATTTTATTTAAAAAAAAAGCTTTGTCAGCAGTGTAACATTCTGGTATGCTACTCTCACATTGTTTTCCCTACTCATTCTGGAAACTGTTCTTACAGCGCTTATTTTTCTGTATATTTTATACTACTCAAAATAAGATATTTAAATAAATGTCTTAATTACATATTTCCCTGCAGTATTCTTGAAATAGCGACTATAGTTGACTTAAGTGATGTCCAAAGTTATAAGAACTGGTACGTAAAGGTTTTAAAGTTTTATTCCTTTTCCATAACTAGGAAACAACAATCTGATACATTGCTTACATGTGAATTTCTCCACTCATATACAAACTATTCTTGTAAATCATTATTTTTCTGGAAATATTGTTCTTTCTCACTGGCCGTGTGTAGGCTAAATTGTGGAAACGTAGTGACTACGTGACTAACTTTTCAGTCTGACTCTACACACGGCTAGTGAGAAAGAACAGTTAATTACCATTAATTGACCTAATAGTGGTTAACTACAAATCCCGGGCCTTACATGTACCTACATGTTGTAAGTCGCCATTAAGGTAGTTGTCTCACGTGTTTATGAGAACTCCTAAGTGGTTTACCGGGAAAAATACGAGTCGGTTAGGGAATTTAATGGCATATCGGCACGTTGGCTCAATGGTTAGAGCGGCTGGACGGAGACCAGAAGATCCGTGGTTCAAATCCCGGCTGTAGCATTGAACTTTACAGTCTGACTGTACGTTTCCACATTATTTCTCTGTTTAGTGATAATCGAAATAATCTTTTGTGGAAATTATATTATTGGCAATTTTCTTGTAGCTGCAATGGAAACATGGAAACACAGTAGACTTAAAGTGACAATAAAATCTTTTAAAGAACCGATCACCCCATATAAAAAATGTAATTCACAATAATTGTGCAGCTTAATAAGGGTTCATTTTTTGTGTACTAAAATTTTGTCTATCTCTTACAGTTTACCAGTTATGCAAGTCATTCAGAATAAAGAAGACCTGAGCGCATTCCAGAAAATTCAAATGCACATACCTCATTTGTCATGAAAATATCGTAAATGTAATTGGCATTCTTACCAAAACCGTTACCGCCATTTTTGACAAAAACCAAATTTTCGAAAAATGTTCCATGTAAAGCATAGTTTGTAGTGACGATTTTTTTTAAATCTTCCTTTAGCATTCTTGGAAGATACTCAAATAAGTACCAATTTTGGTACTTAGCAGACTCATATTTTTTAATCACGCTTTCAAAGTACTTATGCTTCTCGTCTATCTCTTATGGTTTATCAGTTATTCAAAAGCTATTCAGAATTTAGAGCACTTGGCTATTCCCAGAAGATTAAAAATATATGCTTCAGTTGCCATTAAAACAACTTAAAAATTTGGTATTAGAATCAAAGGCGTTAGAGAATTTTCGAGAAAATTGGTTTTCCGAAAAATGTTTGAATGCTTCAAGAAGGGTTCCATAAAGATACACCCACTCCAAACTGCTCTTTATATGAACACATTTTTTAATTCATTTCTCAAAAATGTCTCTAACGATTTTGTTTAAATTAGCATAGATTTATAATAAATAAAATGTCCTATATCTACAAATTTCTTGGAGTAGCCTGTTAAGCTTTTTTCATTGAGAGTGACAATTATATTACTGATAAACTGTTAGAAGAAGAAAAAATCGTACGTACAAAAATATAGATAACTTTCAGGATATCTAAGTTATAGATTTTTTAAAAATTTACAATACTTAAACTTTGCTCAAGTAAGAATAGTCTTTGTGCATTCTTTATTTTTCAATTTTCGGTTTCTCTTTTTCTATACAAAAGCAATGGAATTTTAAAGCCATATCACATAGTCCTGAGGTCTTAAAATGTTTCAATGATGCTTAAGCCTAATGTACAGTGTGATCCAAATAAACCTGAACCATTTCAATAGATCATAACTTTTGAACCAATAATAGGACACACGTGCAACTTTGGGAGAACATAATGCACAATTGGGAGATTACATTACACTATTTACATCTCAAAAATGATGGAAGTGTTCTCCACCAGCATACATAGATGTTTGCACTCGTCTTACCATATTCACTGAAGTTTTACGGAGATAATATCGAATTGAGGGAAGGTTACTTCCAGCAAGATTGAGCTACGTGCCATACATCTAAAGACACCATGGAACTTGTAACCAGTTTCTTTGATAATTGAATAACCTCAAAAGATTCCTCCCTCCCCCCCCCCCGCAGATCCCCTGACCTAACTTCACCGGATTTTTTCTTGTAGGGGTATCTAAAAATAGAGGGTGTGTAGCAGTTCAGCACATTAGCAATTTGGCACATTAGCAATTGGGCACACAGATAATTATCTAGGTTTTAGGATGGGGGAGTTGTTTTTCCGGTTTAATTGCGAAGGTCACTTTCAGGTGACAAAAGCTGTACATTCAAAAGCTGTAGCAAACAACATAGCCAAATATACACCATCCGCGCTGATCTTGGAAGTACAAGTCATCAAGTCATTGTCATGGCGGTGGTATACGTCTTCTTCCAAATAAGAAAAAGGAGACTTACAGCAGGCTGTTCAACACAATTAAAGAGAAGATTCTAGATTGGAGCTCCAAGGAAGTGATTAAAGATTTTGAACCTGGCACTATTCAAACTTTGAAGTCTGTGTTTCCAAATGTACAAATTTCTGGCTTCAATTATCATTTCAATCAGTGTATTTGGAGAAAGGTGCAAGAATTAGGACAGGCACGTGACTACATTAAAAATGAGGAAATTAGACTTCATATCAGTATGTGTTTTACCTTGGCTCATCTTCCGCTTAATAAAATTGACGATGGTTGGCTCATTATACAAGAAAACTCGCCAGAAAACTCGCAACTATATTTGTTCTACGACTACTTTGTGGAATAGTGGCTGGATAATCCATCAATATCAACAGATTTATGGAAATGTCATGGAAAATGTCACAGAACTAACAATGCTGTCAAAGGTTGGAACCACCGGTTCATCAAAATCAACACACCCTAGTTAAAGACTTGAAGGATGATGCTGGTACCAGGGATACCTTTTTGACAGGAAAAACTCAACTTGAAGGGTAAAAAACGAAGAAGATCTACAATTACACTTGACAATAGACTTATCAATAGCCTGAAAGATCTTGAGGAAACTAGAGATTTAAGAACATGTCTGAAAACTCTTGCCTGTATGCATAAATTAATGACAAATACTGTTTTATACGTATAAACTTAAATAATGAAGAAATATGAAGAATTCTTTCTGAATGAGCTTGTAATTAAATGTACCTAGGTAAGTTAAATTATGGATCAGGAAAACACAAAACCCATTGACGAGTTCTATCAGAACGAAGAAAGCGTAATAGTTATAACAAAAATATTCATTTTTGGGGTGCGATAAGAGATCACTTCCACGTAGTGTGCCCCGGAAACAGTATGCTTTAAGTAGGCATAGCTGGCTAAGAATCTCTTAAAACAGGGTTTTCAACAAAATAATAAAAATGACCATTTGCAATTAACACTCCTGGGCTTCTCTTAATTCCAAGTACCTGAAGCCGGTTTTGCTAGTTGATCTGTGTGCCCAATTGCTACTCTTTTTGCCTTGTGTCCAATTTCTAATGTGCCCAATTGCTACATATTCAAAAATAGAGTGTACAAGAATAGGTCATGGACAGTTAATGTTCTCAAGGAATCCATTCGAACCGAAATAAGTAACACTGGCAAGGATACTGTCCGTAAAACTTCAGAGAATATGGTGAGACGAGTGCAAATATGTATAGATGCTGGTGGAGGACACTTCGAACATTTTCTCTGAGATGTAAATAGTGTAAAGTAATCTCCCAACTGTATTATATTCTCCCAAAGTTTCCAAAGTTATGGCCTATTGAAGTGGTTCAGATTTATATGGATCGCGCTATATAACTTATTCCAATACGATGTACAAAAATATATAAGACAATTTCTACAAAATCCTCTTTTAAAATGAAAAGGACAACGGAAACCTTTTTAAGAATTATTTGTGAACAGCGAAAGGAGAAGTTCATGTAGATATAGTACATAAGAAGTTTAAAGTATGATCTTAGGACATTGGAAGGTCAGAAAACCTAAAACTTCTCATTTAAACTGATTTTGAGTATAGGTATTTTTCAGAAGCTTACATCACGCACTCATTGCTCTTCCTTTGTATTTCTGTTTATACAAATATATGCTCAGTATCCTGCATGTCTGTGAAAAAAGATCAGATTAATATTCCAGTATGGGCGGTGGCATAAAAGCTAGAGGCGAATGGTACTTTTGAAGGGCATATTCAGTTGATGAAGTGTTCGGCGACATATAAAAAGATGGACAATGCGCAAGGTTTCAGAGAAAATAAAAATTAACTATTCTAGTACCTTGTCATTATTTGTGCATAATTATTGTGTGTCATTTCGTGACTGAACGAAATGATATACCGGAGTGTTGCTAATGGTGCAGCAGGAACAAAATTCGTGATAGACTCTTAGCAATCTTAGCGATACGTATCGAATCGATTAGTGTTCCTGAGATCGATTTCTCTGGAGCAATTGTTTTTCTATCGTTGAGGCTAAATTATTAATACTTAGAATCAATTGCCATTTCTGATTGCACAGGCATTAAGATTAAGGCAGAGCGAAAGTGATTTACGTACCCAGGTTGGTAGGTACCTTTTAATCAACAGCAACAAAAAAGTCTCGAGTCTTGAATCCAGCATTGGTATAAGTAGAGGAGTTTTCTTAATCCGAAAGAAAATTTCATATCGAGATTTCATAAGAAATTCACTTTTTCAGATACTTTGAATCCAATAAATTTAGGTATTGAAGTAGAGTGTCTACAGGATGCAATGAAAAAAATTTCCCGGCTTTGCCTTTTTCAACTATCTCCAAAATTATGTTTAAGCAGCTTAATTCTGAAGTATTGCATGTATAATACAATAATATAATACAATATATAATATCATTTATTGCGTATGATTAATAAATTCAAGAAAGAAATTATTTTCTATTTTGTAAGAAAAACAATTCATTGAATTTCGGAGCTGGCGGGAACCAATGGTCATATTTATAGTATTTCCTGGTTTGTGACGTACTCCAAATAAATGTCCAAATTGTATATTTTACTATCGTGATCCAATGCTAACCTTCTTGTACCTAGGTTCCGAGTTCGATTCACGCTTCAAGGGTAGATACTTTTCTTAAACCAGGATTATTCCACAGGTTACCTAAGGTGTCGTCCTTCGTGGTATAGGATTAACATGCTAGGCTCTGACGCCCAAGATAGTGGGTTCAAACCTGATGGAGGGCGATGAATATTTCTCGAGCGTAAAAGTTGCTTCTTCGGAAGGGAAGTAAATCCGGTGGTCTCGTACATAGCTTTAGGGACGTAAAATAACCTCAATCCTAATATAGAGGCCTCTGAGTAGAATTGAGCAGTCTTTTGTGCCCAATATAGAATGGGATACTGAGAACCACAGCTCTTAAAAAGCGCCCATAAATAAAAATAATAAAAAAGAAATACCCTAGAGTCTGGAAATATAAATAAGGATAATCTATGAGTGTGTGCGAATTTCATATTTAATATTTGATATTTTGATATTTATTTGTACAGTTTCCATTACAATATCATTACAAAGACTAACATCGAACATGCACTATTATACATCCTGTACAAATAGGTATATGAAGTTGCTGACCCAAGATTTACTTGCTGACTTAGGTCCCCTGGCCTTTGGTTTTCCCGAGCAGTTTGGTGTCATTTTTTCTTGAGCTTCATCTCTTTTACCCTAATCCACGTTTCTCTTAACCTATATAAGAATTATCCTGTACATCTATTTTTCTTTTCACCCATCCCGGCTAGCATGCGTAACTCCACTACCTCTTTGCTCACATTGTCCCATTTCTTATCCCATATTTTTCTCCTGCAATTTGTTAACTCCTTATATTCGACCAGATAATGAACAGTGCTTTCTTCATCGCCACAAAATTCACATATCCCTACCTCATTAATTCTCAACCCTTTTAAGTATAATATTCCTACTCTCATCCATGCTATGCCTTCTCTTCCAGTTTTGTCACATTGATCTATATATTTTTCCCTGCTCCATTTTGTCTTTTATTTCTTATAAAATTTCAAAGATTGCTTTTCTTCTATACTTTTCCATATCTCTTGCCTATCTATGTCTTGCAGTCTAGTTCGCACTTCCTTCCAAAAACCGCTATAATTTGTCTCCTCTGCTCTCCATAGATCTCCCATGTCTATCTTTAATATCATTCTTTCCAATTCCGACCACCAACTATTTGTGTTCTTAATACTGTTTTGTTGCTTCATCTACAGATTCAATAATTCCTCATTTTTCCCTTCAATACACTTATACCAGAATTTCATTATTCTCTCTATTATTATTCTCCTCCTTTTTGTATTATCAACTCTAGTAATGCCTATGATGTGCGAATTTAATATAATAACCAAAAGTAATTCAAACTAAAATATTGACACCATTCTAAGCGAGTGAACATCATTGCTGAATAGCAATTGTTGCAAAGATATGTGGCCCCTATTTGAACACTGAGTTACTAGCGGCATATTAATTAAACTTTTAAAAAACAAACATTACTAGGGTGGTATTTTGTCGGACATAACACACATATCCATGGCAAAAACACACAGGCGGATAATTCTATATTTTGGTTAAACCACTAGTAAATAAATAGATTTCACAGGAAAGTGATTATGTAGTTAATGCAATTCTCAAACAAAACTGCACAAGCGGACGCTTAATGAAGACGACAATGCAGTTATTACGGTATATGGTGTTATGCACGTTAAGGAATGTAGATATTTCTGACATAACCTGGAAGTTAGGATCCTTAGATAACTCAACCACTACCAAAATAAAAAGGGTTTAAAGATTTACAATGTACATTTGCCTATTCATTTCATTTTCACTCAAGATAATTTTGGAAAGAAATTTACTCCTAAAGATAGATACACATTTTTGCCTTCTTTATTATGTATAATTAGGAACAGAAATTGTATTTTACAAAAATCCCATGTCATTATCTCTCCGGAAGAACATCTTTTGAGGATACTGAATGTTAAAAAAAAATGTCTATTTGTTTAAATACCACACTTAGTATTTCAGTTCAGCAACATCTAAATATACAGGCTAAAAGTTTTACCCTTTCATATACTACCCTTCATAACTTTTTCAATATTTTCATTCTGCCAAAAATGACTAATGATTCTGATTAAAGTACCCTAATTTCAGACAATTTCATACTTAATAACGTGAATCTTAAATATCTAGAAACAGCTCCTATAAGAGATAGACCAACATCTGATTACACAATACATATAGATCTCGTTAAGACACTCAGTTTATATAAGATACAATTTCAGAAAAATTACTTTTCATATTTACACACCTTCAAATTAAAGTGCCATATGTGTTGTGTACTTAAATTTTGTTCATCACTTACGGTTTATCGTTATTCATATGTCATTCAGAGTGAAGAAGATTTCACGGCCTGTTTCCAGAAAATTAAGTATATGCTTTTATTTGTCATGCAAATGTCTTAAACATATGGAATTTTAATAAAAATCTTTAGAGCAATTTTTAAAAATATTTAAAAAATTAACGAAATTTTTTTTCATTTAAAACGTTGTTTAGGGTGGGGAGAGATCTTTAAATATCTTCGTCTTCTTTCCTTGGAGATGCTGAACTTAGTACTTACGTAGGTTTTGTTTTATGAGATACACAAACGCACATACACACGCAGGCGCTGTCGCGGAAATTGTACTAAAATGCTTATTGACCTCATAGTTGGGAGTTGCTTGCTTTCCTTGAGAAATCTCGGCCCAGTAGTTCAGATGGCTATGCTCAGGCAGACACGAAGTTCTAACGCGCAAGCCTCTGCGTCACCTGTACCCAGTCGACTGACATACAACACTTGAATAACCCTGTAACCTAAAAGAAAATGGGAGAGAGGGAAGACGTAGTAGAAGACTGAGAAAATCCAAGCTATGATCAGAGTGGACGAGCAAAAGGGATGGAACACATGACCTCTCGAACCTGAGTCTCACACGTTACAGCCGAGACATTTCTTTCGCTTACTACCAGGATTAGGGTTTCTAAGGAGGGGATTCGACACTGCGACCATTCTTGATCTATTGTACCTATTCCCTAATGTAGGGCATCCCTGGGAGGATGGGTGAGGCGAGAGTAGACAGAGGGCAGCTGTCCGCAGGAGACACGACAGTGCAGAGGGCAGGGTCCCTGAATTTTTACTTAGATGGAAATATTCCCCAATAGGCCACGACAACGGACGTTCCCCCTCCTGTGGCTCGGAAGTGGTCCAGTAGCCGGTTTGGAGACCGGCAACCGAGCTACCGGAGGTGGAAGTGGTTCACTCAGAGCATACTATCCTGCCATGCACCGCCGAGACAACCGCGGACACTTCTGTCTTGGAAGACACCACCAGATGAGAGATGGTGTGAAATGGCAATGGAGATGAAATGGAGGGGCAGAAAATTTGCGGGATGTAATTAACGTAGCATTCACCTGGCAACACAGGAAAGCTCCGAAAAATACCAATGGGTCATATTGGTTGGCCACAGGAGTCGAAACTGGACTTCCAGAATGCGGGCCACAGAAAAAAACTGCATCAGTCATCTCACTCTATTTTGGTTGCTCTACGAAAGTAATAAGGAAAGTAAACTCTCATTAAAAACTGATAATCTGATACGCAATTTTCCTTCAGATTTTCTAAATGTACATCATTACTAATGTTCTTAAGAGAATGAGAAAATTTACTTCAGTGTTGTTTGTGAACTCTGCTGGGGCCACTACTGACGAAGAATCATTGTTTGTCCACCCCTTTACTAAAGATACTTAGAGATGTCAAAAGCAATATAATAAACTCTGATTCGTTTTTGTTGTCTAAGGAAGGCTAGGGCGCGAACCTGTAAGGTCTGTATGTGTGCTGACACTTTGCATATCTCTGTCATTTCTACTTTACTTGAGCAGGTATCTGATTTGCGTTCAGTGGGACGAGTGACAGACGTTGGCTGGCTCTGTTATTTGCATATAGTAGCTATCGCCTGATACATGTAAATACTTGAAGGTACAATATGAGCAACATCTTTGTGACTCCAGCCATTGAAAAAGCTCTACATTATAGCCATACTTGCCTCTTTCTTATTTGTTGACTACATCGACAATCTTCATTCAGTTTTGTTGTGGTTCAACGCCCCAAGTTCTAACAATAATCAAGTATGGGTTATATATACTACATACAAAAAGTTTTTGCTTCATTCCTGAGTAAATGAGACGTAGATCTAAAAATATCTTAATGTGTCGACTCCAATGACATTCCCTACTCGCTCTTATATTATTTCTAAATTCTTTGATCTGTGTATCAGTATTCCTATTCTGCTGCACATGAGATGATTGAAGACGACGAACTATAAGTCCTGCATTGTGAAAATCATATTCAAACTGAAGTTTTTGGTGCTTGGAGGATGGTACGATGTTGAAGATGCTATGAGCACCAGGTTGTGGCGACATATGTAGCAGGATTCCTCCGTTTTTGTGCGTTTCGATGCCCCAAAGTTGCGGCAACATATATAGCAAGATTCGTGCTGGTATCTCGTTTCTCGTCGTTGGTCTTACTTCGTCGATCATACCTTCGTCCGAAATATTATGACTTGATGAAGTTATCAGGAAAATCCTTAACTATGCCTCGGCTAATTATGCCTTTAATATTCTTCTGTTTATTTTAGACAACAAACTACTAGAACAACTAAAAGAATTCAGCTATTTAGGATGTAATCTTAATTATATGATGAAAACAGACAGAGATGTGATCAAAAAGCTTGCAACATTCCAAATGATTTGTGGAACAGTGCATAGAACGTTGAGAAATAAAACAAGAAGAGATACAAGATTAAAGTTGTACAAAACAATGGCAGTCCCTGCACTACTTTATGGAAGTGAGGCATGCGTACTCAAGAAGAAAATGAAAAGCGAAATTCAAAGTGCAGAGATGAACTTTTTAAGGAAAACAAAGGGATGCACAAGGTTGGATAGAATAAGGAATGAAGACATAAGAAAGGAACTCAACGTAGACTCGATAAGTAGCAAAATTGAAAAATATCAAAAGGAATGGATTCAGCATATACAAAGAATGTCCGAAACAAGACTGCCTAAGATTACATTCCAATATCAGCCACAAGGAAAGAGAGATGTTGGTAGACCTAAAAAGAGATGGAAGGACCAATTATTGTCAGACGTAACGGGCACTCTGCCCATGCCGTGAAGTGAAGAAGAAGAAGAAGAAGAGGAAGAAGAAGAAGAAGAATATACTTACGAGCAATGAAAACTCAAGGGTCGTAACGAGTGAAGAAATCATTAAGATTTTGAATTTGAATTTCTATAAGATATCAATCTTTTGTTTATTTATTATAAAACCAAATCCCTTACTTTATACTGTGATCGGAATCAATCTAATACTTCAAATTGAATTAATACTTAAATATTTTCGAACAATTTAAAAAGCGTCCGATCTCTTCGGCGTTCCCTAAAGAAAGACGAATTTCTTTCGGTTTCTACACCAAGATTATTTAATCCTTCGTAACTATCGCTACCCATATATTACTTTTATATGACTGGCCGATTACGTCACTACATTACGCAATACAATTATTACTATTGTCAATTACAAAATTACATATATTTTTATACAACTTTGTTTGTTTTTCTTTTATAACTTTATAATTTTTTCAAGCGCTTTCTAAATATAAATCGAAACAATTGTTACATCTGCTTAAAATTCGATATAAACATTTTACAAATGGTTTCATTATTTAAAGGAGAATACAGCACACTTAAGTGAAGTCAAATCTTCCAAGAGCTAGTTGCTATGTAATGGCTAGGACATGTCTTTCTCTTTGCAGGCTAAGATAGAACATGAAAAACAACCACATCCTGTTTGAGGAACGTAATTATAAATAATTGAAAATGTAATCATCAACACGGAAGAATTCAGGGAATGTTATCTCAATAAAATATATTACTTTGCATAAATTGTACTAAGACTTGTATATTTCTTATCAGTTAAACAACCTGAAGAATGAGAAGCAATCAATCAATACTACTTCAAGAAAATTCAGATCTTTATTTCGTTCATCTAGGAAATATTATAGATATATAGTATTTGGGATTAGGATTACTACGGAGGGGATTTAGCACTACAAATTGGACCTGTGCCCCAAGTGAGACATCCTCGGGAGGAAGGATGAGGCGAGAGCAGTCCGATCCAAGGATGGGCCGAGTCAAGGAGTACCGACATCGAGGGATGTAATCAAACTACCCAGAACTACCCTGGTGACTCGGGAAAATCCCAAAAGATATCCCAAGGGTCAGGATTGTCGGCCACGGGAATTCCATAAATAAATCACAGTCAAAACAGCAGATTGTGCCACGTCAACCAACTCCAAAAAAGGCAAAGTCTATTTTGTCAGCTAACAAGATTATGGCGAGTGCTTTCTGGGATGCACAGGGACTTGGAAAAGAGTAAAAGTATCACCGGTGACCATTACGCAAGCTTAGTATAAAGTTTGAGTTAGATTTAGTTGTAAGGTTAGTTAATGCAGGCATAAGTTCTGTCTGCAAAAACAAATTTTTCATTAATTAAATGTATATGATTTGTAATTTATTAAATTATAAAGAGCACAATAAGTTCAGGTTTGGACTCTAGACACCTGGACCTAAGCTCGCAGATTAAAATAAGTACAAAATAAATAAGTATAACGTTTGAGTGATGAGGTGAAAGATAAAGACCTCATTTGGCAAAGAAGAAATCTTGGTTCTTAACGACAATCCTCTGGCTCATCGATCAGTCACTGCATTCTGAAAAATATACGAATTAAAGTTGAAATTGCTTGAACAGCCACCTTATTCGCCTGATCTGCCACCTGTTGCCGAACCTGAAAAAATTTCTTGGAGGATGAAGATTTCATAGCAAAGAGGAGATCACTGATGCGGTATAAAAAGATGGTGTAAATTATAACACCGATATGACAAATGTGTTGAGCAATAAAGACACAAAAAAATTTAATTTTTTTTATGAGGCCGACCTTCGTAATTATTTGAAGCAGAGGGTTTATTTATGAATAAGTTAGCCGGAATCCCTAGTTGTCTTAGCTACTAAATGTTCTAACTGCTTTTTCTCAACACGTAACTAGGCTATCTAATACTTCTTATCCACTGGCTGAATTGTAACTCATCCTTCTTACATTATGCATTCATTTTAGAATTTGAAATGTATTTATTAATGTTTTCTATTATATCGCTAGCATATAAACAGTATTGGATATTTCAACCATTCTTACGTCTACCAATATCATTGCCTCTCTGTGTTTCGTACATTAATCAGGCCGAAAGCATTTTAGCCGAACAACAAGCATGCAATCTGAAGTAACCTTTCTTACCTCCAATCACAGCAAATTTGTACTAAGAACTTCCTTATATCCTTTTATTTGTTAATGTTGTTTTTCATAGATGGCTTAGATCAATTAGAAAATATATAATGAGCTCTGTGCTCAATTTATCAAAATTTTTGACAAACAGGTGATGTCCTTACGACAGCTGTAGGTGGGAAATGTATCGGAATAATTGGATGAGAGTTGTATCATGCGTGAACTTTCAAAAAAAAAAAAAAAAAAAAAAAAAAAATGCTGAAGAAAAACATTTCTTTAAATTGTAATTTCGAAATTAATATATATAATTTCAGACTTACATTTTCCTCAATATGGAAAACATATTTTTGAAGTTGTTCTAAAATATTTAACTTTCTGGTCCTCTGCACTAATTTTAGCGCTGCAGAAAAGGTCTATCGAAATTCAGTGGTGTATTCCCTTAAATGGAAGCAGTTTTATCTGTCAGTATATTACCCTAGGACAGAGATTTAGATGCTCTATTGTTCTGTACCTGTGGAATGCAATGAAGAAATAAATCGTAAGCTTGTTTAGCGAGAAGCGATTTTCTTGGCCGTTTCTGAGAGAGATATTTCTACAAACTAAAGGGTCATCCTACAGAGGGGACGGTAACTCGGTCACTTAACCACCTCGATCAAGCGGAAAGTTGGGTCTGGAGGTTGGGGGAGACTGCGGTCACTTGACAAATTGTGGCTTGGGCCGTGCCTTACTGGAGGCGACCGGACTCTGATTATTAGTGTGTATAAACTCGATAGAGAAGGGGGGACACTTGCAGCAATTAGCAGGCGACCTCGACCAGTGTCCTTCCTTACCTCAGCCCTGTCAAGGTATTAATCGACATGGGCTTAGCCTAAATGGACTACGACACCCTTAGGCCGAGGAAAGAAGTTAACATGCGGCGTGATGTAGTGCTAACATCGTTTGTATTCCTCTACCTCTTGTCTTGCTTCGATACCGCACTGGCTTAGGCCTCTCCGTTATTTTCAAACTGATTTTAAACCTTTTGTCACGATTTTCTAAATCTGTTAGCCCTTTTAAGCTCATAGCACCTCTTTATGAATTAAACCAGAGTGTTACGGCCCACACATTTAAAAACAATTCATCTATAAATATAATAAAGCTGCAACGGGCATTCTTCAGTTATTTTCGGCTTCGATAAATAATATAATGAATATTAATAATAAAAATTAATAACGTTTGCAAGTATACGGCTAAAATACCCTGCTCATTATTAATGTTTCTTAATGTTACACAGTGTCTTCAGTAAGTATTGTTGTCTATAGAATTCCGACAGGGTGATTATTTAACAACTTGTATATTTTCTCATTACTCCTAAATTGTGAACGTAAACAAGTCTCTACGAGAAACAATATAGTTCCAATTGCGTTGCAATGTCAAAGAAAAGGCACACATTTTTGTACTGTTCAAACATTTAACTAGGTTTTTTTTTTTTTTTTTTTTTTTTTTTTTTTTTTTTTTTTTTCTTAAAGGAAGGAAGAAAAACAATATTAAGACCGGTTTTCAAGTAGTATAAAGAAAGTAAAGTGCACAGAAGAAAAAAGAGACCTGTAGACGATGTAGAGATACATAGAGGAAGCAAGAAATATCGGTAAGATATTTCATAGAGCGAGAGAGAGAGAGAGAGAGAGAGAGAGAGAGAGAGAGAGAGAGAGAGAGAGAGAGAGAGAGAGAGAGAGAAAGAGAGAGGGAGAGACGGGGAGTGAGAAAGAGGGAAACCGAGAGGAACAGATGAACCTGGAAAGAGAGTCAGAAGAATTTCTAAATTTAACGTGATAACGAGAGTAGATCTGCGGATAGGTTTAAACTAAAGTTTTGTGTGAAGAGTCAAAATTGCATAAACAGTTTCGTAAAATATGTAGAATAAATCTGAATGGAGCTTCTCATGCATTTTGTATCGAAGCTAGTCAAATTTATTATTAAGAAAAATAGGAAATGTTTCCCTTAATTAACATTATTTCTGCAGACTATTTCCTCTAACATGTAAACTGAGTTTTTTTTTTTTTTTTTTTTTTTTTTTTTTTTTTTTTTTAATAATACTGAACATTTTAATGTACTAACCAACATTATACAACATTGCGTATTGTGATTTATCACTCAGAATTTAATCAACAGAATGAGGTTATTCGATTCCAAGAGAGCGTTTAGAAAATGAAGTTTAAAAATGTAATATTATGAATTGTTATGCCTTATCTCAAAACTATAGGTGAAAAGAAATTTTGCTCAATGTTGACCTTGTTAAAACATATATTATTCTAGTTATTAAGAAAAATATATTTCTTATTCTTACATTGGTTCTTATCTGTGAAAAAGAAAATCATACAAAGGGAGTAGAAACAGGAGTAAAAGAAAACAATAGAAAAACTGTATTTTACGAGGGCGATAAATCAGAAGGCATTGGTTAAACTTTAACAAGAAAGAAGTACAATCGCAGAGCTCTGATTTTATTTAACAAGAATTTACAAAGGGGAACTAAAGATGGGCGATGATGTGGTTACAAGATGTAATTGTGCTGTGCATTTCTCTAACATAAATTGATGCAGATACATATTTGTTTCTGAATACACACCAGAGTATGGAGAGGATTTAGGGCTCAGATTTATAAAAATAGCTCGCCTTTTTTTTAGAAAATACCCAATAAGAACAAAAGTATTAATAAAATATAAAATTACTGAGCGACTTCAGTGCATTCATTATCTAGGTAGCCAGACTCTTATAAATGGGAAAATGACTTAAAGTGAGTAAACAATACAAATTAAATGCAGGACTATTAAGATATGGCTACAGCATAAATTAAAACAAAACAATACTGAACTTGCATATGGAGATACCAGTTACCATGATACTGTATGAGCCATATGTAATGTAATAGCCTATGTATTTGCACTGTACTACAAACAGAAAGGGCAGTGAGCTTTAGCGTATCGCTTACGAGCAGCGCGATGTCACGTCCGCTTTAATATTAGAAGTTCATTTGGCAATGTTTCGGTTTGGCTCTCGAAATAAAGCATCAAATTCTCTATTCTTGCTACACAGCGTGCTCTTAAAATTGTCTAATAAAAATTATTTTAACTTAGTAAAACAATGCTGCCTTTGTGGTCAGCATGCTAGCTCTCAAATTCGGTCAGTTGCCGGATGGAGGATGGGAATTTGCCTTTAGCCACGAATAATTCCCACTCTCCCTTGAATCTGTAAGCATAGATGAGAATACAAATATTTTTGCGAATTTAATATTCATAAGAACACCTAACGAAAACGAACCAAAATTTAAACAAATAGCTAACGAATCATTACCGATGTGCATTTGTTCCAAACACGATTATGGGCTTAGATATTAATGGCGGCATATAATTGGAGAGGAGGGGGGAAGTGAACAGACAAAAGTGCAGTAACAGTAACACTCAGGTAATTTTAACAATAAAATTTAGGAATGCAGAAATATCTCGGTGATCCAAATGAACAAATAAACATTAAAACCTCTTAGCGAACTGGTTTTAGCCGACCAGGAACTCTCTACCTGAGAATAATCTTATGGGAATGCAGTGGCTGACGTAAGATATTGACCAACATTGGCTGCGAATCACAGGAATCCAGATGGAATTTCAACAACTGTTTTCTTTTATGGATTAAAAGAAACTAGTACTTATAGCTTAAGTTAAAGTCAAGTACATTAATTGGATAATAAGTAGTAAGGATAATGAGAGGCTCACAGCTGAAAAGTAGTACCAAAGAGTGAAGGGGCTATGATAATTAGCTAATGTTAAATATGTAAGTAATAAGCTGGATAAGAATTACAGGCTACTTTGCAAGAAAGTATTAAAGTTGTCAAGATTGGCCCCGAGGATGTTTCTTTTTTAGAATTATGAAACAGAAATAGGAAAGGCATGCTACTAAAGGGAATGTTGACATCTTGGTGCAGATGCTTTCAATGAATTAAAAGGTGAAATTAAAGGTTTTGTATAGCACAACAAGAGAATATAACAAATTAGAGAACTTAAGGAGCAAGTTTGAAAAAGGCAATGGAAGAAATTGAACTGAAAAACATATGGTTACAAAGATGAAGGGATATTTTTAATCCACGATTTTGTAAACAAATGATACGCTGAGAACCATAAGAGCCAAAAGCACAGAAAGGTAGTTTAGAGAAAAAAATATGTTCGTTAAAATCAAAATGTCTATGCAGGAAATTTCCACTGTGAAGTACTACTTGCCAATGTGATGTAAATAGTGAATTATGTTGGAACTACTGGATAAAATTGAACAGATAACAAAATAATACTTTGTACTTCGTGTTCTTAGGTAACTGAATATCAGGAAAACTGGCGAGAGAGTTTCTTATGATTGTTTCATTAAAACAAAGGGAGCCTATAGCTGGTTGTCCACAAGGTCGGCATATGTCAGGAGCATACCTGCATACATGATAAATTCTCAAAATCTACGATGTTGTGCTTAGGTAGGTTCTTATGGTTCTCTGCACCACTAATTAAAGAAAAGGAAGAGGATATACAAAGAGAGGTAAAACGCGGAAGGACAGAAAATGCGGTGTGTGAAAGCTTTGAAGAAAAAGATGAGAAAAACCTGAAATAATAAGTGCAATAGTATTGGAGGAGATTTAGTTGCACTGAACAGGTTACACTCATGCAAAGAGTGAAAGTTCTAAGCCAGACCATAGCAACGCGCTCGTAAAAGATTTGACCTCCGTTTCAACTTCGTGTTTCAATACTTGTATCCCAACTAAATGCTAAACCTATTTCTGTAAATGTGGATTCCAATGATACAGGTTCTCGCAATAATAATAAAGTGTATAGATGAGCACTTCAATGCAACATTCAAATTTCTTCTGTCAGTCTTACATTAGAAAACTTGAAATGGTTTTATAAGCGACTATTAGTGATTAATTGACTATATTGTGGGATGTAAAATAACATTTGTCAGAAGTGGGATTCGAACCCACGCCCACAGAGTGGACTGCGACCTGAACGCAGCGCCTTAGACCGCTCGGCCATCCTGACTACTGGCAGTTGATTATGTCATAAATAGTAATCAACTTGCGGTTTACTAATTATTATATCTACGAGTTTAAATTATATCGATTTTAAATTATATCGATTCTCGGTTTCTTCGTTCCGTCAACAATGTACGTGTATGATCACCTCATCCAGCTTCTACATGTAACTTACAGTTAGCGAAAGTAAAGAAGGAAAGAAACACACGGGTACAAATTTATGTCAGCACTAGTAAACGTGGGGCATTGAATGGATTTCCTGGACTGATTGAAAATGCTATGCACGGCTTAAACTCCTGCTTTTTTGTTTGGGTTATAATACCCCCAGATTAGCAGAAAAATTCATTAACTATTTTGCGGGATGAAAAACAGTATTTGTCAGAAGTGGGATTCGAACCCACGCCCACAGAGTGGACTGCGACCTGAACGCAGCGCCTTAGACCGCTCGGCCATCCTGACTACTGGCATATGTTGTGCCATAAATAATAATCAACTAAAATGAATTAGTAGTATTGTTTGTTGCTTGATTTTTTTATTGTCTTTTTAATCGTTTTGTTAATTATTATATCTACGAGTTTAAATTATATCGATTTTAAATTATATCGATTCTCGGTTTCTTCGTTCCGTCAACAATGTACGTGTATGATCACCTCATCCAGCTTCTACATGTAACTTACAGTTAGCGAAAGTAAAGAAGGAAAGAAACACACGGGTACAAATTTATGTCAGCACTAGTAAACGTGGGGCATTGAATGGATTTCCTGGACTGATTGAAAATGCTATGCACGGCTTAAACTCCTGCTTTTTTGTTTGGGTTATAATACCCCCAGATTAGCAGAAAAATTCATTAACTATTTTGCGGGATGAAAAACAGTATTTGTCAGAAGTGGGATTCGAACCCACGCCCACAGAGTGGACTGCGACCTGAACGCAGCGCCTTAGACCGCTCGGCCATCCTGACTACTGGCATATGTTGTGCCATAAATAATAATCAACTAAAATGAATTAGTAGTATTGTTTGTTGCTTGATTTTTTTATTGTCTTTTTAATCGTTTTGTTAATTATTATATATACGAGTTTAAATTATATGGATTCTCGGTTTCTTCGTTCCGTCAGCAATTTATATGATCAACTCATCCAGCTTCTACATGTGAAGTTACAGTAAGCAAAAGTAAAGAGAGAAAGAGACACCTGAGGTCTTACGTCAGCACTAGAAAACTATGGCTCTTTTTTATTCAGCCAGCAATTGTATTTGTAACCCATTGTATATCACACTGCTGTTACAATGCAATAATGATCATATTTAAATATTTCCTCTAATAGTATATTGTCTAATCCTGTCAGTAACATTAAACGATTGGAATGTGTATGCTTGTTTACGTACTCATTACCTATTCTTGGCAGACGCGAAGTTTTAATTATATGTTACATAAACGGTTGAGTGTACACAAATGTGCCGAATGTTTCTCATAGATGTACACTTATACCAGAAACACATTCGAAATGAGTTTGGTACAACTTTGTTGTAGTAGCAAGGCGTAAGAGATAAATAAAAAATGCCCACATGAGAAATAGATATTTGTGTTTGATATATACAAAACATTTCCAGAATAATTTTTTTCCTATTGTTTGAATTTTCCGATGCCACTTTTACGTTTGTTGATCGATTAAATGCATCTCTTGATGCCATAGAAAGAATAGACTAAGGACAGATAATAATGTAGGTTTTATAGATTTGATTATGCCTTCTGTGTGTACGTATTATAATGAACCTATTTCTGTAATTATTTATTTTGACTATACCGCTCTTACTACGTTACTGCTTTGTTTAATTTAGTGCCATGAAACGAAGTGTTTTCAGTAATCTTGGCTGGTGTCCCGCATTTTGCATTTGTTTGTTTTTTATCATCGTAGCAACTGTGAATTTGTTTCCAATCTTCATTTGTTTTCTGCACAGATATTCAAAGTTATCTTCACCAAAATAGTTCGACACCGTCGACAACTGTGTTGTACACCAAACATGAACAGAAACACTCTGTATATAAAAGCAGATAGTTAAATTTAATTTAGTAAGTTAATGAATATTTTTGTGTTTATATTTTGACATATTTATGTAGTTCCTTTTAATTGTGAGAAATTCAATTAAATGTCATTCCAGCATTGATTTTTTCTAGAGAAAGAACTCTGACGAGAGTACTTTTATAAGAACAGTTTGTAGAACACGTATAAAATTAAAACATAATGAATAATAATGGGCATAGAAAGTATGTAAACGATGCATATCCAATTTTAAAAATAATATATCATCTATTTATTGCTTTACTCAAAATATCACAAACCATTTTAACGTGTCTTAAATACAAAAGCAAGATACCTTACATATTTATTGCAAAAAATTCTAATACACAAATATAACCTAAAATAACTTCCAAGTAAGGATGAACAAATTAGTTCACAGTTTGTTGGTACTTTAATAATTTAATGTGAATATAACCACTACCCGCCTCCAGAAACATATTTGTAATTACTCTTATCTAACTCTGGCTCCAGATTAAATTGACGCAAAACTCAGATTTCTAGGGGAAATGCAAGAACTAACAATTGAGGTATCAAATAACCAAAATTCTTACTAGAACGTTATGATTATAGTAAATATTATTGCAGGAAAGTTTCAAAAATATAAAATTGATTAAGTGATGTAACTTTCTTAATAGCTATTGGGAGAATATTAAATTTTGGAAGATTACGTTATATTTATTACTCAGATTGTACAATGTTTATATAGTTTAATAATAGGATGTTTTATCAATAAGAAAGGGAAAAGTAAAACGTAAGGTTATACTTTTGAATTAGTTTCCTATTTCGCACAGTACTGTACAAGCACAAAAGGCACTGTCACAAATGTTATTAGAAACGAAATGAAATATATATTTTTATATGAATATATCAACAGAGAAAGGAAAAATTATGGCACATTAAGATGTACACCCAGATCGCTCCAAGATAGTGCTGGCAAATTAAATTCTGGAACAAGTATCAGCATTTAACTGTCTTGGGTGCAAAATATCGTACACTGATGAAGTATACATACATATGGTAAACTAAATAAGTTTAAATACATAACTGGAACACTAAAACGGACATTAAAAACAAGGCAATGTCAGAATCGTTAATTAAACTGTATAAGTGCATGGCAATACCTACAATCACATTTGGATCTGAACATGGACTAATACAAACCAACACCTGCAAAAAATACAAGCAGAAGAAATGATATTTATGAGATCCATGGAGGATATACAAAATTAGACAAAAAGACAAATGTGTCTAAGTGTTCGTGAAAAATTAAAAGTACAGGAACTAAATAGTATAATTAAGTAACGTAAAGAAATTCGGAAGTTACACTTAGACAGAATGCCAAACAATAGGTTACCTAAAATAGCTATATATTATAAACCGCAAGGTAGAACGAAACCAAGAAAACCCAAGAAACGATGGTATCAACAATTTGGAGCCAGAACGGGCTGAAGCCCAAACCGTGAGGAAGAAGAAGACAAAGAAGAAGGAGAAGAAGGAGAAGAAGAAATGAAGTTTGGAAGGGAGTTGGTAAGGAAACATTCCAAGTCTGTTTAGGATATCTCCTGGACATCTGCCCTTTTTGAGTACTGATAAAGTCCTATAGAAAACCTTACTCAGAAGGTCGTCATGACAGGATTTGAGCCGTAACCCTTGCATTCTCACATGGATACCCGTGTTAATTTACGTGTATTTTAAGTAATTTATTTATTTAAGTGTTTTATTTCATACAATTTTTTATCAAAAAATTACTTGTGATCCAAATTGAAATTTGGTTCCAAACAAATCAGGGTTTTGGAAACATAGAGTCAAACTGAAAAATACAATGCCATAGCCGGGATTTGAACCACGGATCTTCTGGTTTCCGTCCAGCCGCTCTACCATTGAGCTGCTATAGCCAGTGTGCCAATATGACATTAAATTTTCCAACTGACTCGTGTTTCTTCTCGGTAAACCACTTAGGAGTTCTCATATACACATGAGACAACTACCTTAATGGCGACTTACAACGTGTAAGTACTTTAAGGCCCGGGCTTTATAGTTAACCACTATTAGGTCAATTAATTTCCAAATCAGAGTTTGTATTGCAGATTTTCCTACTAATGTTGTATAGTTTGAATTTGGACACTAAAGGCTCATTGTATATTAGAACCAAAAGTGTTCTGCAGTAACAATGCTTACTCTATCAAGAAATCGGCCCATTCAACAGCAGAATGGGACGCTGGGAGAGAAATGTTCCAGTCAATATAACTTCCTTATTCCGGCTGGCAAACAAAGCCATAACTTCAATGTCGTTAAGTTCCACCGGTGGAATAAATTAACCAGGTGTTATAGCCTTTATGATCTAAACACAGGGCAAAGCATAGCAAATCTTCCCCCTTCCAACTTATTCCTCATCTATAAGGAGCTACGAATTTGCATATTGGCTGTTCCGTATAAGCATATCACCCATAGCATACATAAATACGTCATTATTTTTGGCTGAATTGAAAAGATGCCGCTGCAGGAGAAAAAAAAAAAGAGATGGGGTGGGTTAAAAATGAAGGCGATAGATACAAAGGGGGCTAATATTTAAGAGAAATGCGAACATAAAAAGAGACTAAGGCAATGGGAAGCAATTTTGAGCGGAGAAGGGTTTGGTTGTGCCCGTTGAATTGTGGGTTGGGAGCGTACCGATAAAACGTTTGCCCCTGAATAAAGGCAGATACGTACGCAAGCAATCAGCGTGTGTATGCGTGTTTCTTTTCATTCCATTTTCTTCATCCTTTTCTTTTACTGGCCTGCCTTATGTACACTGTATCCGAATCGCCTCCAGGCGATAAACGACTATGAGGGTCTAAGCTTGCATATTGTGCGATGTGTAATATAAAGAAGGAGGCGAGGAAGGGGGGAAAAGAATAGGAACCGATGGTTTTTATTATTCCTGTGGGCCGATGTTGATGGGAACTTTTATGTGGCGAGCTATAGATTTGAAATATGCAGATGTGTGCTTTAGCAACCAGGCTCAAGATTGCATACCATTGAGGTCTTCTCAAGCACCAATGTCTTCGGCAATTCTACTGCTATAGTTACTGTTTCGGAAGTATATTGGCATGAGCTTTTGTTTCAATGTATATGCACAGACAAACAAACCAATTTACCAAATGTCTTAATAAAACACCGTGAATTGTTTCAGCCGAAGACTTGTTTTCTCTTTAAATATAACTTTTGGATGCAGTTTTAGTCAAGAATTATTAATCTGTCAGCAATATTTTTGCCCGACTCAAAAACGCTTGTTGAAAGAGTTCTCCTCACGTCTTAGGAATGTGACACACTGAAGAAATCCTAAACAAAAACCTGCTTCAGTGCTTTACTAAAGGATGTTTTGTTTTCTCTATATGAAAATACTCAGCACAGTTCGTTTTCAGACTTATACCTGCTCATATGTATCTAATACATTTTGCGAGGTTGTGGTTTACAGTAAATGTTTATTTTAGATAGCAGATACTGATTCGCATATTCTGACATTTATATTTGTTCAATTTATACTCCTTCTTTAATGGGAAAGGACAAACATATCGGCAAACCTTTGGAACACACTGTCTATTGGCAGTGATGTCGTATAGTACTCATTGGATTTCTGATTCATCTTTGAGTGTTATACATTAGATCACACACACACACACACACACACACACACACACACACACACACACACGCACACACACACATACACACACACGTGCGCGCAAGTTCACACTTTTATTCACACTTCCAAACTGTAAATGAAGGCAATGAACAGGGAATGATCTTGGATTGAAAAGAATTCCCAATCGTCAACCGAGAATCAAATTTGGATAATTTATTAATTCAGTAATTAGAAAATTGAAGTTGCTAATATTCTTTCCAGAAGGATAATGTCACAGTATGTCACATTTCAGAGGAATTGATTTGTTTTCCAGTTACCATGTTGACACACACACACACACACACACACACACACACACACACACACACACACACACACACACACACACACACACACACACACATACATACAGAGAGCGAGAGAGAGAGAGAGGGAGAGAGAGATGCGGATCATCTTTATAGGTTCAGATTATGTTTTCGGTGAAATCTCTACAATGAAATTTGGGTAGAGTACCGTAAGTTGGTCACAGATAAAAATTAGCATTTTTAGAAAGGGCATGGTAAGGTCAAAGGAAGAAAATTAAAATAATTGAACAATAACAGAATATGAGGTGATATATTACATAAATTACGTAAATTTGTTCATGTATAAATAGAATTTTTGATCAATCGTGTAACACTTTGATCAGGTTGAACAAAATTAGGATCACCTGGAACTATAGAATATTGTTTATGGTTTTCTTTGTTAGAAAAGCCAATAGAGAAGCAAACAATAAAAACTGGAAATTAAATCTGAAAGTAGTCCAAGAGAGGGATTCCACTATAAAATTGACATCTTTGTTGACGCCCTAGATATAAATAACATTGTATTACCCTTATTTAAGCATATTATAAGCCTCCTGTACGCTCAAATTGTACCATTCTGGTTTTATTTCGTCAATTAGACATTTGTATCATTGGTAATGTGATAGCTAGATTGTCACATTGTTTTTGATTAATAATGTTTGAAAAGTGTTCTAAAATGACTACGACGTATTTAAAATACAATAATTATAATAAGCAGCTACAAAATATCTTTATTTACTAAACAGAGTGTGCGGAGGGTCATAAATACATTTGTACGTGGGTATTATTGTCTAAACCATGCAAAAAGGTTGGTTCAATAAGAATAGTGATATCTTTTTTTTTTAATTTACGTCTTCCAACGTTGTCATATCGGACGATAAATGAAATGGGTGAAATGTTGCTCAAATGAGTCCAGGGTCCATGGAGCTTAGAGTTACCCGACATTCGTCTATCAGGATAAGGAAAAACCCAGGAAAAAGCCTTATCTAGGTAACTCACCCTGACCGAGATCCGAACTCGGGAGCTCATGAACGTGAGACAGACACGCTTCTATCTACGCTACCGAGCAATAATGATATGAGTTAAACATTAGTTATAAAGTATGTTTTGAAATTAAAATGTAATTAATTTTAAATTAGGACTTACAGACTGTAATATTAGCCATTTTAGTTCTCAGATTATAAAAAATTCGTTGCAAATAAAAGGGAACTTCATATATTGCGGCAAGACACAAAGAAAGCGACAGCAAAAAAACTGTACGCACTCCCTAAAGGAAAGTTGGAAAACTGGTCAGTCTCGTTTGTATTTTGGGACTTGAATTTATAGCAATAACGACACCTGCTTCCATGAAAATAGTAATAGGCAATTCTCTCCCATAAACCAACCTTTGCTGATATTAGATTAATGTAAGAATGTTCTCCCCTGCCCGCCTCAGTAGCGTGGTGGTAGAGTATCTGCCTCACGTTCAAGAGGTCCCGAGTTCGAATCTCGGTCAGGGTGAGTTACCTGGATAAGGTTTCTTCCGGGGTTTTCCCTTATCCTGAAGGAGAAATGTCGGGTAACCCTAAGCTGTATGGACCCTGGGCTCATTTGAGCATCATTTCACCCATTCCATTCATCGTTCGATATGACTTAACGTTGGAGGACGTAAAATGACAACAACAACAAAAATGTTCTCCCCTCCAAAGCAAGAGTAAAGATAATAAAAGAGGCATGAGCAATGATTTATAAAATTATGATGGGGAAATGCGCTAAAATAGTCAAGATTATATATATAGTATATATAATGTATAGGTATATAGATATATTATGTAAATTTATATATGTTTATTATAAAAACTGGGATTCATAATAAGGGGTTATCTATAAGTTAGCAGTAACTTAATGCATAAAGCATAAAATATTCACAATATATGTTTCCTACTTATTATATGACCCATTAACTTGTCAATATTCTGTGTTTAATAATTTAATGTCACTGTAAATACAATATTCTCAATCAAATGTTCAATATATCATTTCATATCGTATTACATTCTTCGACATTACACTTCTGTTTCCACTCTGTTTCATTTACATGTTGCGTGTAGGTCATATTGGCGGTTGTTTATCTTTGATACAGTGACTCATCTCATATTGTTAATCTTTGATTTATATTATGCATAGTTATTAAATTAAACTTACATGCGCACACACAGTCACACTCGCATTCCTAGGAAGGATGTGGAATAATATTCATAGGTTGCAGTTAAGTTAGGAAAAAAATTTATTTAGAAATTACTATCTGTAATTGTAATACAATGTGGCACAAATATTAGTGCTACAACGGCCCCTGACCTCTGTGTAAAAATGGCTTTAGATTGCATGTTTGGAAGACAGGGTCATCAGCGAGAGTTACGTGTGAAAGAAGTAAAAGTCCCTTCACCCAAAAAGAAGAATATTAAACATCTTTACCAACAGTGGAATTTCCAGCACCACAAGAAGGAGTGGGTACGAGGGTTTTACCACCTGAATCGATTGTATTATTAAGGAAAATCGCCGGATCACGACTGCGTTGGAAGCTGTCAATCTCAATTTTAAACTCATTACCCATGACTGCACTTTATACATCTAGCTGTTGTATACTTGGGGATCCAGGCAAGGAGCTTAGAAAGTCGAAGAATATTCCTATTACCGACAATAGCATGCTATCACGGGCAGCGCTGTTCATCTGTTTGGTCATTTTCTATGCACGTCAACATGTCTGAGTGGAAGGAGAAATAAATGGATGCGGGAACCGTTAAACGCGGAAGGATTCAAGCAATACAAATGTTTTCATTTTTCGTATGTAGGCACCATATGCAGGCACCTCGTATTCCAGCTAATGGTGTATTTTTGACTCTAATTGGACATAGCTGGTCTATCATATACCTGAATGAATGATCTTAATCGTTCCCAAGAAGTGTGAATTACAGTTCTGTTATATCCTTTTTCAATGTACGTCAATTGTTAAATGAATCCTTTGAGAGACGATGGCCCATCCACTGTATTTTTGAAAGAATTTCAGCATTTGGTGAACTGCATTGCAATATATTAACGAGAGCTAATGCGTAAAAAGAAGCAAGTTCTAGGAGACTTCTGGTTTAAATGTTTATTTTATCCTCATGAAAAGTTCTATTTGTATTTGATCAGGATTGGCATAAGACTCAAAACAAAAGGTATTTACAGTTTCTATGGCATGCTTTTTTTCTTTTGATTTTTATATTGCGGTTTCAATTTTTTGGCTCTGAAAATATATTATTATTTTTATCTTCCAGTCAACCCACCCTAACATACTTTTGGAACCACATAGTTCTTTCTTTCTTTCTTTCTTTCTTTCTTTCTTTCTTTCTTTCTTTCTTTCTTTCTTTCTTTCTTTCTTTCTTTCTTTCTTTCTTTCTTTCTTTCTTTCTTTCTTTCTTTCTTTCTTTCTTTCTTTCTTTCTTTCTTTCTTTCTTTCTTTCTTTCTTTCTTTCTTTCTTTCTTTCTTTCTTTCTTTCTTTCTTTCTTTCTTTCTTTCTTTCTTTCTTTCTTTCTTTCTTTCTTTCTTTCTTTCTTTCTTTCTTTCTTTCTTTCTTTCTTTCTTTCTTTCTTTCTTTCTTTCTTTCTTTCTTTCTTTCTTTCTTTCTTTCTTTCTTTCTTTCTTTCTTTCTTTCTTTCTTTCTTTCTTTCTTTCTTTCTTTCTTTCTTTCTTTCTTTCTGTGTTGATTCCTTTCTTTCTTCTTTCTTTCTTTCTTTCTTTCTTTCTTTCTTTCTTTCTTTCTTTCTTTCTTTCTTTCTTTCTTTCTTTCTTTCTTTCTTTCTTTCTTTCTTTCTTTCTTCCTTTCTTCTTCTCTTTCTTACTTCCTTTCTTTCTTTCTTTCTTTCTTTCTTTCTTTCTTTCTTTCTTTCCTTCCCTCTTTCTTTCTTTGTTCTTCCTTTCTTTCCTTCCCTCTTTCTTTCTTTCTTTCCTTCCCTCTTTCTTTCTTTCGTTCTTTCTTTCCCTCTTTCTTTCTTTTTTATATTTATTTATTTTCTTTCTTTGTTTCTTTCCTTCTTTGTTTCCTTCCTTCTTTCTTTCTTTCTTTATTTCTTTGTTTCTTTCTTTCTTTCCTCCTTTCTTTCTTTCTTTCTGCCTTCCTTTCTTTCATTCTCTCTTTCTTTCTTTCTTTCTTTCTTTCTTTCTTTCTCTCTCTATTTCTTTCTTTCTCTATTTCCTCCGTCCTTCCTTTGTTTCTTTCTTTCTTTATTTCTTTCTTCCTTTTTTCCTTTCTTTCTTTCTTTCTTTCTTTCTTTCTTTCTTTCTTTCTTTCTTTCTTTCTTTCTTTCTTTCTTTCTTTCTTTCTTTCTTTCTTTCTTTCTTTCTTTCTTTCTTTCTTTCTTTCTTTCTTTCTTTCTTTCTTTCTTTCTTTCTTTCTTTCTTTCTTTCTTTCTTTCTTTCTTTCTTTCTTTCTTTCTTTCTTTCTTTCTTTCTTTCTTTCTGTCTTTCTCTATTTCTTCCTTCCTTCCTTTCTTCTTTCTTTCTTTCTTTCTTTCTTTCTTTCTTTCTTTCTTTCTTTCTTTCTTTCTTTCTTTCTTTCTTTCTTTCTTTCTTTCTTTCTTTCTTTCTTTCTTTCTTTCTTTCTTTCTTTCTTCATTGCTTATTTATTCTTCCACTCTTTCCTATCTTTATTCCTCTATTTCCTTTCTTTCTTTCTTCCTTTCCTTGTTTCCTTCTTTACTACTTACCAAGAATAATAGAAAAAATACTGAATTCCATCTCCATCCAAAATTCCAACGGAAACATGTTTTCAGATTTATGGAATTAATAAAAGATCTGTTGCGTGTCAAACGCAAACGAAGATTTTTTAGGGAAATTTCCGTCATAAAAGTTGGGCTTAGTTTGAAATGAATTTTTAAAATTCCAGTTTCCGAAAAAAAAAAGCCTCTTATTTTTCTTTTACATAAAAATACTATATATTTACGATATTTTAAAACCGCAAACAAAATGTATATCTTCAATTATCAGGGAAAGTCTTCCTTTCTGAAATACCTTTGCATTACTGTTAAACTATGTGAGGTAGACAAAATCTTACCACACAAAAATGTGTCTCAATAAAGTAAGCAATTTAGGTAACTACTGTTTGCAAAGTTAACTATTTCCACTGGATTTGAGTTTTTTCAAACGCTTGAAAAGGTTCGAAGGGTACACTTACGATCTCGACAAATGAAATTTTTGAGCTGTGTCCTAAGAGTGGCCGGACTGAGGATAGACGATAGCGGTGGCGGGGCCCCTAACGACTACAGATTTAAACCCCATGGTTACAGCTCATATAATTAGCTCCCCTCCCTGCGGGTTACATATCCCTCTGGGAACCTGTAGACCACCGTTCAAGAGGATGAGGTTCAAATACTTACAGGTTTCTCAAATGTAAAGTAGTTTATATGTAAGTGTAAATTGAAGCCTTTTCTAGATTAACAAAAACAGGCCTCTCATTTGAATAAGAGTGCACCTCTATTCTCTCACTTATATTGCTCATTATTCTTTCCTTTTTGCATAAACCCTCTAAAGGGTACTCTTTCTCTCAGTATATGATAGCTGTTAAATTCACATACCATTTAAAGGTTTAGAATAGTAATTACACTGGGCAACAAAATATAATTTTTGAATGTTTCGAGCACTTCATGACGCAATTCCTACTAATTTTGGGTTGACAAAAACAAATATGACAATGAAACATTTGTATTAGCTCTAGTTCCTGGATATACACAAAGTGGGAGTATTACATATTAACGGATTGAGAGAAAAGGATGCATTTTAATTACATACATGCTAACAACAATGAAAGTGCATTTGACTTTTTAACTGGTAATTACATGCTAAAAGTTCAAAATTGCTGGAAAAATACTTCGCAGATAGTCGTGTCTAAAGAGAATCATGTGGTGGCCTATTGACTTCGTCGTCTTTTAGCTTGTCTCTTGTGATGGAGTTCCGCAGAATCCCTATACAAAGATCAACAGTAACCCGCAAGCATTACTTCATTCCAACGGCCCTGATATCTTTGTTCCATAACAGAAATGTCCTGATGGAATCTCTCCCCATGTTCATCACTAACAGCTCCACAACTAGGAGGGAAAAAATCTAGGTGGGAGTGGAGAAAATGGATCTTAAGGGACATGTTGCATCCAAGGTTACGGTATTTTTGCAGGAGCACTGACAACAAATGCTTGTACTTGTCATTTCTTTTGTTGCCTAAAAATCCGTGAACAACATTCTTGAAGGCTTCCCAAGCTTCCTTTCCTTTCCCCTCCAAAACTTTGTCAAATGCAGGATCCTTTACAGGTTCTTCTCTTTGTGGTCCGACAAAAATGCCTTCCTTAACTTTTGCATCACTTAATTTCCAAAATTTCTTTCTGGTGTTATTTGGCAGGTGTGCCAACTCTCAAAAAGGTTCCCCCAAATTTAAAATCTTCCCTCTAAAAATGAAATGTCATTTTATCTTCAAAACAAGAGCTAATCTAACATTTATATAGCTATTTTTGAATTTAGCAAATGGCAAAACATGTAAATTCACTATTTTTAAACCCGAAACATTTTCATTGTTGTCCAGCTTTATTAGTTGCACTTCTTCATAAATATTTCTAGAAAAATTGTCACTGTATTCCATAGTCATTTTATATACTGTATTCAAGTCTACGTAAATATAGGAGCAACCAAGATGTTTCCCCCTTTTCTTTGTACCATAAATAATACCTTCAAGGGGTATTGAAACGTTGCACTCCTTAGAATTTATATTAGATGAGTGAAACTGAAATAAGATATTTCTACTGATGTTATATTTTGGATAACTGATAGAAATCTGTAGCATTGCAAGAGGTTGCAATTAGCATATAAGTATCTAATATAAATAAGTTCTTTAGATTTTTATGAATACACTTGCATAACAAATACATAAATGTGTACCTTCTTATAAGTCCAGTTGCTCACAAATGCCTCTTAAATAGATTTATCAATTTTCGTCATTACCATTCATTTGTGTAAATAATTCAACAAATATTTGTTGTATTAAAATATTCCGATATTAATGGAAGGTGTTAAAGAAATGAGAAGTTATAGGTTTAAGTATTAGTATTGTACTTATGATTTAATTTTAGTAGTAACATCCAGAAATACAGTAAGAGAAAAGAATATATGACAATATTTCGTTCATATTTGAGACTAATTGTTAAAGTTAATATAATTAATATTCTTGTAGGCGTTCAGATTATTGCGATGAACTGAATGGGAAGAAGTGTGGAGAGAAGAAAAGAGGAAAGGAAAAGTAGAAAAGAAAGAAGTAAAACAGAGAAGTAAAAATAAAGCTATCCATTCGCAGTTTTTGTACACCTCAGAGGCTGATGTCGGTACGCTTTAGTGCTTGTGGTTATGAAAGCATTAAATAGATAATGAGAATTAAAAGCTTTGATGAAGCATGTTATGGCTATCCCATTAAGATGAGTCTTGTGTCCTCCGAACAGCAGCACCTAGTGACATATCTTGGGGTAGCATGTTGTTTGGCTTGGTGGGCAGCGGGAGAGATGGGCTGAGAACTCGTCATAATACCGTACCATGTTGTCACGATTTTTTAGTCCAGCCATCAGAAGCAGATGTTCTCTTACAGTCAAATAATAATTTATTTTTCCTTTGCTACCCTCCACTCTGCTCCTTCTTTCTCACAGTCAACATTCTTTACCCTTTTCCACAGCATCCTTGTTAGTTCGATAAAGAACTGTCTTCGGCATTTCCGTTTTCTCGTAATTAATGAGATTCGCCTGAAGAGTAAATGGAATCTGTGTAAACATTAAACTATTTTAATTAATTATTAATGCTCTTAGTTTACACAACTTTTGTAGCAATTCCTTCTGTGCTGCTTACTGAAACTACGGAGAAATTTCTATGAATACTTTTAATTTGTATAAAAACAAATACTAATGGATTGATAAAATAGTGTAATTATTGTCGCGGCTGTGGCGACGCTCACCAAAAGGTTCGGCGCAGAGAGATAAGGGACACATAGTGCCGGGCGAAAATAAACAGCTTGCCTAAGCAGATAAACCTAGCGCGGAGATAAAAGTCATACCAAAACAGATAATGTGAGGTAAATGGAACATTCTAGTGACAACTTGATTGATACAGAACACTCGATTTCTTGTTGTTCCAGAAATATCTAGTAATATGAGTAGTGGAATATATAAGGAAGCCGAGAATCGCCAAGACAATCGTAAACAGTTGTAAGCAGAGTCGTGACGAGAGCTGTAATTGAAACTGGTGCTTTGGAAGTGAACTCTTTGTTGTGGTAAACGACCTTAGAAGATTGTGTGAACAACGTGTATTTCTACGGAAATAAAGACCATTTTGAATTTTTGCAACTTGGACTTTTAATTCTACGAATCCACAAAGTCACATTATTTTTCATCAGATTTCTTTAGTCATAAATATCTCTTAAGATGTTTCAGCACATATGGAGATACTGATTTGATGTAGATGTTTTTATGATATAGAAGTTAAAACGCAAGATTTCATTCAGCAGCAGGACAAATTTAGCAAAATAAAATCTTGAGATTAGAATAGAATTTCTTACATGCTTATAGGACTACCTTAACCTCTTCCTGACATTCTTCCAAGTTTTGTAAATTCTGTATAGCCTGTAAATGCCCTTCGGTGGTGTAAAATCTTTGGTCAAAACTTCATGTAATTTTTGGATAATTAAGGTATAACAAATTTTAATCCTTTGTACCTTTATTTTAGTCTCATTATTTAACCACTAAACGCTGCATTGTTGTCAGATAATGCATGCAGCATAATATATACAATGGCATAGGAGTTACTGAGCAAATTTCTTTGAAAATGCCATATAGCCTACGATCATGGAGCCATAAAATCTCAGTTAATTAGAAAATATCAAGTACTGGTGTCTAATATAGTTCTCTCTCCCTTGAATTCCTTAGCATGCCCTTTTAACGAATCTGATTATTAGATACATATAAATAAAACAAAACACAACTTTCTTACATGAAGCTGATTAAGAAGTTTTAACATCCATACACTTCAGCGCCTGCATCTATAGAATTAATTAATGATTATTGAGATATTTTCATAGTGTTTTAATTGTTCCATTTATACCCCGCCTATTGCAATGGTCATATTGGCGGCCGTCCTCCTTTGGAACATATCGAAGGTGTTAACTCGCATTCGTTGGGTTTTTTAATCATTAGATCACGCACAGTTTCACACTCTCATTCATACTTCGAGACTCTGGAGAAACTTCCCCATCCCCGCCGCCGGGAATCGAACCCGGGACCCCTATCACGGCAGGCAGGTGCTCTACCGACTAATCTACGGGGTCTGCCTCATAGTGTTTTGTTATGCACAACAGCAGCATGTAATAAAGACAATTGAAGAAACAAATATGACACTACACCGACTCATAATTTAAAACTCTGTATTTTGTATGCTGAAAAGCTACATCATTGCCTTCTATGTACGCATATCCGTCAAATCACAAGCAGCTGGTGTATATTTTTACATTCTTTGGGGTTCAGTAACTATTTATATGGACTAATAACCGCTTCTCCTGCTCCATATGATGTTAAAGTCAAGGCCTAAATGTGAACGTGCTCAAGTACAAGAGCTTTGTATTCCGCTTTAATCCTTTAGTAATTCACGAAATGAAAGTAGAAGGTGCTTTATAGCTCAATGCCAATGAGAATGAATTGGCCGTTACAATTGTGAAAGAATTACCAAAATCCGTTGCGTGGTTTCTGAGATTACGCCATTCACTCTTTATAATATTAGTACGGATTACACATTATGAATTAGATTCAGTTTACCTATTCGGTATCTGTGAAAACACAATTGTGCTTGTCCCATGTATCTTTTTAGCATCAGCGCTGGCAACATAATGAGATAGAAGGTGAGGGGGACTTAATACATAAGGAAAATAATAAAACTATTGGAAAAGCGCAATTATCTGCAAAGAACTGTAATTAAATGAAACATCTTTATAATAGCATTATGGGTCATTTGAGTACGAAGTGTCTCCGTAAAATAAGGTCTCCAATTTTATTTAATATAGAAAACACGTTTGCTGTCAATGAATGTTACACTGTTGGAAAGGCGGAACTTGCAGCTATTTTTCAACGTAATCACCTTTGAGATCAATGCACTTTTGTATGCGCTGTGGCAGTTTTTGTATACCCTTGTCATAGCACTCTCCCGCCAAGTTGCGCAGGTAGCGCTCAACCTCGTTTTTCAAATCATCGTCGGTCTGGAAATGTGTTCCATTTATGTGTGACTTCAACTCAGGAAATAGATGATAATCACTATGTGCTAAGTCTGGACTGTAGGGGGGATGGATGAGGATGTCCCATCCGAACTGGGCCAGGAGATTAGCCGTTGCATGTGCAGTATGTGGATGAGCATTGTCGTGATGAAAAATCACCCCCCCTCGTCAGTATTCCCCTCCATCGATTTCGAATGGCGCGTCAAAATTTTTTAAAGTCTCACAGTAGCTAGCGGCGTTTATTGTTGTGCCGGCAGGCATAATCTCGCACAACAATACGCACAACAATACACATTTTCTGTCCCAGAACACACTGGCCATCACTTTGCCGGCAGAAAATGTCTGTTTGAACTTTCGTGGCTTCGGCGAATTCAAATGCCGCCACTGACAAGAACGTTATTTAGTTTCTGGTGTTGCTAATGCACCCAGGTTTCATCGCCAGTGACAATTGAATCCCACAATTCCTCGCCCTGTTCTTTATAGCGCTCCAGGAATCGGTGGACCTCTTCAACACGTTGCCGTTTATGGTCTTCGGTGAGCATTTTGGAGACCCACCTCTCACACACCTTGCGATAATGCAAATGTTCGGCCAAAATCTTGTCTATCGTAGTCTTACTGACTTCAGGGATAACTTCGCACAGCTCGCGAACTGTCACGCGCCGATTTTTAAGCATTTCTTGCTCCACTTTTGCAATTTTTTCGGCTGAAACCGAACGCCGACCAGAACGCTGTTCGCCATGGACGTCTGTACTTCCATCTTTTAACTCTCTGACCCACTTTACCATGTTTTTGAAGTCCATACACTGTGGATCTTAGACTTCACATAACTGACGATGAATTTCAGTGGAGGTAGTGCCCTTGGCACTCAAAACAAGGATCACGTAACTCGCACTTGGCAGCGGAAGTGGTAGGTAGCTCCATCGCAAACGGCTGCCCAGCAAAGACTAAAAGCTGCAACGGGTTCGTCGTGGTGGGGATTTTAAGGGGTGAAACCAAGGTACACGCCAGTGTTGCCGGATCTCGCGTATTACCGTTCCTCACGGCTCCAGCGCCTTGGAAACACTATTTTACGGACAAGCCTTGTAAATATACACGTTATTTGAACAATTATTTTAACTTTAAATGGCAACTCCTTTGGGGGAAGGAAGTAAAATTAGAATTCATTGTATAATTTATTACAAGTTTCTGGCTTTATCAATAAAATTTGCTAAGAGCATATTTTCACTACAATTAGCTTATACATTTCTTACATTGTAGCACTGAAATAACTTCTTATATATGATATTTCTTAATTTCTTTTACCGTTGAGAGCAATTCTAATGTTACCCTCTCTGATAAGAGTGAAATACAGGATGATCTTTTTATTTAGATTCCACAATTATTGCACTCAAATTTTAGAATAATACTCTTCATATTTTTCAATAAATGAAAGTTGGCCATCCTGGAGTTTTATACTTTTATACTAGTGATATAATTTTCTCCTTTTAATTAATGTAATATGTTACTCTTCACCTTCGTCTGTCCAAGACATACTTTTCCTACTAATAAATCATCATCGTCATAATAACTCTTTAGTATATGATTCTTTAAAACAGTCTCAAGTTTATAAACATAATTCGATAAATTATGTGATAAAGCAAGTTTTGACTGTCACCTTACTTTTTCCTGAAGCAGGTTCGTAAGGATTCTCAGGAAATGGGGTAGTGAGTGCCATTGAAAGTAAATGTAGGCTACGAGTGTTGCCCATTTCCTTTGTTTTTACCTTAGTTTATTCTAAGAGTTATAAAAACATCAGTGTTACAGAGAATCTTTCAGCCTATGACAAACTAAAACTTGGCATTATAACACGAGTAAACGTGAGTCAAACTACGAGAATAAGTAAGTGAGATAGCTAGAGAGTGCAATAACTGACACAGTGGTAGTTTTATTATTACTCAGTCACTGCTCATCCATCTGCGTTGCTCCAACCATCTGTTTTCCCTGGAATCTGAAAATTTATGTTCATTACGACAAAAACTCTGAGAAGACGTTTCCAAGTCCGGTCCTTGGCCAGGCGTGGGTGGGTTGGAATAATAAATATAGAAAAGATAAGTCACGAAATTGTATGACGACGTCCTCTTTGGTTTTTTAAACCTTTCGACAGCAGATGGGAGCTAATGAGGCAACCTGGGAATGTTGTTATCCGTTCAGAAGGACGAGCAGCATTTTTGTCAAAGTCATTGCTTCTTCTCTTCGCCCTCCCACACACATTACACCACTTCGCCCATGTCTGGTTAGTCATGAAGAAGCAAAAAATGGCTAAAATTGACGATGGTGACTTATCTTCAATCGTTAAACCTAACTCCTTCCATCTTAGAGGAGCTGCTACTTGCCCAAACATTCGTCAGCTTCATAAGGTGTTTCAGAAATCACATCACTTCGTTTTGTACAAGTTACTTGAAGGGTCGTACTTAGGAAAACATGTGTTATCCTACATGTCCTCCTGCCCAAATGCTGGTGCTTCACTGTAATTCCAGCTCTTTAATTCCTTCCACTTTACTGTTTCCTGTATATAGCTTCTAAACCCTTCTCTTCAATCGCTTCAGGATCGAGTTTCCGATCTTTGTAAAGTGCACTGAAGTATCTGAAGCTAATATCAGGTTCCATTTCTCCTTTTCCTGGTCCAGAAAGCATATTTGATTTTCTTTCGCTAACCATTGACTTGTCTTGTTTGCCTTTATCTTTATTCTGTACTGCTCATCACTTTCATTTAGCCCCGTTAATGTGTTCGTTATGGATTTTTCTTCCGGTATCAGCAATCCTCCCTCAAAATTCTTATTACTTATTACTTATTTGATTACTTATAGCTTTACTATTAATACTGTTGCTCTTCAGGTATGAGGCATGACAACGCTCGAAGGCCAGACTTAAGAGTTTTGTTACCTGCGTCCCTTACTCGAACCGGAAGGCAGAGATAAAGAGGAGGTGGCCGGAATTGGCGGATATGCCGGCAGAGGGCAGGGTCAATGAGAATCTTCTATTGGCAATTCGTACATCAGACTCCCTCATTCCTTGTAGGCTTACAAATACCACTGGCGAATCGGATGTTGTTGACGGATCTGAAGGGCGCACGCTTACATCGAGCTCATTCCCTGCAATGCAACAATACATATAATTCTCAAACAGCCAAATGGGATGAAGAGGAAGTGAAGGAATGAAGTGAAAAGAAATGTGAGGCGAAGAGGGACAAGGTACTTTGTTTTTTTTACTTAAAATAATTATTTACAAATCGTCTTTGACCTGTAGGTCCTACATTTGTCCTACAATTTATATATATTTTCATCAAGTGTGCGGAAGATGCTCTTCAGCAAGTCTACATCCTTCACTGTGTTGAAATGAATCTTCAGAACCATTGGCAGACGCAACTTAATAAATCTGATCGATCTCTTGAGTACAAGATGCATTCTGTCATCAAATGTCGAACCTTCTGGGGTGGTTTTCCAGCAAATTGGATTGTTAATTGATTGGGCCAGAGAGATAAAGGCTGTGAAATATATTGAGGATTAAAGGTGTGGTGCTGAAGGCACCATTGGATTTGGTATGGATGTAATTCCAAATCGTAGTGTAGTACTCTTTTAATAGCTGCTTGCTCCGGGTTAAAGGAATGGATTTGCAATCTGTGTAGTCCTGTGGCTGGCAGCGATCTTGGCAAGAGAGTCGACTCTTTCATTCCCTTGCAGTCCTACATGACCCTTGACCCAATGGAGAGTGATTCTGTTTTCCCTATAGGGGGCGATGATTTTTCCCTGAGTTGAACAGCCAGGGGATCGGTTGTTCTTCTGTTAACTGTAACGAGAAGTGCTGCTGTCGAATCTACAATATGGCACATTTTGAAATACGGTTGTCTGTTGTTCTATGAAAATGCAATTAAACGTATCTACCAGTATTCTCCTTGGGAGTCAAGTAAACCTTCGAACATCTCCGTGAATCAGGAAAGTTAACCATGATTATCTCGTAAGCGATCGCACATTTAGTTACTGTTTTTTGTCTTGTTTTTTTTCTTTCTTTTCGTGAAAGTGCTATTCATAAACAAGTTGAGTGATTGTAATAGATATTCCTATCGCATAACTTTCCCTAACATACGTGTCACATCATTACAGTGCGATGAATTAGAGATAGCCTCTTTCATATGCTGAACTTTGCTGTGTTATGCCCTGGAGATACCACATCCCATCATTAACATATTATATTTGGACTAAGGATGATGTTTTTGGATGTATATCTTTGACAGCTTTTGAATTAACTTACAGGAAGTATTAAACGTAACCACCATAAAGTGCCGCTCTATCTTGGAGTTTTATTTGTCTGCAAAATATCTTGGTACAAAAGAAGATGTTCAATGAACAGGACATTACTACAATTCTTCTTCCGGAAGAACTCTTGAATATCTTCGATGATTATGCTAACAACTTATTATGTCCAAAAATCATATGAAGTTCTCAAACCATAATTGTTTATGTGTAAATATAAATATACATGTATATACTGCGTGAGTAAAAAGTACGGCACAATGCTTGTAACCCCACTGTAGAAACCTCAAACCACAATTTGCTGCGTGGACAGAAGGGATTACGACGTATAATTTTTTTAGAAAAGATGTATATCATGATGTCCTCACATTACTATGATTACAATTGAAGCCTTTTATGTATGAACTAGCAACATTTCTTTTATCTGCACACCTCCAGTCCTCAAGTATCAGAACGTACAAATAACCTTCAAACAGCAATTTAAATGTATTAGGACCTTACTGAACAAAGGAAAACGCATCATTACTTAAAATTGAGTAGGTTTAGAATTAAACAATACAGTAGGTTACTTCAATATGTGCCTTTGTATTGAACAAATACAGACAAAAGCTAAGCTCTTAAGGAAAACAATGCAAAATCTTCCTGAAAGTAGTCTTGTCACAACTGAAAGAAAACGAATTAAAGTACCTCCTGAGCGAACTCATCAGACCTTTTCTCAGGGAATATTTGAATTGGAGGGTTGACAAGGACCAACCAAGTGATCTTGAAGAGTTAAAGCGAAGAATTTGGCAAGAAATGTAGCTTTTCAGGCGAAGTGTTACTGGAAAGATTAACTAATTTCAAAGACAGACTTTGGCATTGTTTGGCAGTAAATGGAGGATATTTTGAGCACATTTTGAAGTGAATTCATCATGTGTTGCAACGCAGCACCACAAATTTTTTTGTTAATGTGTTTTCTGGGTTTAAATTTCATCTGCTGTAATACGTCCTAATAAATTTAATTTAAAAAGTATGTACCTGTACGTTCCGAGCCCTGAGCGCAAGCCCGCCTCGGTAGCGTGGATGGTAGCATGTCTGCCTCACCTTCAAGAGGTTCCGAGTAGGAATTTCGGTTAGTGTGAGTTATCTGAGGTTTCTTCCGGTATTTTCTCTTATCCTGATAGATGAGTGTCGGGTAACTCTAAGTTCCATGGACCCCGGACTCATTTTAGTCTCATCTCCCCCATTTCATTTATCGTCCAATATGAGATAACGTTCGAGGACTTGAATTACAACAACAATAAAAATGAGGGCCAAAAGAGATGAAGAAAACATTGTTGCTATTAAAAAAGGTCACGCCCTATTCAGAATCATAATAATATGGAGATATATTTATATCTTATAGCTTCTCTAAAAATATCACTTCACAAAACTATAAAAGCAAAGTTACACCATTGTTCCATACTTTTGATTCACTACGTATTTAAAGCGAAGAGAGAGGAATCCATAGTCACATGAGATGCTGAAAAGTTTAAAATCCCATATTCTTTCTATTATATCTTATAAAGGAATTGAACAAATCAAACCAATAATGATGTAAACACCTTATATCAGAAAAGTGTTTTGCGAAATAAATTTGTATATTAAAAATATACTTTTCGTGTGGTGTATTTTTGTATGTTTCTTAATGTTCACCAAAAATGTATACAAACTGTTAAATGAAAAGTACTTCGCAGGCTATTTCCAGATATATTAAAGAAATACACTTTATTTAGCGTGTAAACTCCTAAATGTATAGCATTTCAATCAAAGCTGTTAGAGCAATATGTGAGATAATAAACAGATTTTAACAAAAAATGTTACGTGAAGGGTATTTTGGAATAGGGGATATTCTTGAAGGAATTAAACTTTAATACCAACATTTGTATTTAAAGAAAAATATTACTTTGACTTATGCAGTAGAGACACATACACAAATCAGGAGGGCGAGCATAATTTTTTTAAGTATGTTTTTTTTTTTATTCAGGTTCCTCAGTGAAATCTCGAAATCAAATCTTTTGGTGGGACGTAATACAGCTTTTTTCAGATCATGACAACTCTGCCACACTCTTCTGTCAAAGGAGGCAGTACTTTAAGGTTTGGTATATGTCTGCAGGAACTGAAGAAACCAGAACACTGGCTACAATACCTCTCGCCCTGTGAGGGTCGCGTTTTGTTTGCTAATGGTTACAACCCAGCGGCAAAGGAGAGTTTACATGTTTTTGCAAAATATATAGTTGCTCTATGTAGTAGATAAGTGGTTAGAACATAAAGGAAGGAGCACTGTAACAGTAAAACAGTACCACCTATTCTGAAGTATTGACTAGCAAACATTAGAGAAAGTTAATTTTTGACTTACCCTCATGCAATCTATTCTTGGATTACAAATGATTTTACGATTACGTAAGTTTCGATTAAGTTGCTAGTTTTATCCTGAATCGGAGAGGAGTGCCATAATAGGTTAAGCTTGAGAAATCGGATTATAGCGTCAAGTGTAATGCTACGTTAGAAGGTATCATAGGTTCCATAAATACCTTTCTACCAACTTACGCAATTCTTAACAACGATATAGATTTCATGTAATTTGAACCTTGATTTCAATGTAAGACATTGCACCGTTTGGCAATTCTTGATCGCCATTCATGTAATAATGTTCCTTTCAAGAAGGCATACATAATGATCTGCTGGGGGCAACATAGGCTTATACAGCTAAACCGGTTACTTCTTTTAGAACTGAGTGGTCGACATGGACATGTTCACAACTTTACTTTAGTTAAAACCTGCTTGACATCGCTTAACAGGAATGTTAAATAAGCTACCACCTTTTACGGTATAGTACTAACAGCAAAGGAATGCATACTTTGTATTGCAAAATGAAAACGTTAGCCATTTCTTCAGTGTCAAGTCAACTAGATCATAAAAGTTTAGTTTTTGTTGTTCACGTCTGTCATTCATTAAATTTGTAGATAACTTGTACAACATAAGAAAATCTAAATATCAACATAGCTGTTACTTGTAACTCATATACTAAACACAGAGCTGCGACAGAATTCTCTTTTTTTATATGTATCTCTAGAACTAATATTTCCTATTATTTCCACCTCATGCCATTCCGGTCTATTTGTTATGTTCCCTTACATTTCTTTTCTGTTTTTATCGCTGTTTTTATTTTAATGTTTGAAATCTCTTTAATCCTGCGCATAACTGTTTTTAAATAAAATATACAGTAATCTGAATAATAGTGTGAACAATCACAAAGAAAAAAACTAAGGGAAAAAATGTTTAAAATGTATCAGAAACTTTATTGATTTGGAAGAGTTTACTATCTATTAGCGAAGTTGGTAGTGATCGCTTAAAATAAGCATTTAGAATCTTAAGAGCTCTCTGATATTTATCTGATCAGATCAATTAATAAAATAGAAGAGGGAAAGACAAAACTTTTTATCTGGGCAATACATCCCAAATGAGTCCTAAACGTGGAACATCTAGATTAATGAACAGGAACTCCATATGATATTAGCCTAATATGTTTAAACTGCAAGAAAAAGTTTCTCATTTCAGATAAATAACTGATTCTCAAGTATTATTATTATTATTATTATTATTATTATTATTATTATTATTATTATTATTATTATTATTATTATTATTATTATTATTATTATTATTATTATTATTATTATTATTATTATTATTATTATTATTATTATTATTATTATTATTATTATTATTATTATTATTATTATTATTATTATTATTATTATTATTATTATTATTATTATTATTATTATTATTATTATTATTATTATTATTATTATTATTATTATTATTATTATTATTATTATTATTATTATTATTATTATTATTATTATTATTATTATTATTATTATTATTATTATTATTATTATTATTATTATTATTATTATTATTATTATTATTATTATTATTATTATTATTATTATTATTATTATTATTATTATTATTATTATTATTATTATTATTATTATTATTATTATTATTATTATTATTATTATTATTATTATTATTATTATTATTATTATTATTATTATTATTATTATTATTATTATTATTATTATTATTATTATTATTATTATTACTATTACTATTACTATTATTATTATTATTATTATTATTACTATTACTATTACTATTATTATTATTATTATTATTATTATTATTATTATTATTATTATTATTATTATTATTGTTATTGTTATTGTTATTATTATTATTGTTATTATTATTATTATTATTGTTATTATTATTATTATTATTATTATTATTGTTATTATTATTGTTATTATTGTTATTATTATTATTATTATTATTATTATTATTATTATTATTATTATTATTATTATTATTATTATTATTATTATTATTATTATTATTATTATTATTATTATTATTATTATTATTATTATTATTATTATTATTATTATTATTATTATTATTATTATTATTATTATTATTATTATTATTATTATTATTATTATTATTATTATTATTATTATTATTATTATTATTATTATTATTATTATTATTATTATTATTATTATTATTATTATTATTATTATTATTATTATTATTATTATTATTATTATTATTATTATTATTATTATTATTATTATTATTATTGTTGTTGTTACTATTATTATTATTATTATTATTACTACTACTACTACTACTACTACTTATACCTTTTGAGATCCTTGAGGTCCATTTAAGGATCTACTTCACCCATAAATAACATCTAAAGGTCAGAAGTCGCACCTGACACCACTCTTGACTTTTGCTACGCCACTCCATAAATGTTATACTCTGTGCATAAGTCTTGTTTCTGTTTACTCGAGGTAGAGTACGCAGTGATCATGCGGTAGCCCTCTAAGACTGATATGCTTGGATTAGTCGTTTAAGAAAAAATAACTCTTTTCAAGAAATGTTATAATGGGATATAAAATTGCAATGTCGATGTATGTCACATATTATAGGATTTTACCCGACAAAAGTTTACGACATAGTGTTTCTAATAAACTTTATTAACTGCACAATATGGAAACAATCTATTCAGATCTCCAAAGCAATGGGACAATTACAAAAGCATTTTGTTAATAGAAGTTTCCAGATTCAGGAACAGTCGAGAAGCCACAACTTCCTGACGATAAATCAGCGAAGCCCAGGTCACCTAACAAAAACGTTATTAGTGAATGGTCGATTCTGTCTTTTTTGTGTGTGTAATTTTACGTCCTCCAACGTTAAGTCGTATAAGACGTTGAATGATGTGGGTGAAATGATGCTCAAATGTGTCCAGGGTCCATGAAGCTTAGAGCTACCCGACATTTGTCTGTGAGGATAAGGGAAACTCCCGGAAAAACCTTATCTAGGTAACTCACCCTGACCGGGATTCGAACTCGGGACCTCTTGAACACGAGGCAGACATGCTTAAATCTACGCTACCGAAGCGGGCTGGTTGATTCTGTCTGTACCATTATTACGTTTCGGTGTTTAATCGTGAAACAGTTGAGTAACACCAGCATGATGAGGATTTGGCCAGAATGCTGTAGCAATTGCAAATTATCTTACCTAAGTCCTGAAAATCTCTGGAAAATAAATTTCAAGAACATGACGATGAACTTCTCAGACTTTGGAAGCAGTAAGTTAAAAAGACGCATTGTAAATCTGAAAGAAACGTGAACAGGACATTGTACTGGTAATTCACGATATAACAAACACTTCATACCACTTATATGTGGACTTGTAGATGTGGTACTGAATTTTTTTTAATGATCTTCGATTTCTTATAATGAAACGAACAGTGAGAGCAAGATTCACTCAGAAAGGTTCCATAGCTTGTAGCACTATTAGCGATAAACAAGAACGCAAACAATGAACTGGTTTAAGTTGTATTCTGTGTAAGAGATGTATTTTAAACATTTATAGAAAGCAGTAGGCTATTATCAGTTTTATGTGCATAATAATATTTTAATTTACAAACAAAGAAAACGGCGCCTAATGGGTTGTGTATAAAACTAATTAAGCGATTTAAACGTTAAATTGCTCATATTACAAAATGTTATTACAAAGTGAAAATATTGCATAGTAGAACTAAGGATAAGGGTGGTGTGAGGAATTAAAGCAATAAATATTGTATCTGAGAATCGAACAAGTTGTAAAATAGTGCAGTACAGTAGAAAATAACAGAAAAAAGGAAGAAAACTGAATGATATGGGATATTTTGGCATTTACATGTCTTATTTGGAAGATTGCGGGTATTTTGACATTTTCAGTCCTCATTGAATATTCGCTACTGCGACCCAAAGTTCCGCCCATGGAAGGCAACGAATGAAAATAAAACAAATTATACTGGTCCGCCTCGGTGGCGTAGATGATAGCGTGTCTCCTCAAGTTCAAGAGGTCCCGAGTTCGAATATCAGTCAGGGTGGGTTATCTGGATAAGGTTTTTCCGGGGTTTTCCCTTATCCTAAAAGACTAATGTCGGGTAACTCTAAGCTCCATGGACCCCGGGCTCATTTGAGAATAATTTTACCCATTCCATTCATCGTCCTATATGACTTAACGTTGGAGGACGTAAATTACAAAAATTTAAATAAAAAACTAAAAAAATAAAGATACTGGTAAATCTAAGCAAGCAAAGCTATTCGGCATTACACACACACACACACACACACACACACACACACACACACACACACACACACACACATATATATATATATATATATATATTGTATGTGAGACATAGAGAGAGGGGTGGCGAGGGTAGGCACACGCGTCCATTGAGCAGAAACCACACGTTCACAGAAGGGCGACTACACAACTGAAAGTATCAGCAAGTGCTCGGGCGAATGATGCAGGAACGTAATTATGCAGATAAGATCAACCTCTCGATACACATTGAACTGTGTACCAAGGAGTAGCCTAATGCACCTAAGATTTTGAAGATTAAATAAATTCTCACTCCCTCCCTCCCTCCCAAAAAGAAGTGGGAGAAAGAAAGAATGGAGAGCGGGAAGAAACTGCTAAGATTGAACTGCTAAGAATTGACAGTTCCCCTAAACTTAAATCAAGTAAAATAGATGTTGATATACAATACACAAAATTACATTTTGGAGCTCTTGTTAGTGAATATGTTTTGTTAAGTTGAAGATAGAGTAATAAAATCAGGAACTGTTAACATTTAAAATTACGAAAGTGTAATATAAGATAAGGAAGTCCTGAAAACATCATTCTTTACGGATGAACGTGGCTTTTACCTATATTTTAAACAAAATGGCTCCTATTAAAACAGATTATCCACGCTAGAATGGTAATTTAGGTGCACAAATAGCTGTAATTATTAGAGATAGAGGTTATATTGAAGATGATGCTGATGATAAATTTGTCCCAAATAACGACTTTATACAAAATATTGGATAAACATTGTAATGCAAATTCTGACGTGCAGCATTTGTCCTCCTATACTCCTTATAAATTCACATTTGCGATTGTTGCAACCATGTTACGTTATTCACAACAAATTTGAAACACTTCAGCAGTGTTAAATTATCTGTATTATCTATATATCAAGAATCGATTTTAAAAGGAAATAAAATAGAACGTAAATCTTTAAAAGATGGCACTCGAACATAAACAAACGTAAGAAATAAATAAATATATTTAAAAAGTTGTAATGTTAAGAAAAGTTATTTATTAAAAATTATATACTTTATTGAGTCTTAAATGTTTGCTGCAGTAAGATTTAGCGTAAATGGCTCAAGAGGTCCCGAGTTGGAATCTCGGTTAGGGTGATTTACCTGGACAAGGTATATTGAAATGCCCCTAAACTCTAAGAACCCTGGGCTCATTTGTGCATCAATTTACCAATTTAATTTTTTGTCCAAAATAACTCAATGTTAAACGTAACCTATAGCATAATAGCCCAAATTGGGCCTGAGTCTCCAAACCGACTGCCGGCCTCACGCCCACATACGCAAGGCAGAAGTGGGCGATCATTCAACCGATACGAGGAGGAGATGTGGTCCGCATCTCGATACCCACAACCTAGTATTTCTACAACAGGTTTCGCTACCTATCGTAGCTCCTCAATTTCCTCACGATGCTGAGTGGGCACCAGACCTATATCCGGCATATAAAATTCGCATCTCCCAGGGGTGGGATCGATTCAGGGTGCATTCCGGGTGCAGAGAATCGAGGCACAGCACTCTAGCCCACTACGATACGGCGCAAGACTAACTTAACTTCGGAGGAGGTAGTTTTTTTTTATCAAAAGAAGTTGTCAAAATTCATCAGAATGAAACATCACAGACTTTCACATAAGTTTGAAGATGTGCATAGCACTTTTTAATTCAATATCTCAAACACATTTTTAAAATAAATTAGTCATTTCAGACGTTTCTTTTCAAGGTATTCCATAAACATTTTCAAGTTCTCTTTTTCCGCAGTTGTTTTTCTCCTCTCTTTTAGTGCGTGCTTTGTGTCACACGTATTTCCGTTGAAATTCGATATCGAAGTTTTGGGTAGAATGAATAAATACTTAGTACAAATATATTGCTTTCTCCTAACCTATATTGCAGTTCAGGATTGTGTGTTCGAATGAATAGTTCGGATAAGGAACACCGGCTCAACACTGATTTTTTGCTTTGTTAACTTTAATACAAAACGACATTGAGTGAATTGAAAGTGTGGCATATACATATAACAAAAACGAATCTAAGTTAAGGCTATTAATGTATTACTCCATTCTTTATCTTAATAGCTTAGCAACACACCGACATGTCATCTCAAGCCCTCTAAGAGTTGCCGCTAAGCGCTTACCATTTTTTCCCGCTACAGACCCTATCGTGATCCTAAAAAAGAATACCAACTTATATACACAGCTAAATATGGGTTCTTACTTGTAACAATTTTATTATTAGGCTCTACTTGAGTCTTATCTAAAGGTCTAATTAATAGCCCTTCAGGTTTTGTGATGTGGAAAATAACAGCTATAAGTTTAACTTTTCCCTGCCCTAGTGACTTGTCACAGTTTTTCACTATCGGTGATCGTTTGCCGACTTCCTGCAGAGTTCCATAAAAAGATTTCGTTAACATGTGAGAATGGTATTTCTGATTCTATTAATACGGCACACCTTGCGTGGGGAATCGCGATAGCCGGGCGGTTAACGGTCGGTTTTCTGCATGCAGAAGTGACCTTATGTGATAGCGTGAAGTGTCCCCATACCTTTAGGTCCCTTGATGCATTGCGTTATAAACAATGAAGAAATATAATTACCAGATCCGGTCGGCCAAACGGAAACACGTCACCCGGTGAAATAGCAGTGCAAGTGCAATGAATGTTATTGTTCTATTTTTTGTTAACGTGCGGTTTGAATTTAGGACTTGTTGGTGAGGAAATGGCGCTACAAATGGGAAACACTTTGACGTACACGTGAATGTAACAACCAACTCATTTATTGTTGTAACCTAAACCTGAACGTCCTTGTGTATCGAAATAAAAGATCCATAATATGACAGGCTTATGTGTTGAAACCTCAAGCCTTTTTTAAACTGATGTTTGCATTTGCGTGACTTTCTCTATTCGCTCTCGTCTAAAAACTATCCTGTCAGTTTCTGGGGCAGTTGCCTAACACTAAATCCTCTGAGAAGAGTAGATGCTGTCATCTGATGTTACAAATGGGAGCAGAGCTGTTGGCTAGAATTAATATATTTGTGAAAATGTGACGAAGCAAGATGGTACGTGCCGTGTTAGGGGTCCCTGGTTCAATTCCCGGCGGTGGAGGTGGGGATTTTTCTCCGACCAAGATAATTCCCCATCTTCCCCAAAGTCCGGAACTGTGAATGAGAGTGTGAATGTGTGCGTTATCTAATGATTAAAAACCAAAGATAACGAGTTAACACCTTCAGTATGTTCCAAAGGAGACGGCCGCCGATATGACCATAGCAGTTAAAGGCGGGGTATAAATAGAACAAGCAAAGAAAAAAAAAAAAAAGATGGTACGATACATTGATGAGGGACAGAATGCTAACTGTCCGAACCACATGAAGCCATGAGGTATTTCCTAAAATTCCCTCTTGATATGACCATGTACCTAGTTACGTAACGTAACATAATTAGAGAAAAAACTGGTAGTATGGACTTCATGTATATTTCCCCATACATCCCCAATAATATCTAAGGTGCCGTATCATGTGATACTGGTGTTCAACAAAAATACATGTAAATTGGGGTGAATGAATGTAAAAATCTTAAGCATTTTGGTTTTAAGCACTTTGCAAATATTTTGTAAACTAATCTGGTCCAGATTAAGAAGTACGTTATGGTTTTAGAAAACACAGATACACACACACACACACACACACACACACACACACACACACACACACATACACACACACACGCACACACACGCACACACACACGCACACACATATTCTCTGTTTACAATATCACTATATTTATATGTAGGATTTAATTGTCTGTTGAACCGTAAAAAGTCAAGATTTAACAAATAGCAGCAAAAATATCTTCCACCGTAAGCTTCCTATTAAACCTTCCTATGATGTCCATATGGCAGTCCTGAACATTCTTCCTCCCACAAAAAGGAAGTTAATTAAGCATCTTTGCTTTGTGCTTTGTAAACCTGTTTTTGGGGAGGGCATTACACATGTCAATCTCCAATTATTTGTGTAATTATTGCCTTGTTTTGTCAGTTAACTCCTTTTAACCGGTTAAATTACATCGGACGATGAATGAAATGGGTGAAATGATGTTCAAATGAGCCCAAGGTCCATTGAGCATAAGTTAACCGACATTCATCTTTCATGATAAGGGGAAACCCCAGATAAACTCAGTTTGAGTTACTCAGGTTAACCCAGGTTTGAACTGGGACCTCTAGAACGTGAAGTAGACGCACTACCATCTACGGTAAAGAGGTGGGTATTACTGCCTTGTAATTTACATTTACAATATACCTAAAGCAATTACCTTTATGCTAGCTTCCTAACAGTGTTGCAGTTATCTTTTAAGTAATCCACATATGTATGTTGCAGTCTGGTAAACAAACTAAGTTTTCAGTATTCATTATATAACATATTTAATCCTGATACAAATGTAGGGCATAGTATCCATACTGCTGAAAGACATAGCTGTTAATTTTATAATCATTTCCTTATAAAAGTATTTAAATGAGGAAACGAAATTGAAGTAGACTATTCCAACGATGAGAAACTATAATACTCAATTCCTTAAATAATGCAGGGGCATATATTTAGACATAGAGGCCGAGAAACTGTTTAAAAATAAATTTAAATGCGTATGGCCTTCCCATGATCTCATTAGAAAGAAAAGTACCACCACTTTAGATATTAAAGCTAAAGCAAGCTTCTATAAATATTGTAAAATTCAATCAAAAACAATGAATTTAATAAATATGTTTAATATCAAATAAAAATAAAAGAAATATGTTTGGCAAAACTCCATGATGGCCTTACAGCTACACAAAATTTTATGAATTAGACAAGAATTCCCGTGTTGTTTAGTGATAGTTTTGTTTGCCAAGCTGGCTTTTTAAGTATATATTTCAGTTTAAATCTCCCTAAATGTTATGCGAAAAGCAATTGAAGTCCTACTCGAACTACTGAGGTGTATATGGCTGGAAAATAAATAAAATACATAAATTTTGATGGATCATTCATCACATATAAAATACTTCTTTGGCACATTGAATATCTGAAAAGAACGTAAAATAAGATATAAACTGTAAAAGTGGACTTCAACAACCTTTGCAGAGAAGGCAGAAGGATAATTTTGCCTCTAAAATTAAGATGCAGGGCATGAGATGTGAAAGAAACATCTCTTACATGTTAAGTTCGATGACATGCAACAACTTTACATGCAGATATCACGAGGAAATCAGGAAATGGCCAGTTAGTAAACTTCTTTTTACAGTAAATGTTTATGAATTTTACAACACACTTAAAGCTCATGAGATACAACATTGTGCTATTATAATTTGTACACGATATAGGCATATAGAATGATCTTACATACACCTCTAGCACATAGATTATCGTGTACAGTTATAATTCATGTTTATGTATTTATAGCACCGTTATATAGACGTGCTCGGCGAAATTAAACAAAGCACACAATCCACGAAAGGAGAAAAACATGGCAATGGCTAAAATAAATGACGATCTAGGTAACGGCGAGTCGATTCTTGCGTGTATGACATGGGTTATTGCCTTTTTTTTTAGCTGCATTCCTTAAATGTTGCAGAGTATGTAACTCCGCCCTCTCTCTCTCTCTCTCTCTCTCTCTCTCTCTCTCTCTCTCTCTCTCTCTCTCTCTCTCTCTCTCTCTCTCTCTCTCTCTCTCTCTCTCTCTCTCTCTCTCTCTCTCTCTGACGTACTTTCCCAGTCAAATTAATCTATCAGATCTGATCAAAAAGGGCGTTTATAACCACGTGGTGCAGAGTTTAAGGGCCAAAACAGAAAATTAACCTTACGACAAGGGTTTAAAACACACTGTGAGGCTGAACTAAATCGGTTACAAGCACGCCCCCGTGTTTAATTTGTATACATTCTATAAATGGTGAATTACCTGCATTTGAAAAATACCTTTAAAGTGGCACAGTTTCTTTTTTAACTAACGTCCTCAGCGCTAAGTCATATTGGACGATGATTGAAGTGAGTGCAATGACACTCAAACGTGCCCAGAGTCCATAGAGGTTAGAGTTAACTAACATTCATTTTTCAGGATAACAGAGAACGTCGGTAACAAACTTATTCATAAAACTCACCGTAACCAAGTTTCGAACTCGGGACCTCGTGTGCGTGAGGCAGAACTACTAACAGTTACGTTACAGAGGAGGGCAAAGGAAGTAACAGTGCTTCTGGTTCTTCTTATATGACTTCTGCACTGCTTCACAGAAGAAAAAAAAGATCATAAACCCTATATATTTTGGAGAAGAAATAGCACACTCCAACCCATCGCTTAGACAAAGAGATGGTATTGCTATTAAGTATATCAGCTTCAGTCGTTCATCCAAGAAGTATTTTTCTTTTCCAAAATATACCAATTTATTTTCTATATTTTTGTTATAAGTGGTTCTTTCCTTGAATTACATTTCCTGGTAGAAGTTATCACTTCTCTCGGAAATTGTTAAGAAAAACTAAATTAATTTTAAGGATTATTCTCAAATGACCTAGCTATCAATGGACTCCTAAACCTCACTCACTCACTTTAAGGATTATAAAAACAGCTGAGCCACTGTAAATCCCAGTATGGGTCGTGAAATAAAATAAATAATTAAATGCTTATATATTTTAATCGAAACATAGTATAAAGTGATGATGATAATAATGATAATAATAGTCATAATAATAGTCATAATGCTAAAATAACAATAATTGTTAATTTTATTTATTATTTATCCATCATTATTAATTATTATAGTCATACTTAAGCAGAATCAATTTAGACGGCATAGGCTTTGAGTTTCCCTTCAAGAGTCACAGTTTAGCAATATTTATATACCGTGGTAGTTAGTAAACTACGCAATTCCAACATATTTAGCCATTTTTAACATGTCTCATACACACTTATAATTTATAACAATTATATAACATTGTTACAATACTCAACAGAGGTCAGTTTGCGGTAGATATAACAATATACTTGTGTAAGATTAGTTTGTCGTAGAACAGGTAGGAAAAGTCATGTGAATGTACATATCAGATATTTGTTCAAGTAATGGAGTCTGTGCTAATTTTGTTTTGACAATATATCTCAATGCCATAGCCGGGATTGGAACCACGGATCTGCTGGTTGCCATCCAGCCGTTCTAACCCTTGAGCTACTATGGCCAACATAAAAAAAACACGAATCAGTTAGAGAAATTAATGTCATGTCGGCACGTTGGCCATAGTAGTTCAAGAGTTAGAGTGCCTGGACGGCAACCAGAAGATCCGTTGTTCAAGTCCCGGCTATTGTCTCATGTGTTTATGAGAACTGCTATGTGGTTTACCGGGAAATTCACGAGTCAGTTGGAGAATTCAATGTAATGTCGGCACGTTGGCCACAGTAGCTCAAGGGTTAGAGCGCCTGGACGGCAACCAGAAGGTCCGTAGTTCAAATGCCGGCTATGGCATTGAATGTTTCAGTCTGACTCTATCTGTCCATACTTTAGCCTACACATGGCCAGTGTGAAAGAATAATTAATTTCCATTAATTGACCTAATAATGGTTAAATATAAAGCTCGGGCCTTAAAGTACTTATACGTTGTAAGTCGCCATTAAGGTAGTTGTCTCATGAGTTTATGAGAACTGCTATGTGGTTTACCGGGAAAAACACGGGTCAGTTGGAGAATTTAACGTCATGTCGGCACGTTGGGCATAGTAGCTCAAGGGTTAGAGTGGCTGGATGCAACCAGAAGATCCGTGGTTCAAATCCCGGCTATGGCCTTGCATTTTTTAGTCTGACTCTATCTTTCCATACTTTAGCCTACACAGTGTGAAAGAACAATTAATTTCCAATATATCTCAAGTTTCCTTTTCTTTCACACCTGCCGTTTGTGGGCTAAAATGGAATGATAGAATCAGACTAAAGTTTATTATACTCTCATACAGAATAACTCCGGATACAATCCAAGAAAAGGTGAAAGATAATCACTTTTAAGGATGCATATGAAGTTATATGATAATATGAAGGGGTAAACCTTGCACTCCGTAACCTAAATAGCTCTGTTGTGCCTGCCATTGCTCAGGATATTTGTAACCCCGAGATTTGTAGATTATTTCTATGTCGGTAGAAAGACGTAGAGAAATTAATGTGAAGAAATCAGCTGATAAGATTTCTTAAATCGATCAAACATCCATTACTGCTAACGGACAGACCTCAAGCTATAGAAAAATTGCTGCAAAGTCATGTATTATATTTATCTCGTATAAAGTGAAAATCAATTACAGTAAAATGAGACAGAATTAAATAAGCATAAAACTAAAGCTTGAGATCTTATGTATGTGCATGTAATCTTTGGCGTTAACCAACCCTTTATGTGATAACAGTGGTGGTTACACTATCCCCTAACTGCGGTGTTTCCTTATCTCGCCTCAACACCGACAGCAACTGGCTTGACACAGCCGCGATAAATAGGGCCCTACTTGAAACGTTTTTAACAACCCCTTCCTCTAGTTTCGTTGATACAAGCCGATGACGTATGAAAATTATAGGTATGAACTAACAGGTTCTACTGCTTAAACGTAATCGGTTGAATGTGTACTAGATGCGTGTGGAAAAAAAAATGGGGAGGCTCTAATGGACGATAGGTAGGCGGTGTGGGCAAGTTTTACATATTACTTTGTATAGCCACAAAACCTCCGTCAGTATGGTAGAAGTGTTATACGTAGGTACGAGGGTGAGTCAAAAAGTAATGCCTCCTATTTTTGTGCCTTAAATAAGTAAGTTATGTGAAAACTTTGAATTTGGCACAATTCCTCAAACCGTCTTCTCCAAACCCCTGCAGTAGTAACTTCCTAAGTCAACAGGTGGCAGCACTGCATCCTCTTGCAAAATGTGTGACATAGACATTCGTATTAGACAACGTTCTGTGATTGAAATTTTCAGTGCGGAAGGTGAAACGCCAATTCGCAATCACGAAAGGCTAAAAAAAATATGTATGGTGATGCAACGGTTGATGTCAACACTGTTAGACGTTGGGTTCGTCCTGTAACGAAACTGAAGGGCAAACGCCATTGGTAGATGAAAAGCGAAGCGGCAGGTCAGTGACTGCAATGACTCCATGCAGCATTCAGCGAGTCGATAACTTCATTCGTGGTGATCGCTGGGTAACAACAGGTGAATTGTGTCGCATTACCTCCGTCAGCAAAGGCAGAGTGATGACGATTATTCAACAATTGGGTTACTCAAAAGTTTGTTCACGTTGGGCACCAAGAATGTTAACCCTCCAAAACAAAGAAACAACGAAAGCAATAACCTCCGAACACATGCAGCACTTCAATTTGGAGGGAGAAGAGTTTCTGGTAAAACTTCTTACTGGAGACGAAACGTGGGTTCATTTTCTTGAATCTGAATCAAAGAAGCAGTCCATGGAATGGCATCACACAACGTCACCGAAAAGAAAAGTCAAAACTCAGCGGTCGGCAGGGAAAGTTATGGCGACAGTGTTTTGGGATGCAGGGGGTGTGCTTATGATTGATTTTTTGGAGCAGGGATGCACAATAAATTCTGTCCAATATGTCAGAACTCTCAAATAGCTGAAAGCACGTCTTCGCCGAGTTCGCCCAACAAAATCTATGGCGAATGTTGTTCTTTTGCATGACAATGCAAGACCACACACCAACCATTACACCACAGCAGAAATTGAGAAATTGGGATGGCAAGTCTTACAGCCCTGACCTGGCACCATCAGACTTCCATCTGTTGGGGCCAATAAAGGAAGCTCATCGTGGGTTTCATTTTGAAGATGAGGAGGCTGTGAGAGCCTCCGTGCGCCAATGGCTTAGGAAGCAAGACCGTGTGCTTTACCACACTGGAATAAATGTCGTAGTTAAAAGGTTCATCAAAAGTCCGTGGAAAAGGACGGAGTTTATATTGAATAGTGACAAATTAATCGTCAATGTTGTAGTTTTCAAGTTATGTAAATTGGGTTGAATTTTCTTGGCAATTAAAACAGAAAAAAATAGGAGGCATTACTTTTTGACCCACCACAATGAATTCATCATTTACATAAGCCATGTGAGTGGGCCTTCTGACACCATGGTTCAAATACCGGCTATGGCAGTGAATGTTTCAGTCCGATTCTCTCTATCCCATTACTGTATTCTTACTTTGATGGTCGACTGATAAGTCATAGGCCTCATTAAAAAATAATTAATAGTTTTTACCTTTATTTTTCCAGAAAGGCTAACACATTTATCATATTGGTGTTCCAATTTAATTAAATAATCTCTGTAGTGCGATTTATCATGTTTCTCAAAATAGCTGTTTACTGCTCAATGACTTCCTTGTTGCTGTGAAATCTTCTCCTTCCAAGAAATCTTTGAGGTTCCGGAACTGGGTGCTAGATCTGTTCAAGCAATTCACATTTTTTTTTTTCATTTTAGTGACTGAACGATGGACCGGAGCATTGTCGTGAAGAAACGAGATTCTTTTTCTTTGCCAAATGAGGTCTTGTTTTTTCACCTTATCACACAGGTTGCAGTCAGCTTGCATGGTTGTTACCAGTGATACTTTTACCCTTTTACAAGGAATCAATAAAAATAATTCCCTGTGTATCCCAGAAAACATCGCCAAAGCCTTCTTAGCTGAAAAAAATGATTTTGCCTTTTTTGAAGCTGGTTCACCTGGTGTAATCCACTTTTTTATTTTTCTTTTGCAATGGCTGTCTATGATTTACTTTCTGGAGTGTAGTGATGCATCCAAGTTTCATTCATGGTAATAAGGGCCTGAAAAATTCACTATGATTGTTATAGTGAAGCTCCAAATTCGTAACAAAAAGAGTTTTTCTTTGCAACTTTTGATCAGGTGTGAACAAATGCGGCACCCATCTTGCACAGACCTTGTGAAATCCCAAAACACTACTTAAAATACTACCCTCAAGTTCTTTTGATATGTTTACAACCTCTGCTATCTCAAACAATTTTAATCTGTGGTCTTCCAGTACTAAACGATGAATTTTATCAATGATCTCTGAAGTTGTGACTTCCACAGGGCGTCCAGAGTGAGGCTTATCATGTGCTCGTACGTCCCATTTTAAACTGTGCAATCCACCTTTTAATCATTGTATATGAAGGGGCAGAGTCCTTCAATGTACTGTCAATTTCCTCCTTGATTTCATTAGGTGTCAAGCCCTTTAAATGGCAGTATTTAATCTGCTCGTGTTTCCAAATCCCCCATTTCCGTCAAACCAAACTAATGTGCTTTACACATAGAAAACGTTTCTGAATGATTACCTGAATTATAGTGCAGATAGAGATTATAGAAAGTAATCTCGCATACTGCGACTTACATGAATCTATTATATCTACCACCTCTCAAGAGAAAGTTAGTAGTGAGGGAACCTGATACGTAAATTATGGATCAGTTGCATCAATTGAGACTTATAACAAAATAAAATATGAATATTTTCTACATTTGTGTTAAATTTTAAAGAAGCTATAGGTTTGTCAGTCAATTATGAGTACAGCTTAATGAGGCGTAGGTTCGATTCCCGTGGTCATGGGCTTTTTCGGGAGTTTTCCCAGGTTGCTAGGCGAATGCTGGATAGCTCAATCACATCCCCAAAATTTCCAGTCGCTCCATTTAATCTCCATTATCATTTCATATCATATCTCATCTGGTGGTCTCTTTCAGTGTAAAAGTGTCGGTGGGTGTCTCGGCGGTGCATGGCAGGATGATATGCTCTGAGTGAACCACTTCCTCCTCCAGAAGGCGGTTGCCGGTTTCCGACCCGACTGTTGGGACCATCTCGGAACCATAGTAGGGGGAATGTCCATTCTCCTGGCCTACCGAGATTTCCATCTAAGTAAAATGTAGGAACCCTGCCGTTTGCACTGTAGTGACTCTTTGGGAAGGCCGCTCTTTGTCTCCTCTCGCCTCATACTTCCTCCCAGGGATGCCCCACTTGGGGGCATAAGGTACAACAGACCGAGACTGGTCGTAGTGCCAAATCTCCTCCGATAAATGAGTACGTTTGCCTACGGGGTAAGAGTACTATCGCATGTAATTCGCGAGAGTTGTTTTCAAAAAGAGTCAGAGAAATAAATAGGTCACATTAGAGGTGGCAAAGTTACTATCGAAAGTTGCCAGTTGATGTATGGCAGGCTAGCTTGGAATTCGTGGAATATGTGGGAGCATTCATTAGAAATTTCTAGAGAATATTTAGGATGGAGACAACAAAATTTCAGTATTGTATAAATGAAGAGGCAACATCATATTAGATGGCAGTAGTAGTCTCTTAGAGTCATTAACAAAAAGGAGTTATTAGAATTTTGATGTCTGAGTAGGACATTTTGGACAGAGTCTTGGACATTTTGTGCAGTAGCTGCCGATGTGGCAACACATAGCTGAGTGGTCATTTCTTGACTCAATGATAGAGTCACGTGCTATCTTGTAGTACATATAAGATTCAAATACGTTAGCTCCGGATATATATAGATTAGTTTCCATTTATCCGAACTTCTCGATTCTCGATTTAAGTGGACACAAAAATTTATTAAACGTTTCAAATTTGATTACGGTGTCATCATTACTTTAATTCATACCCACGCTTACCCTGAAATAGGACTCCCTTCGAGATTGAAGCAAGATCACAGCTTCAAAATTGGAGCAACATCGTCAGGGTATGCAGGTTCAAACCACAGGCTGTAAGCAGATAGGCTACGCGGAACTGCCTGTGAGTCCCATGGTAGATGACCACAGAAAACCAACCGAGGTCAGTGTAGTGGTCAACGGGGACCGAACCCGTGACCTGCCAGATCACCTCATAATTCACCGTAGAATCATCTCTCTGGGTCAATGTAGTTTACGTTTCAAAAGTTCAGATAACCAGTAGAAAGAAACAGAAAGGGGAAAAATAATAAATAAATGTTGTAAAAATAAATCCCTCAGTGAAGAAAATATGTGTTCAACTTATCTATAGCAAAAAAAAAAAAAAAAAAAAAAAAAGTAAAATGAGGAATGCGTTAACAAAATCATCTATGGAGATGGATATACTAGGGAAATATAAGAGATAGTTAAGAAAGAGAGGGAGGGAGAGGGAGGAAAGGAGGGAGGGAAGGAAGGAGAGGAGTAGCAGCCGAATGAAGTACAAGAACGGAAGTCTCTGTTTTATGCCAACCATATTCTTATACAAACAAAGCTTTGATGAACAGTAATGCTCGTCTTTTATTAACATGTATACAGTTTATCGTTCAAGATATAAATGTTTAACGCCGTAATTGCATTCATTTCTAAATAAAGACAGCATTTCCGTTTCTGTTCACAGAGAAAAAATTAATATAATCATTTGAGCGCTTTGTAAACACGTGGCGATCCTTCTCACAAATGTATTTGAATCCCTCTAATGCCACTGAGTATGTATAAGTTCTAAGATAGTGACAGTTATTTTTGGTAAAGTTTTGAAGTCGTTAATCTTAACTTAAGGTGACCGTTACGTTATATTTTTTAGGTATAGCAAGGTCTGCTTGATAGTAATTAATTAATTAGACTTGGCATTAAAATTTCGAAAAACTTCAGCAAACCATTCCACTTGCTTTTTGCTTTTTGTCTTTTAGTTTTAATATGAGTAGGTGACTTATTTCGAAAACGTTTCGGAGGATTTCAACAACAGAATCTGAGTGAGTATTTTCAAAACAAGTCACCTGTTCATATTAAAACTAAAAAATGATGTCTCATTAATATTTTGGTGGTGTTTTGAATAAACCATTCCAATTTAAAAACATGTAATGGCAATGTATTTGTGAAATTCTAAAACATTTACAGTTTTTCTTAGAATTGCTTTGTCTCTTTTACACGTACTCAGAACATAAAATATATGGTACACACATTTTAACGAGCTGTTCTAAATAATCCCTTTTCGATACAGCAATGATATAACTCCTACAGGATAGCTGCATCGTGTCACTCCTTATTTTGAATTAGAGTGTAATATATAAGCTTACGGCATTTCTAAAACTGGCCGTTTTGTTTTTAAAATTTGTTGGGCGTTATGGAAAGTGATTGATTTTGGCTGAACCATTTAATATTTTTAGCAACTGCACAAACTTTTTAAATGTATACTTAATTTATGAAACTTACAGCTAATAACGTATAAACTGCGGTACAAGGAATATTTTGCATATGAAATCAGCACATAACAAAAGCAATTAAGAGAAATGGAGCAGAACGTTCCAAGCAACGTTGTACTATGTAGCATAGGTTTTACTTGTTTCGAAATCTCCAAATTCCAGATAGAACCAAACTCAGTGTAGTCTGAAGATGTGAAATTAGGATTAAAAACTAACAACAAAAACAAAGAAAAACAAGGATAAACAGAATCCCAATGCTGTCACTTTACACGTAAATTTATTAACAATTCTGATGCTTTCACTAAGACGATGTTTAGTAGTATATTATATATTTAAGATGTTTAGATGTATTAGAATTTTATGAAAACAGATTGTGATGTCCTCTTCATTTGAAGGGAATTTTATGTAACTTCTTATAACGAGTCAACCATAATATTCCTAATGGACATTATGTACTACAAGAATAGAATTCCTTAACTTATACTCAGATATTTTTTTCTGTCACATAAAATTCCATATATATAATATATATGTACACATGTATGTATATTTGTCTCCCTTCTTCACCAATATTGGTGCTAGGAGTCGCTCGGTTCCCTCAGTGCGAGGGAGCCAAAGCTTTTGACCTGAGATACCAGGGTTGTGGGGTCGGCCCAACGCCTGGGATGAAAAGATGAATCATGGAGCAATTGGTGGAATGATGGTGGGGGAAATCGGAGGGCCCGGAGGAAACCCATCCCATCGCCATGTCGTCCACCACAAATCCCACATTGCGGTCGCCTGGGATTGAACCCGGGCCAAGCGGTTTAACCACTTAGCCACTTAGTCTTGTCGGACGATAAATGAAATTGGTGAAATGATGCTCAAAGGAGCTCATGGTCCATAGAGCTTAGGGTTGCCCGACATTCATCTTTTAGGATTATAGAAAATTCCGGAAAGAACCTTACCACCCAGGCAACTTACCCTGCCAAGATTCGAACTCGCGACCTCTTGAACGGTAGGGAGACACGCTACCATCTACGATACCTCTAAAGTTACTGTCACCATTCAGTTCTTTTATAGTACTGCCACTATCAGTTGTTTTTCATGGAGGATGGAAATAATATGGAATTTCTAACCAGCAATGACCCTATTGATACTCAGTATCAGTTCAGTTTTCTTTGTCCGACAATACTTTCGATAAGATCTGTAATGAACCGTTCTGCAAAGGATCTACAAAGAAAATAAACTTTCGTGAGAATAGTTCAAGCAATATCTATGCCGATATACTGGAAGTATATAGAAGCATAAGCTTTATAACGAAACATTTGTGGTTATTTCTGCAGAGAAAAGCATGTGAAGTCAACACTTTTACTTTCTATACTTTACACAAATGACGTTGGAGTAGTACGGTATTTAATCTAGAAATTCAGTACTAATATTTCACGAGAGACGCAGACTTAAAGAGTCTGTGGATCAAATAAGCATTTTTAGAAAAATGTGTATTTTTCGTCTGTCAGTCTACCTATGAACAGTTTATCTAAAAAATAAAAGTCAATTAAATGCCAAGCTTGGTATTTAAGTTACGCATCTTCCAAGAATGCCAACAAAATTAGCAAAAAGGGCCTCTATATTGGATTATCACAAATATGGAAGAATTTTTGAAAAATGTTATTTCATTAGTGGCTGAATCCATTTAATTTAAAATACTCCATGTTAAAGATATTTTTATGAAAAAATGTGATGTATAGCTTGAATGTTGTGGGTATTTTCTCTTAGGTGTTTCTTTATTTCTAAATGTCGTTTGTATAAATGATAAATACAAAGAAATGGGCAAACTCTCGCTATTCGCCCGTCTCGGTAGCCTAGATGGTAGTGTGTCTGCCTGACGTTCAAAAGGACCTGAGTTCGAGCTTCTGTCAGGGTGAGTTACCGTGGTAATGTTTGTTCCGGGGTTTTCCCTTGTCCTGAAAGACGAACGTCAGGTAACTCGAAGCTCTATGAACCCTGCGCTCATTTGAGCATCATTTAACCCATTTGATTCGTCGTCCGATATGAGTTAACGTTGGAGGACATAAATTAAAAAAAAATCTCATAATACATGAAATTATACTTTGCTAAATTGGAAAGTCATTTGCTTTTGTTTTCCTGGTCGTATAAAGGTCTGAAATTTCAAATGCGATCACTTCTTAAAGGATTTGACTTAGTTTAAGTCTATTGTACTCTCTATATTTCTTAATTAGGGATACTGAAGAATGTTTTTAGTTATGTTAATTCAATTAACATGAACTAGATCTAAAATTAAGTGTTACACGACTAGAGCATTGAAGAATATTTAGAGAAAGTCATATGAGTGTAACACTCAACCTTTCATCTCACCTATTCCATGACTAGTGAAATGCATCGCTATTTTTTAAATGCACAGAATATGATGGTGAATAACATTGTTTATTAGTTTACTCACCACAAGGTGATCTCGTATTCGGAACTGAAAATATTAGTTCTCATTACCCTATAACAAGCTGTTATAGGGAACAATTTAGTTAACGTGCAATGGCGGATGACCAGGTTTCATTCTGCAAGGCAAACACTTTCTCCTGTTTCTGTGGCTGACATTTTACTGTCTAAAGATCGTTATCCATCATCTCGTTTCAAAGTTTTTTTGACGACTGAACCCCCGGGCAGCTCATGTTATGACGACATTGTCAAACACGTGATATACCTACTGTACAAGGCATGACAAGAGCCATTCTTTGCTCTTATTCACGAAACTTTCACGTTTCGATTCCTCCAGGGATGAAAATGCAATGATTTCTTATTTTTTGTTCTTTTGTGACAGAAGTCCTGGCATCGTTTTTTCTGTTTCCGGAAAAAAAGGCTCATGCAAAATGTATGGTATTTGTTTCTCACCTGTGGGATTCTCATGTATACAAAATTGTCATCATAACAGTGAAAAATTGGGAGGTATTATTTAAATGAATAGAGAAATAGAATATTAGAGTAGTGTAATTAATCTAACATTAAATCATATAAATTATTATCAGGATGTGCAGCAATTTGAATCAGATTTCAAAAGATGAATTGTATGACTGTGTTTTAACCACCGATCTTTGACCTTCTGCACCGTGACGTGATCAATTTTTTTCACGTAAATATTTTTAAAATTACTTCCCATTACTGCTAAATATTCCAGGCCAAATGATTCCCCGAATTGTATGAGGCTCGCATCGGTTAGGTTCTGGTTAGATTTCCTACGAACGTCCACGCTGAATTATTTTTCCGTGATTTACCTTGGTCGGTAGGTGAATATACGGATGGGTTCCTTTCTACCACGGTTTATCTGTATCTCATTTCCTGCACGCATCGTACTCTTCATTATCTTATCTTTCAGGATTGTAGAACGAAGCAACACTTTTCGACATGTTCCGACTGAGTAGTATAAATGCGCTTGTAGAGATTTCTTCCTGGTTTGGATTGGACTGCTTAGTTAGAATATGCTTCTGAGTATTCATCCACTTTCGGTATTAGAGGTTTATGGGAAGGTTTCGACGGTGGGGTCTCATTCGAACTAGAAACATTAGTGACCCCTTCTAAGATTGAACACGTCGTCAGAATTCTGGTTACCCTTCGGCTTCCTCCCTTCTTCTAGGGTTTCAAACTCTTCAGCTGCTATTGTGATTTTTTTTTTTTTTTTTTTTTTTTTTTTGTAATTTACGTCCTCCAACGTTAAGTCATATCGCACGATGCATGGATGGGTGAAATTATGCTAAAATGAGCCCAGGTTCCACAGAGCTTAGAGTTACCTGACATTCGTCTTACATGTTAAGGAAAAACCCTGGAAAAACCTTATTCAGGTAACTCACCCTTACCAAGATTCAAACTCGGGACCTCTTGAACGTGAGACAGTCACGCTACCATCTAGGCTACCTGACACCCATGACGATACCAGAAATATCTCTGGCCCAACATTCAAACCCCTCCCGTAAGGGAGTTGTTCGGATTGGGTTGGTCTCTACGGGGCAGTGGTTCCGGAGACCCATGGTTATTGTGTCCGCCTGGCTGGATTTGCTGCCCAGACGGGTTGAGAGACGTTTAAAAGAATTTGGTGTGCTAGCCTGGATACCTAGTAGTTGGTATGGTGGCTCGACCGAGGTATCAGTGGTCTTCTCAGATGTTTGACGTGCGTAAGTGGCGTATCCACTTCCACACAAACGGAGAGACTTTCTAAGAAATAAGGTATTGCCTTAATCAAACACCCAAGAAGCTGCTGCGGCGGCACCTTGGTTACGGCGGGAGAGTTTCGACTTCCGTCTAGACTACGACGTGTATCAACTCCTCACTCCCAGGGGTTGTGATAGATACAGAAATGCTGAATTATCTTGGTGTTGTGCTCTACTCCGGTTTTGGAGAACCATATATTCCGTATTTATACCTTTACTTGTATTTTTCCTCATAGGCAACTTATTGTTTATACATATTCTAACTTCTGACTCCATAGTTAAGCAATTTAAAGTAGTATTTAAATACAATAAAAGGTCCTACATGATTTGCATGCTAAGGCTTCAAAATACCATTATACTAGAACTGCTATGACAAGACTCACTTAACCTCTCTAATTTGATTTATCTACCCCATTAGATCCCGAATATATGCTCCATTATTTCAAGATAATTTCACCCATGCTTTAGACAACCTATAAACAAACAAGGAATTGAGAAGCTTAAATTTTAATTGTATTAAAGATATATTCACATAATTTTTCTGCACACAATAATTTGTTATAAATATTATTTTAAGAGAAAGTGATCTTTATATACGTTTAATTTTGATCCAGATCAGTTATTTGAAGACATAGTTTCATTACGAGTTACATTTTTGGTACGAGGGAGAGATAGAAAGAAAGAGAGCGGGTTTGGGAGAGATAGAGAGCCAAAAGCGAATTAATCATTTGCCTAGAAGTAGCTGTAATGTCTGTAATATTTCATACACTCTCCATAACTTTATGAGAAAAGTAATTTTAAAAATTTACAAAGTATTGAGAAATATTGGAAATGGGCTACCAAGAATTGTTCAAAATAGTGTATTTTTAATAAATTTGCATTAATTGTGTGGTACTTTATCTGCAATTTGCTGTTGACAAATTATACTAAATTATACAAAATTTCTTCCAAATAAAGTGTACTTTACAAGATATGCAGGGAAAATTTAAGATAGGTATAGGTGTATTAGTTAAATAAATATTTAAAATATATGGCATTTTATTCAAAATCTTTATGTCAATTTTTACACTATATATAGACGTGTCCGTAAAATAAGGTCTCCAATTTTATTTAATATAGAAAACATGTTTTCGTCAATGAATGTTACATTGATGGAAAGGTGGAACTTACAGCTATTTTTCAACGTAATCACCATTGTGATCGATGAACTTTTGCATGCGCTGTGGCAGTTTTTGTATACCCTTGTCATAGCGCTCTCCCGCCAAGTTCTGACCGTGCCGTGGCTCAGTGGTTAGACCGCATGGCTCTCACCAAGGCGGCCCGGGTTCAATCCCAGGCGACATCAAAGTGATATTTCTGGTGGACAACCCGGCGGTGGGGTGGGTTTTCTCCGGGATCTCCGGTTTCCCCCGCATCTCATTCGACCGGCGCATCTTCATCTCATGTATCATCAGTGCCATCGCCTGCGGTGCCGTATGTAGTAAAAGCGGGCGTTAAACACTACACACACACACACACACACACACACACACACACACACACACACACACACACACACACACACACACACATCCGCGAAGTTGCGCAGGTAGCCCTCAATCTCGTTTTTCAAATCATCGTCGGTCTGGAAATGAGTTCCACCCAGGTGTGACTTCAATTCAGGATACAGATGAAAATCACTAGATTCTAAGTCTGGACTATAGGTGAGGATGTCACATCCGAACTGGTCATCGGTGAGCATTTTGGGGCCCACCTCGCACACACCTTGCGATAATGCAAATGTTCAGTCACAATCTTGTCGTTCGTAGTCTTACTGACTTCAGGGATAAGTCCGCACAGCTCGCGAACTGTCACACGCCGATCTTTAAGCATTCCTTGCTCCACTTTTGCAATTGTTTCGGCTGAAACAGAAGCCCGACCAGAAAGCTGTTCGCCATGGACGTCTGTACGTCGTCTTTGAACTCTCTGACCCACTTTCGCACGTTTTCGACGTCCATACACTGTGGCCCATAGACGTTGCATAACTGACGATGAATTTCAGTGGGGGTAGTGCCCTTGGCAAGAATTTTCATGAAAATCTTCGTGTAGCATCTTTGGGGGTAGTAAACAGGAGTAGGAAGTGTAGTTCCATCTGACTATTCGTTTTTGGAATATATTGTTCACATACTCCAATACAAGTACACATACAGTACCAGACCTTTTTTCTAAAAAGTGTTTTATTAAAGTTTTTCAAAACTGTGTTTCTGCTGCGTCTCGACAGCTAATTTTTGGGTGGACGCACTATTTCCTCAAGAATGTATTAGAGAAGACAAAAATTACAAAATGAAAGCTTAAAATAACTTGATAAGAGAAGCAGCTGAGTACATTGATTTCTCCAGTAACAATTTACTACATTATGTTCAGCTTCGGCAGCCCCACCCAAATGTTTGGTAGTTTCAACACACCTGACTTGTATGTATCTTACCCAGCTGTCTTATGAACATTTATTTTAAATGTCTCCCCTGCCTTGCACAAGTAGTCCTTTTGATTCGAAGGCAAAGTCGTAAACAAGAGGGACCCAGAAAGAAATCTTGGCAGGACATTGCAATTAGCGAGGTGGGAGACCATGTTGCGTGAATAACCTCTCTAAATCTCCAAATGTTCATCAATCTTTCCTACTGCTCTTTCATGGCTGTGGTATTTATCTTACACTTTCGCTTTACATTATTGAAATGAGATCGTTTTAGTTTGTTTGGGCGCTGAGTAGTGATAGGCTGACGCTAATGGGTGAAGCACAAAAGAGATCTATGTGGTTTATATTCAGATTTTGTCAAAAATGATTTATAGGTATAACACGTTGTTATATATTATATTCTAAAACTTAAAAATGTTTATCATTAGCTGTTAGAAGAAAAGTAGAACTGTAGGAGACACCCTTACACTACTGTGATGGCACAGCTCCAAAAATGTCTCACTGTACAACAAAGTAGCTTCACCAGAACTGCATCATCGCTCAACGAGACTAGAAGGAGAAGGTGTGCTTCTCCTATTAGATAAGTCATTCGTGCCAAACTAATGAAAGGTTTCGATCCGTTTCCACGCTGTATAGTCATGTGGAGAATATGTGCATGCATTTGTTCAATACTGAGATGCATTGTTTGGGCCTTAGATATAAACAATACTCTTTAATACTTAAATGCGAAGGAGACGGAGTGAAACGACCAGGTGACGTCATTAGTTCATAATGGTGCTTTCACTCTGGCCAGTCTTCTCAAGGTCACACACGTATATCCCAGTCTCGCTCTATATGTCTCTATCTACAGTTTTTTCACCCGCTGTGGCACTATAACTAATGCTCACTCATTGACAGGAATAATAGGGCATATGCATTTCTGGGGGCAAAGCAATCTTGAATGTACCAATGACGAGTAAATTAATATAATTATCCATGTAGTATTTAGATTTCTAACTGATTAATATTTATCAGAACTTCATTCATAAGTCGTATTGCTGTAAGCATACAGTAACATTCAGAAACCCCAGATCACAGTAAACAAAATAATAATGCCTTGTCCCTCAAGGAGTGCATGACTAGAAGTATTACAAAATTCAAATGAACAATAGGAAATTTCGAAATGGTTAATGATAGGCTTTTTATTTTATAGTAACATAAGCTGCAGCTCTGCTCGCGCAATTATAAGATTATGTCAAAATTCTTCGCTTTTTTCTCCCTCCTATACTTTCTCTCCCGTCCTTTTTCTATCTCTTTGTTGGGATTATTCAACATTATTTAATGTTATTTTTCTCTCCATATGTCCTAATTTTTCAAGTCCTTTTCCTCTCCTTTTCCTCCCTCCTGCTCTCTCTCCCTTCTTCATTCTTATCTCTCCCCTCCTCTTTGTGCAACATACATACACTTTTGGGTTTGGACACTGGTGGTACTTGGTGTTAATACTTGTACAACTTTTATAGTACACACAATTTATTTTTCATTATACACGGGGAGCTGTACCATTACTTCTGGTAACTGGCTTACTTTCAGAAGAGATTGTTTTAACTTTACCATATCGAAATGTTATATATAATCAGAATTTACCAGAATTATTGCCTAAAACTTTGAATTTCAATTCAAATTTTTTCGAACTTCATCATAACATCTCTCCTTTTTTCTAGAAAATAATTCACTTCACAGCCTACTTTTTGAATGGTATTTTATACACCAACTTCCATGACCGTCAGTCTACTCATTCTTGCGTAAATACGACACGGGTTTAACGAGATATGCATTCAGTTTTATCTCCTTTAGTGGTTTTCCAGTTTTACAAAATTCATTAAAACACACTTTATAACTTCGCAGAAATTTCAGGATAACATTTTATTTATCGTGTCATTATCTCATACATTTCACATTATCGCCCACATAGTGTTCTTTTTAAATTTCTTGAGATTCAGGGAAATGTTGCAGGTGTCAAAAGTGGAGTTTTCAGCATCCTTTCACAACTTTCCTACTTGAAAAATAATTTCTTGTTGTTTGGCCCATGTTTGGCTTTTTGTTTGACCGTCATAGCACAAGTTTAGTGCTGACAACCTGGCCACTGACATAATCATACTTTTCTATAATGTATACAAAATTGTGGCTGAAATAAATGAAATGGGTAAGTGTGTTAGTGAACATACATTTTATAAAATGATAATAATTATTATTTATTATTATTACTATTTACTTTCTGTTATTTTAACTTTTATATAACTCCAACGTTGAATATGCAGCTGCTTCATTTTGTAACTCCTTGTGTAGATAGTGCTGAAATTAGTTGAATTCGGGATTATCTTTCCGAGTTTCTCGAATGATATACACGAGCAGCCTTTTAGCTTCTCGATGCAAAAGAAGAGTTACAGTTGTTGGTATTAAAAAGCAGACCATCACTATGATCACACGTTTACGCGCTTGAGAGATTTATGGCATCTCTGCTCTATGTGGGGTCTGTGTGCCAAAAATCGAGTGCGGAGTATAGCTGGGAGTACCTGAAATTGAGACCAGAATAGGTAGAGACATATATAGGTATGTAACACAGCAGAATATGTGAGGGATTGTTAACTCCTGACGGGCAGCGTCTACGCATGGCATACATAAGGAGCACCGTACCGCATACGAGGGCAGAACTAATGAAGGATGACCAGCAGCTACTTGCAGGAGGTCGCATACGGCACTTTCCAGGCTTCAGTTTTGGGCGCTGTGGTTCTACTCCGCAGCAGGTTTTTGGTGCACATAGTTTATGTACAGCAGACATTATACCATCAAAGTTTTAGGTTCGTAGCAGTATGAGCACAGTGATAATTTCCTTGTAAGTCGTCTGGGATACGCAACGAAGAAAGACAGTATGGTATAGCGATGATACCTAGAAGGCTGGCTATTTGCTGGAAGCGATTCACTAGTAACTTCTGAAATATTTCTTAGTATGAACAAGTAGTAAAATAGAGGGGGAAAGTTCTCATTACTTTCATCGAAACAAGGCCTTCGTTTAACATATAATTTCTATCGCAAGAAACAAGAATTGTAACGAAGGAGTGTTATAAACTTTTATACCACTGAGTGCTATAAATTTTAATTTCTAGCGTCCACTGCTCGGGTTAAATGCAATAGTTTTACTGCCAGCTGTCTATAAAAAGTATTTCCGGTGAAACATTCATATCCAATGTGTAGATGAAATGTGGTGTACAGACTTCCTCTAACTACCTGGCAACCTCGCCGTGGCCGAACGGTTAGACCACTCCTCTCACCAAAGCGGCCCGGCTTCGACCCCAGGCGACCGTATATGATAGTTGTAGTGGACAAAACGGCGTAGGGGTGGATTTCCCCCGGTGCTCCAATTTCACTTCATGTATCATCAGTGTCACCACCTACACGGGTAGTTAAAGTAGGGGTTTAACACTAAACAAAAAGCACGAATATGACAGAAAAAATATAAATCCTGTATTTAACTCACATGACATTTTCTACTCGTGATTATATAAACTAATCTTACGAACGATTATTTTTTTATTTACGTTTTAAATCGTATAGAGAAATAATTTCATAAGATTTTCTTTATAAATATAATGGTTACAAAATAATATAGTAGGATTAAGCGATAGCTAAATCATGTAATAAGGTTAAGCAATAATAATTTTTGTCCTCCCTTTTCTCGTCAATGCTGACGTTAGGAGGCGCTTGGATTCCCTCAGAGCGAGGTAGCAGAAGCATCTGACCTGAGATGAAATCAGATTTGAGGGGTCGGCCCAAAGCCTGAGATGAATGAAACAATAATAATAATAATAATAATAATAATAATAATAATAATAATAATAATAATAATAATAATAATAATAATAATAATAATAATAATAATAATAATAATAATAATAATAATAATAATAATAATAATAATAATAATAATAATAATAATAATAATAATAATAATAATAATAATAATAATAATAATAATAATAATAATAATAATAATAATAATAATAATAATAATAATAATAATAATAATAATAATAATAATAATAATAATAATAATAATAATAATAATAATAATAATAATAATAATAATAATAATAATAATAATAATAATAATAATAATAATAATAATAATAATAATAATAATAATAATAATAATAATAATAATAATAATAATAATAATAATAATAATAATAATAATAGTAATAATAATAGTAATAATAGTAATAATAGTAATAGTAATAATAGTAATAGTAATAGTAATAATAGTAATAATAGTAATAATAATAATAATAATAATAATAATAATAATAATAATAATAATAATAATAATAATAATAATAATAATAATAATAATAATAATAATAATAATAATAATAATAATAATAATAATAATAATAATAATAATAATAATAATAATAATAATAATAATAATAATAATAATAATAATAATAATAATAATAATAATAATAATAATAATAATAATAATAATAATAATAATAATAATAATAATAATAATAATAATAATAATAATAATAATAATAATAATAATAATAATAATAATAATAATAATAATAATAATAATAATAATAATAATAATAATAATAATAATAATAATAATAATAATAATAATAATAATAATAATAATAATAATAATAATAATAATAATAATAATAATAATAATAATAATAATAATAATAATAATAATAATAATAATAATAATAATAATAATAATAATAATAATAATAATAATAATAATAATAATAATAATAATAATAATAATAATAATAATAATAATAATAATAATAATAATAATAATAATAATAATAATAATAATAATAATAATAATAATAATAATTAATAATAATAATAATAATAATAATAATAATAATAATAATAATAATAATAATAATAATAATAATAATAATAATAATAATAATAATAATAATAATAATAATAATAATAATAATAATAATAATAATAATAATAATAATAATAATAATAATAATAATAATAATAATAATAATAATAATAATAATAATAATAATAATAATAATAATAATAATATTTATAATATGGTTTTCATACTTTAAGTATAAGAATTAGAATATTCAAATTAATAATATATTGGCAATTATTTGAGATAAATTATATATATTTAATAAATATGTGGATTTTGTCTTACGGTTTATCAGTTATCTAAAATAAAGAGTCGGGAAGCTATACAAAGAAAATTCAAGCTATATATCTCATTTGTCATAAAAGTATCTTAAAGATAAGACATTTAATAAAAAACGTTGCAGTTATTTTTGAGTGAAATAACATTTTAAAAAATTCCATATGTAGAGGTATTTGGGGTTCTTGAATGTCTCTATGGCGCCGGCTTGGAAGATGAACGTAAATACGCATGATCGCTTTTCACAAGAGATTTCCTACTTTGTTATTATTTGTCCCGGAATGACTTAAAGGGTGTAATTTTAGTGAAATCCGGTATTGAATTTTGTGTGGAACATGCAGTACCTTCTGCCTATTATATGCATTGCAAAGCAAATAAAAAGGAAATGTAGCGTAGTGAAATCGTTTGTCTTTTGTCACGTACATAGCTGAGGGAATTAATTCAACTTGACCAGCTTCTACTCAATCCTACAACACCCAATGACCTAAGATGTCGACCTCCCTGTGCAAAATACCGCAAACCTAATTGTCAGCAATAAAGATGCTTGCAGCTGTTGCACCTTACTCTTCACAACCACAACATTGTATTGTACATGCACCTGCTGACTTTGGACGTTCTGTCTCACCTTCAGTTCGGTGGGTGACATTTTAGGATGACCCCCTTCGAGAAAACGCATCGCTGCCAATTGCCCGAAATAAAGTCATTTCGTAGTGGCTGATTTATCTGCTGCATATGAAGGTGATTCACTTGCGGGTGGAGGTTGACGATGCCAACAGATTTGGCACGCCGTGTGTAACGGGTGGCTTGAAATGCTAGTCTGCTTTCAGATTCATATGTGCAAACTCATATGAGTATGGAAAACTAAAATTATAAAATACTTGTTTTTGAAAACGCTCGTCAAAGTCACGACAACAATATTGTAGGAAATACTTTAGACATACACAAAAATAAACATTTTGGCACTTGTATTCCTTGGTCTAAGAGTGTTATTATTTCTCCAACTATATTTGAGCTGAATTGGCTTTGTTTTGTATTCCTTAGAAAAATTTGATGTTTTGAAACCCGTTGAATCCAAATGGAAACATTCATGAAAAACGTATGTGTCTATGTGTGCGCGCGATCTTATATAGTTTCTCTGGTATTTATGTATTTGAACATCAAAATTAAGACATATAAATGCCAGTTAAGAACCAAACTGTTCTCTGCGTAGAATGTTTATCTTTTAATTTTTGTTCTAAGACTTTAATTAAAGTACAATGCATCTGACATACTTAAACTAAAATGAAATAATAATATGCCCACCTCAGTAGCGTAGATGGTAGCGTGTCTGCATCACGTTCAAGAGGTCCCGAGTTCGAATCTCGGTCAGGGTGAGTTACCTGGATAAGGGTTTTTCCGGGGTTTTCCCTTATCCTTCAAGACGAATGTCGGGTAACTGTAAGCTTCATTGGACCCTGGAATCATTTGAGCATCATTTCACCCAATTCATTCACCGTTCGATATGACTTAACGTTGGAGAACGTAAATTACAAAAAATAAAAAAAAATAAAAAAAAATAAAAATAAAAATCTTCAATCTATAAGAGTACACCATAAGAAACAGATAAAAGCCGAGTTGCCATAAAACTGTAAAGCAAAAAACTTTTTATCAAATAAATTTCTCTTAGTATGGCCACTTTCGAGATCTGTGTTACTATCGGTTCACTACCTTTAAAATAATTACGTGAGATCAGTAATTAATAATTTTGTACATACTGTTTCGGTTTTATCATATATTTCTTAATGCTCATACCTACTATAATATCCTAACTTTTTATTAGGAAATTTGATTGCAATGATTAGAAAATAATTCTTGAATCTATTATAGTAGTTGTATGATCCACATTTAGTAGTAAATTACCTTAATTTCTCAAACCGTTTATATTTACCTTACACTTCTGTCACTAATTGTTTCTTCCAATATTTTTGAAGGAATATGCACTTTCAAGTAAAACTTAAATTAACACATACTGTTAATTTTAAACATACTTATTATTTCTGTGTTTTATTTCTTGTTACTTTTATGTATAACGAAACCTGTGATAAAAAGTTTTATAACATTTATTTCAATTTACGTCAAAGAGAGGGAAAAGTAGCTTTTCATAGGAATAGTACATGGAAGCTGTATAAAAATATAGTGGGCAGAGAAAGGAATATAAATGTAATGCATCATAATTAACATAAAGTAGTTCTTCTTCCTCTTCATCTCCTCCTCTTCTTCAAGATTTCTTTTAAATTATCGTTACCATAGCTCTTTTATCTGGCTTTATTCCTTTCATTTGTTGATCTACTATTTGCTTGGGAATCTCGCACCATCATTTGGACATATATGGTTTAGTCGTCATAATGAAAGATGAATGAAATGATGTTCCAATGAGCTCAGAGTCCATAGAGCTTAGAGTTGCGCAACATTCGTCTTTCAGGGTAAGGGCAAACCCCGTAAATACCTTACCCAGGTAATTCACCCTGATTAAGATTCAAATTCGGAATCTGTTGAATGTGAGGCAGGTACGCTACCATCTGCACTACAGAGGTGGAAAGTTTCGCCGTTGCTTATATATAAACTAAAGTGCATACTATCTCTAGGCAGTTTATAATACGTGATAGGAAATATATAAGGTATGGTATGTCAGCTTTGACGTACACCACAGAAACAAAGCGCAAGAAAAGGACTTCCACAGACTTTGCACTTTAAAAACACACTACAGCTCACTTTCTTCTCGGACAGCCAGCCAGCTGAAAAGATGATTAAGATATCAACGTTTCGGGAGTGTGCATCTCTCCCATCATCAGGATATTTATTAAATGTTATAACCACAAATGAAATACTGGATATAACACAACTATAAACAAAGACAAAAACCCTATCAAAATTCGCATTACTGAACAAAAGACCGTTTTCAGTAAATTAAATGTCAGGTGAGGAGATCGCGTGAATATAGAAAATTGTGTCAAAGAAACGTAACTACTTAACTTGATTAGCAAGCTCTATTGATCTTTGCTTCTTAAATCGACGAATTTCCATTTTAAGGCCAGTTTCCAGGAGGAGCTGAACTGAAATCCAACATCACGATTAAGCATACTCCTATTATCAATACAGTTTGATAATCAAGTTAAGTAGTTACGTTTCTTTGACACAATTTTCTATACTCACGCCATCTTCTGATCTGACATTTAATTTACTGAAAACAGTCTTTTGTTCAGTAATGCGAATTTTGATAGGGTTTTGTCTTTGTTTATAGATGTGTTATATCCAGTATTTCATTTGTGGTTATAACATTTTATAAATATCCTGATGATGGGAGAGATGCACACTCCCGAAACGTTGATATCTAATCATCTTTTCACCTGACTGGCTGCCCGAGAAGAAAGTGAGCGCATTCGTCGCCAGGAAAGCTTCAGGTCTTATTTTAAATGTAAATTGTTTATACAGAACAACTAATTCAATATAGATTGCACATTTTTATTAGAACTAATATTTTCCTATAGTAAATCATGTTTTATAGGAGAGGTATCGAAGGTCCTACTGTAGTGTTCTAATTTTTTAAACTTTATTTGTTTTAAACGCATTTATTTATATTTCACAGGTTGAAATTCAGCTGTTACTGGCATGCCATGTGTGAATTCGTCGCCGCATATTGTCTCTCTAATCGGAGCCACTGTAGGATATTGATTAAAGATGGGGATTTATTTCAGTAACCACTATTAACCACTCCTAAGTCAAATCTAGAGACCTTTGTGTAAATTGCAAAATAAATATATAGAGATAATCCGATGTTAAAAAAGTCACCATTTAGTAACCTACACGTTTCTTAGCTGATGTTTATACGGGTAGTTACTGAATCCCTTTGTGGATCAAATGTGTAGTGTTTAACGCCCGCTTTTACAACATGCGGTACCGCAGGCGGTGACAGTGATAATACTTGAGATGAAGATGGAATAAGATGGAGGGGGAAACCGGAGATCCCGGAGAAAATCCATCCCAGCATCGTGTTGTCTGCCCCAAATCTCACTTTGCGGTCACCTGGGATCGAGCCTGGGCCGCCTTGTTGAGAGCCGAGTGGCCTAAACATTCCGCCACGGCGCGACCTTTTTTTTCCCCTTTCTTTTTTGTGTAATTTAGGTCCTCCAACGTTAAGTCATATCGGACGATGAATGGAATGGGTGAAATGATGCTCAAATGAGCTAAGGGTCCATTGAGCTTAGAGTTACACGACATTCGTCTTTCAGGATAAGGGAAACTCCGGAAAAACCTTATCCAGATAACTCACCCTGACCGAGATTCGAACTCGGGACCTGTTGAAAGTGAGGCACACACGCTACCACCACGCTACCGAGGCGGGCCGGGCGCGGCCTTGAATCCCTTTGTGGTTATAATGAAGTGTGTAAGTAAAAGCTTTCTGCAAATGTTTATCTTTATCTGTATGAAATATAAATGTAAAAATAAACGTTATAGCAGACATTTATAGTAAAAACATAAAAACAAAATCTTAGTGGTTATAGAAAGCTTAGTGATGCAAGATTTTAGATTTTTTCCAATAAAGTTAAGTCCTTTTTTAAGAATACAACAAAGAAACACAATAAAAGGAGTAGATGGTTAGTCTGTGGAACAAGAAGGCGTTGCAGGTGCCCCATTTCGGGTTCACCAGCATGTACCTGAGATGGATGAGAGAGGGCGTTGATACTCATGTTCTTCAGGACTCACGATGGCCAGCAAAGACAGCAGCCATAGTCTGGTGGGTGGTCCCTTGTGTATTTATAACGCGATATGATTGTATGTGTCTTTGGATGTTAGCTGTAACCTTTTGTGGTAGCAGTACATCACTTATGCTACCTGTACATGGGTACAGTCGGTTCTTTCTGTTTCACCTTATTGAATATGTATAGACCGAAACAGCTGAGTCAATGTGTTTTCTTAACGACTTGCAGCGATAAATATTGTTTCTTCCGTATGGCACACGGCGGAAATTTTGTACATTAAACCAAGAGGTATACGCCCACCTTTAGGGGTGGCCAGCGATAAGGGGTTGAACCTCCTTCTCGAAGTAACAGTGGCGGATCGTAGCTTACAACTGAATGGAAATAAGCATGTTTTTTCAAGTTCCACACAAATTCAGTATTGGAAAAGCTGAAGACTGGTCTTAGAAAAATTTAAGATTACTTTTAAACCTAATAATACTGTGACTTTGTGAGTTCGTAGAATTAAACGTCCGTGTTGCAGATACTCCAAATGTTCTTTATTTTCGTAGAAATACATTGTTCAATTCTCACCTAACAACTTACGTCACATACACACAACAATCTACCAAGGTCGATGACAATAACAAACAGCGTTCAGATTACATCAGCTCTCGTTACAACACTCTCAGCTGTTTACTGCTTACGACTCTCGCGACTCTTGGCGAGTCATCGCCTTCTTAAATACCTCTTTGATAAATTTTAGATATTTCTGGAACAATAATGAAACCGAATTTATAATAATAATAATAATAATAATAATAATAATAATAATAATAATAATAATAATAATAATAATAATAATAATAATAATAATAATAATAATAATAATAATAATAATAATAATAATAATAATAATAATAATAATAATAATAATAATAATAATAATAATAATAATAATAATAATAATAATAATAATAATAATAATAATAATAATAATAATAATAATAATAATAATAATAATAATAATAATAATAATAATAATAATAATAATAATAATAATAATAATAATAATAATAATAATAATAATAATAATAATAATAATAATAATAATAATAATAATAATAATAATAATAATAATAATAATAATAATAATAATAATAATAATAATAATAATAATAATAATAATAATAATAATAATAATAATAATAATAATAATAATAATAATAATAATAATAATAATAATAATAATAATAATAATAATAATAATAATAATAATAATAATAATAATAATAATAATAATAATAATAATAATAATAATAATAATAATAATAATAATAATAAGAATAAGAATAAGAATAAGAATAAGAATAAGAATAATAATAATAATAATAATAATAATAATAATAATAATAATAATAATAATAATAATAATAATAATAATAATAATAATAATAATAATAATAATAATAATAATAATAATAATAATAATAATAATAATAATAATAATAATAATAATAATAATAATAATAATAATAATAATAATAATAATAATAATAATAATAATAATAATAATAATAATAATAATAATAATAATAATAATAATAATAATAATAATAATAATAATAATAATAATAATAATAATAATAATAATAATAATAATAATAATAATAATAATAATAATAATAATAATAATAATAATAATAATAATAATAATAATAATAATAATAATAATAATAATAATAATAATAATAATAATAATAATAATAATAATAATAATAATAATAATAATAATAATAATAATAATAATAATAATAATAATAATAATAATAATAATAATAATAATAATAATAATAATAATAATAATAATAATAATAATAATAATAATAATAATAATAATAATAATAATAATAATAATAATAATAATAATAATAATAATAATAATAATAATAATAATAATAATAATAATAATAATAATAATAATAATAATAATAATAATAATAATAATAATAATAATAATAATAATAATAATAATAATAATAATAATAATAATAATAATAATAATAATAATAATAATTAATAATAATAATATAGTTTATATAATATGTTTTGTGTGCGTATGAGCGCAGGTGGCCAGGTGCCTATCTCTAAACAATATAATAAAAGAAAAGTTAAACACGAAACTTCATATTTTGGTTGAGCATCTTTCAAGAATGCGAATTCTTGAACATTTTGAAGAAAATTTCCCCAGGCCAAAATAGCCTACAACCTGAAAATAATAATCCTGTAAATATTGATTTTCTCAAAATTTTAATGTTTAAGATATTTTCGCAACATTTGGAAATTTATATCTTTAATTTACTACGAATGGCCTCTAAAGTCCGTTTATATCTGGTTGAATTTAGAGTAACTAATAAGGCATAAGGGATATTTTCTCAATAGGAAGTCTCTCTCTCTCTCTCTCTCTCTCTCTCTCTCTCTCTCTCTCTCTCTCTCTCTCTCTCTCTCTCTCTCTCTCTCTCTCTCTCTCTCTCTCTCTCTCTCTCTCTCACACACACACACACACACACACACACACACACACACATCTCTCGGCCATGCAAACAGAAGGAAATATTAATACTACTGTATTCCCCTTGTATTAGCAAGAAAATATACAGTAAGGCAATTTCTACAAATGCTTATCTGAATAAATATATTGTGAACAAAAGAATAAAAGTTTGTAGGAATACTTTCTGGAAGAAAAGAGAAGGGCATATGAGTACAGCAAATGAAAAGCTTTTTAAACCAAAAACCTTTTTTAAGAGCTATAATAATCACATTATGTTCGGTAACAAGTTTCGTTTTTGTATGTTTATTAATAGAATACTTCGAGCAAATGCAACTGTGCTTGGAAGTTTTCCATAAATTAAAATTCTCTACTGGTATAATTTTTGATATATACTTTTAATGGGACAATATGCACTTTACGGTTTCAAACTACCCTACACACATTACATTTTGCACGTCCTAACGACGTCAGGCAATGCAGTACGGTTTCTTGAATAGGCAGGTGAAATTATTTCAGGTATGATCACATATGCCTAACCGTTTACCTATCCTGCAATTTACAAAATAGAACTGTGGGAATATTGAGCCTTTGGTTTTCAAAGGCTCCCTTATTTTTCGATCTTCATCTGTGCATAATTTTGCATTGTTAAATCAATTTCTAGAAACTCAATGCAACCCTGTTGCATATATTATTCCCAGAACTCCAAATGACCTCGTTCACCGTTTGAGCCATTAATCACGCTTCCTTGCATACTTAAATATGTCTTTCCTGCTTAGACTTTCTTATTTTCTGTGGTCCCTGTACGTGGGACGAGGTCTCATTCTTCGACTACCAATCCATTGTGAGACGAAAACAGATCTAGGCATGGCCGGTAGAATACGGGTGTTGCCCCTTCAGTCGTTTCTTATTTAGTAGGAGCACTTGATCAATCGTTACATTTTCTCGGATTAAAAATGCAAAGTATGACTGGCATTAGAAAAGCATAAAATGCTTTCGTCTTTCTTTTTCTGAAGCCCATTGTATTACTTCCAACCCAAGCAGCATCCATAATCAAACGGAAAGGGTGAACCAGGGCAGGTTGGAGCCGATGCAAATTGCTTTTTAGTATGAGGAATGGTTCCTTTCTTTTTTCCATTCATGATGGCAGAGAGAGAAAAACGTGTTTGGCCTGAGCCAGGTTATTGTCAAATGTTCTCAACGCTATACATCTCTCAGGTCTCGATATCTTCTCATGAGGAGTTTCACCCCTGGACGTGCTTGCGGCCTTTCTCATGCAAATCTAACCCTCGAGAAAAAATAAAAGAACTGCCTCTGGCATTTGGTGGTATCATCTCCACTGATGCTGCAATTTTCTTTCTTCAGGAGGCTGCCTGGTATGGCTATCGATGATTCGGGCTTCTTGTTCTGAACTTGTTTCCCCTCGTATCGGTAAAATCCAGTATTGGGACTATAATACATCTGCATATATAAGTAGGGGCCTGACACAAAACAAAAAGTGGAAGTCTCATAACAGTTCCCTGGTGACATTTGTTTCTTTTGATGATAATTCATCTGTAAACTCTTCAAATCTACGCTTAGGCTCCTACCAATCACTTTCAGCTGTTCTATTATGGCGCGTAATTGCGTAATCTTTCTTGTTGAATTACGCTAGCACCAATACAGTATCACTGAACAGATTTACAGATGCGGCATTTACTTAGCTTTAAGGTGCAATGGAAATAAATTTGATACCTTTATATCAATAATATGAGACACCATTCTCAGTAAACACTGTGGATGCAATCAATGTCCAAGTTTAGATCTGAATATCACATTTAAAGGACATGCATGTTTCCATGAATTATGATTATTTCGGAAATGGCAAACTTCGTCAGCTTGTTACCTATAACTACATCATCACGTAAACAAAGCCCCTATTCTTGTTTATGTCGCAAATAACCTCTCCTACCTAGAACAAATTTTGAAAGGGAAAGTGTTATCGCTTTAGCTCTAACGAAATTCCAACCATGTGTACATCTAAAACATAGAACGGCAATGCAACACTTTCTTTAATAATTACCTAAAAGTCGACGCCATATATCTGACCAACTGTTTAGTTTTTTTGATCACTTTTGTATAACTCACAATTTCTTGGAATCGTTATTATACGAGGGTGGTCTGAAAAGTTTCCAACCTCAATATGAAGAAGGCAGCACTCGTAAATAAAAGCTAGTGAATTTCCTAGTTCTTCTGTTGACAGTTACTCACCAAAGTTTCAGCCACTTTGGATTCTCAGTTGTTATGTGGCAGTCGTTTGGGTGAGCTGATGTGAATCGAGATGTCATTGAACATTTGTTTTTGAAAGGTAATACGCCTACACAAATCAAAGATGAGTTAGATTCTGTGTATGGGGACTCTGCACCATCATTTATCATAGTGAAATTTTGGACAGCTGAATTTAAACGTGGCCGTAAGAATTTGGGAGACGATTAACGTTCGGGAGGTCCAGAAACTGCAACTACCGACGAAACATCGCCAAAGTTCGCCAAATAGTGCCAGACGACCGCCGAATTAAAGTGAGAGAGATAGCAGAGGCTATGAGCATGTCAATAGAATGTGTTTATCATTTAGACATGAGAATGCTGTCCGCACGTTGGGTGCCGCGTTTATTCATGTAGACCAAAAATGTGTTGGAATGAACATTTCCAAAGCTCTTTTGGCGCAGTTTAGGCGCAATAAATCCGAGTTTTGCTGCCAATAAATTACTGTAGATGAAACTTGGATACACCAGTATACCCCTGAAACAAAATACAGTCCAAACAGTGGACTGCAAAGAGGAAACCGGCTCAAAAAATAAAAACCTGTTTTTTTTTCGGCTGGGAAAGTGATGGCGACTGCTTTTTGGGATAGTCAAGGAGTTATTTTAATCGATTATCTTCAAAAGGTAAAAGCATTACATAAGCATAATCACTTGACAAGCTGAAGGCAGAACTTGCGGAAAAACGACCACAATTTCAAAAAAGGAAAATCCTATTTGACCAAGACAACGCACCGTCTCAAAGCTCAACGGTTACAATGGTGAACTGAACTGCTTGACAATCCACCTTACTCACCAGATCTAGCCCCAAGAGACTTCTTTTTGTTCCCTCATCTGAAATTGCGCTCGGAGGACAGGGATTTTCGTCAAATGAAGTGGCAATCACATTCGTGAACAATTATTTTGCAGAAAAAACACCGAGTACTATTTGGTGGGTTACAGAGATGGGAGCATCACTGGGAGAAGTGTATAGAGCTACAAGGAGACTAAGTTGAAAACTAATATATAAAAGTTCTGAAAAAAGTGTCTTGTATGTTTATTCGGTCGGAAACATTTCAGGCCACCCTCGTATTTGGATTACCCGTAATTTTTTTAATTGAAATCTTTATTGGGTTGAAGTATTCAATTATTTGTGCTAAAATCGTGTTGTAGAAGAGTAAGGTCAGAAGATTCTGTGAACAGAGCTTTGGAGAACATATCAAATTGCAAATGAGTGCATTTCTTGATACAAATGAATAACTATCTCTAAATTCAAGGCAAGCAATTCGGTATCTCTATTCACATAAATTATTAAACTTTCATATCCAAAGAACTTTATACACCATTAAAGCTTAAAAATTCCTAAACTGACTAGAGGTTGTAACTTTCTATACAACTTTTCCTGTCGATGTATTTCAGAAGGTATCCTTCAACATAGCTCATTCCTGCTCCAAAGTACAAGTGCCTTATGCAAAACGTCTTTCGCTTGTTTTGCCTGTGGGACACTGGACACACACTCCCTCCCTCCTCATACTCTTTTTTACGTCTGCTCCCACTTCTGTTATCCTTCGGTATATTTCATTAGCATAATCTTTCCTTCTCTCGCCCGCGCGATTCTCTTCCATGACGGCAAACCTTAGCGAAAAGAGACCATCAAATGTTACGATTCACATACTTTTGGTAGGTTAGGCCGCCGTGCATTGAATTCTAGGTATGCATGTATTTAAATCAAGCCTTCTGGATCAGATTCGCTTCCTATAGTGTGTGTGCAAGAAGGTCGCAACGTTCAAGGAATCTTGACAGCGTATAATGTCTTACAGAAAAGTCAATCAGTCAAAAAGCATGCTTATTTGTGGAAGTGAGATATTAGTTAATTATTTAGGTATATTTCAGAATTTCGACAAACTATGGATAGCTCCCTGTTTTTATGGTCAGTTCATCTGGCTGCTTTCACATGTGCCCGGTTTCAATTTGCATAACTGTAATTGAAATATTACTTAGCATTATAGTTTAGCGTGCTTTAAATAAGGCCCAAATTGAGAAGTAAAATATATATACTTAACCTATCCCAATTCCTGAAGTTCATTAGCTGCAGAGAATTTCCTAAATTAAGCAGTGATCACGAGCGTGCATTTCTTAAAATATTATAATAGCTTAGGTGCTTAAAATTAATTCCTTGAATCGACCAACTTACTCTAAGGGTATTATGAGTATGGTTTCCATCATTCAAGTCTTCTTCTTCTTCTTTTCTGATTCTTTAACTGTTATTAAATGTAAATTAATATTCGAAGAATGTAGAGGGCAGATTCTTCATTATGATTCCATAATCCTTAGAAGTGTCAGTTCTTTTATAAAATAAATATATTGCATAATTGAAGCTATTTGTATACCCGTTTCTTCTGCTACTGAAGAATTTTTTCTGTTAATCACATTACGGCGGATAAAAATATAGGAAAATTTATTTAAATCCTTTGGTAATAAGTAGAAAAACGATTTAATGTTACACAGAAATTTAGTTATATTTGAACATTCTTAAAGGTTCCTACGTATAGTAGGTTCTAAAATGATTCAGCTGAAATTTCCTTACCATTAATTACATTTCAGTTCCTACCACTTGTGTTATGTATACTTTAATTTGTTGAATAAACAGAAACAACTTCAGAAGTTGTGCTCAAGAATGGCCAACTATTTGAAAATTTCCGTCCAAGGAAAACAATATTTTGGTTATATTTTTATAACTTGAAGAATTTACAAAATATTAATTCATATATCTTATCCCTTAAGCTCTAAATAGGTATTTCTTTTCCTCACTATCACGTCAATGCTGACGTTAGGAGGCACTTGGGCTCCCTCTGACCTGAGATGAAATCAGGGTTGAGGTCGACCCAACGCCTGAAATGAATGATTGATGGAGCAATTGGTGGAATAATGGTGGGGGAAACCGAAGGACCCGGAGGAAACCCACCCCAGTACCATGTTTTCCACCACAAACCCCACTTTGCAGTTGCCTGCGATCAAACCCGGGCCGCCTAGGTGAGAGCCAAGCGGTCCAACGACTCGGCCATGGCGCGGCCTGAATAGATATTTTTGAAATATAAATAGCCTTAGTGAGACAGAGATGCCATTTGAAACAATGAAAGGATTCGCAGAAATAAAAATAAATAAATAAATAAACTATTCAAAGTTTTCAACTTTTAATTTCTTAGAATCAAAATTATTTTATAGTTTCACAATCCGACAGAAAAGTTAGGTTATGATAGTAACCATTTGAATCAACAGCACTTGGAAACTACAAAACGAATATTCCCAATTTTTAAAGATAAATGTAATTCACTTCAGTGATTATTAGTTTTTAATTATTTTAATCGAAGTTCTTGACATTTATCAGCGGATAATACTTATTTACATACTTGAGACGAATAAATTAACATTCAAGTGAATTCTTAATAGCACAAAATATTTAAAGTGAGACATCGTTTTTTTGTTTTATATTATGAGTAGGTAATTTTGTAGAGTACTCACTTAAGTTCTGTTGTTCTGACCACTAGAACGCTTTCGATAAAATATTGTTATGATCTTCAGCTACCATTCTGCACCTACTCACATCTTGAGGTCAGAACAACAGAACCTAAGTGATTATTCTTCAAAATTAACTACTCATATAAAACCAAAAATTCAATAGAATACTTTCTGCATCTGTCATGCACGACGAGTAAATACCATTAATAGTTCTTTAGAAACTGTTTTGTTCTTAACAAACCTTGTAGATTAATACATTCGTTGATACGCGGTGATTACTAAAACGTTAAATCATAATGCCATGGAAAGATAAAACATAATAAAATGGACCAAACATAAATTAAAGTGACTGTAAATTAAAAATGGCAAAATACAATGATTAAACATAAATTAACATCAAATAAGCAATATACAGGGTTTTAAATACTACTAAATATACGGAGAATGATATGTCAATTCGAGTAACTTGAGAAAGCCAGCCTAGACGATGCCTTTTAAGATTTACTGACATGTAAAGTACTCTTAAGGGACAAATATTCTGACACTGGAATGAGCCTGGTAATTGACAGCTTTCTTGATTAACAAAATAACTTTAATTTCTTTTCCGATACCACTGTGGACTCCCTCCTCAATAAACTTAAGAAGAAACGTTTTAGTGGGCTGGAAACGTTAAAACTTATATTGAGATAGTAGTAAGTTTTAAATACAAGCAACAAACACCACAGTAAGTTCTGAAGAAAAAAAAAAAAACATATCTAAAAATTCATAAGTGCAATGGCCAGTAAAACATAATTTATATACAGGGTGTACATAAATGAATATCGGGGTTTCAACTCTTTATAATATTTATTACATTCAACTTATAGTTATAAATGATATGTCAAATGAAAGAGCAACTTAAACAGTATTATCAAGAACCTCATAAATGTTCAATGTGACTACCATTTGTCACACAGCACGCATAAAGTTTATATCCGAGTTCTTCCCAAACGTTGAGTGTGTATTCAGTAATTGTAGCAAGAGCTGCTTCAGTCCAGCTTCTTAATTCAAGGAGGTCAACTGTAACGGAGGCACGTACACACGATCCTTGGTGAAGTCCCAAAGGTAAAAATCGCATAGCGTTAGGACAGGAGAACGTGGAGGCCATGCATAGCAAGCCCTGTCATTGAGGTCCTTGCGGCCTATCCAGCGCTCGGGTACAGCGACCTTCAACCAATCGCGTACTTCGGTATTCCAGTGAGGTGGCGCACCATCTTGCTGGAAAATGCAGTTCTCTGGCTCATTTTCTTCCAACTGAGGGATGAGCCATTCCTCTGGTATGTCAAGGTAAGAAGTGCCAGTTACAGTAGGTTCACCAAAAGGCCCATAAACTTTTCGCCGGGATACGGCACGAAAAGTATTCACTTTAGGGGAATCTCCTTACATTTTTACCATCTCATGAGGATTTTCTGAGCCCCAGATGCGCCCATTATGGGTGTTAAGATGTCCACTAAGGTGAAAGTTTGATTCATCACTGAAGACAACACAATCCATAAAATCGTCATCGTCATGAAACAACATGTCCTTTGCGAAGTTGGCATGTAATTCGTGGTCTGTCGGCTTTAGAGCCGGTAATAACTGTAAACGGTAAGTACTTTCCAAACACTTTCCAAACAAGTCGACACAGGAACTTGTAATTCACGACTAGCCTTCCGGACTGATTTCTTTGGGCTACGAGAGAAAGACTCTCTCACAGTCTCTTCACTTACTCTTGGTCGTCCCGTGCTCTTCCCTTTGCAAAGGCAGCCGATACTACCGATACTGATGATACCATCTACGAATGTTATTGTCACTAGGAGGATCACAACCGAACTTAATGCGGAACGCACGTTGCACAATAACTACAGATTAGGTATTTGCAAACTGCAAAACAAAAAATGTTTTATGTATACCAGTCGCCATCTTTGCTACTACTGCAGTCTAACGGATTTCGGCAGAAACATTGCACGCACATGCCCACTGGTGCTAGCAAACAAAACTGTTTGAGTTGCTTTTTCATTTGACATATTAATCATTCATTTATAATTTTTAAGTTTTAATGTTTCGATACCATTATAGCCCCCTTCTTCAGCAAAACTAAGGAGATTTTTAATGAGCTATAAACACTTTAAATTAAATTAAATCCACATGGCAATAAGTTTAAGCTGTGAATGCCTACATGATAAGTTCTATAACACCAAACGTCACCAGTTACACATGCAGTAAAGCATTCTGAAAATGTCAAATGAGAATAAGTGTATGTCGGTACAGTACAGAGAGTACGTATGTGTGGAAATAGTAAAAATCAGCCTATCAAACAAATCTGCGTAAGGAACAAAATGGTGACTATCACAAGAGCAGAGAACAAAAGCAATAGAAATAAGCTCATGCAACCAAAGATAAGAGAAATGAATACTAAGGATGTGTTAGTGTGATGTCTAGAGATGCGGTCAAAACAGTTGCCTGCGGCCAAGATAGGAAGCCATGTTTGCAGATGTGAGACGTTGTTCGCGCTAACTTGTAGTCTCTGATTGCCTGGTAACCGCGCTCGTTAAATCCCTTTACGATCTGGATTGTATCTTGTTTCCAAGTATCTGTTATTACGTGTTCGAATCCCGCCGCCGCTCAGGGGAGGTCTTGTTATTGTTGTTTGTTTGTGTTTCGCCCACAGCGTCCCATTCATTGGTCCACTTGTGAGACGATTAAACTGAGTTTCAGCAAAGTAAATAGCCACTGTAAAATCTTTCTAATGCTCTATTCTGCTTGTTTGGCGTATTATATTTATTTGTTCTGTTTCTCATAATTTATTCTTCCTTTACTTTTACAGTAATGGACAACTTGCAAATGTTTCAATATCTGTTGACGTATTCCTTGTTTCTTTCTGCATTTCATTGTGAAAATGATTAATAATGTACATGTGTTTTGGAATAATAAAAAATTAATATCTAATAGCACGAGTTAATTGGTACGTTTTTCAACCTAAGAAAAAATAAAGATCATTTTAAAATGATTAATTTTTTAATGTATTTCACTTTATTCAAAACTATTTTTCCTTCTCTATGTGCATGACGTCCCATCCTAAAGTTTAGCCTTCCATCAAATCGATTGAAGTTACAATTATGAAATATATGCTCAAATAAACTTGGGAATTCAAAACATAGAACCTACGTGAATTCGGACTCAAAGACTAACACTGAACAGCAAAATCTTAACGTCATCACCTTTATCAGAACATGATTTATTGAATCAGGCTAGCAGCTGAGGGAAAATAAACGTTTTCTTTTTAAATCTATATTACTATTTGTTATAAAATCAAAAGATCTATTACTACGCGATTTTAATTACATAATCTATACTCATAAGTGATAAAATTAAAGGAAATTGTATATATCACAGAGAAGCCGGACAGAGAATCACACTTATGGATGATGGAGTTCCTAACGTTTCCAGATGGAAAAGAGTTGACATTCCTGAAGCACGTCAGAAGCCCCGAAACCCTGGTGTCAGCTCAGTGAGCACCACGAGCACTCCGACCGACGCCCGGGAGAAACCGTTTTAAATCTAATCATAAAGTCAGGTTAAATAAATATGAAAATATCTGTGCTACATTTATGTGAATTTCTCGCATATTCTTCCATAAATTATTGTTTAAAAATCTGGTTCTATCATGAGCTTCATTAACATCGTAATAAACTTTTGTAGAAATAATTCTGTTACATCTAGTTCCCTGTAGATAGAACGGAAATAGTACAGTGGGATTTACATAAACCTGACCAGGCTTATGGCCATATAGGCCAAATAGGCCATAACTTTTGAACTAATAATAGGACATATGTACAACTTTGGGAGGACATAATACACAATTTCGAGATTACACTATTTACATCTCTGAAAAAGTGTTGGAAGTGTCCTCCACCAGCATCTATACATGGTACAACTGTAGACACTGAAGATTACTTGGGTATCTTCAAGACATTTGTGGAGCAGCAGGATCATATCGAATCGAGAAAATGTTATTTCCAGCAACATGGAGCAACGTACCATATATCTAATGACACCATGGAACATGTAACCAGTTTCTTTGATAATCGAGTAATCTCAAAAGATTTGTGGCCCCACGGATCTCCTGACTTAACCTCACCAGATATTTTCTTGTAGGGGTATCTAAAAATAGAGTGTACAAGAATAGGCCACCGACAATTGATGTTCTCAAGGAATCCATTCGAACCGAAATAAGTAACATTGGCGAGGATACTCTCCGTAAAACTTCAGAGAATATGGTGGGACGAGTGCAGATTTGTATAGATGTTGGTGGAGGACACTTCCAACAGTTTCTCTGATATGTAGTGTAATATAATCTGCCAATTGTGTAGTATATTCTCCTATGGCCTATTAAACTTGTTCAGATCTATATAGATCTCAGTGTAGAACACGGTAGTCTTAAGAATAGGCTTATGCATAGACATGCATAGTCAGATACTTTTAAGAGCTGGTCGTAGTAGTAGTATTAGTAGTAGTAATAATAATAATAATAATAATAATAATAATAATAATAATAATAATAATAATAATAATGATAATAATAATAATAATAATGATAATAGTAATGATAATAATAATGATAATAATAATGATAATAATGATAATAATAATGATAATAATGATAATAATAATAATAATAATAATAATAATAATAATAATAATAATAATAATAATAATAATAATAATAATAATAATAATAATAATAATAATAATAATAATAATAATAATAATAATAATAATAATAATGATAATGATAATGATAATGATAATGATAATGATAATGATAATGATAATGATAATGATAATGATAATGATAATGATAATGATAATGATAATGATAATGATAATGATAATGATAATGATAATGATAATGATAATGATAATGATAATGATAATGATAATGATAATGATAATGATAATGGTAATGGTAATGGTAATGGTAATGGTAATGGTAATGGTAATGGTAATGGTAATGGTAATGGTAATGGTAATGGTAATGGTAATGGTAATGGTAATGGTAATGGTAATGGTAATGGTAATGGTAATGGTAATGGTAATGGTAATGGTAATGGTAATGGTAATGGTAATGGTAATGGTAATGGTAATGGTAATGATAATGATAATGATAATGATAATGATAATGATAATGATAATGATAATGATAATGATAATGATAATGATAATGATAATGATAATGATAATGATAATGATAATGATAATGATAATGATAATGATAATGATAATGATAATGATAATGATAATGATAATGATAATGATAATGATAATGATAATGATAATGATAATGATAATAATAATAATAATAATAATAATAATAATAATAATAATAATAATAATAATAATAATAATAATAATAATAATAATAATAATAATAATAATAATAATAATAATAATAATAATAATAATAATAATAATAATAATAATAATAATAATAATAATAATAATAATAATAATAATAATAATAATAATAATAATAATAATAATAATAATAATAATAATAATAATAATAATAATAATAATAATAATAATAATAATAATAATAATAATAATAATAATAATAATAATAATAATAATAATAATAATAATAATAATAATAATAATAATAATAATAATAATAATAATAATAATAATAATAATAATAATAATAATAATAATAATAATAATAATAATAATAATAATAATAATAATAATAATAATAATAATAATAATAATAATAATAATAATAATAATAATAATAATAATAATAATAATAATAATAATAATAATAATAATAATAATAATAATAATAATAATAATAATAATAATAATAATAATAATAATAATAATAATAATAATAATAATAATAATAATAATAATAATAATAATAATAATAATAATAATAATAATAATAATAATAATAATAATAATAATAATAATAATAATAATAATAATAATAATAATAATAATAATAATAATAATAATAATAATAATAATAATAATAATAATAATAAAGTTAGGCTTAATGTTTTTATGCGTTTAGCTTCTAGCATATAATAAACCTTTGATGTGTAGTGTTCTTCCATTTCTTTGGGATATCCTTGGATTTAATCCTAAATAGATCTACCTTATTATCGAGTTTCTTTTTTATCTCTAAGGCCCGCCCTTTTCTCTCTAAGAGTGCCAACAACACTTCATCCTATATAATTCTTCCTTTTCTTGTCTCTCAGTCCCGCTCTCTCTCCCTCTCTTTATGTTTTGGGGTAGTTGACAAATTCAGATTTTAAATCCGATCACTTTGTAATTGCAATGACCTCTTAACTAAGCCTGATATGAATTATGGTTATTGTATTTAATTCTAATTTCTTCGTTCTTTTTTTTTAAGAAGAACATACCACAGCGATTATATTGGTTCTTAGACTTGTCATTCAATATTATATTGGCTCTTAAATATTTATATAAAGACTAAATACCTTGCAGTTCCGCACTGAAAATATTATGTAATGGGTAGAACCATCTGTGAGTCATTTTCTGAGCTACTTATGGAATTAGTATGTCTAGAAATGTATTTTCACCTTAGAGACGAATCTCACTTTGTAAAACCATAGTCTGCAGAGCACAGACTATAGTGAGCCCTTTGTGCCTTCAGTATAAGCCCTGGGAGAATGTGATGGAGGGGAGACCAGAAAGACTTCTGGACGACGATGTGCGCTAGAGCGTTCGGAGTTCCAAATAACCAGTCAGCTAGCCCTGCCTTAGTATACCCTCAATTTGAAGGTCCCTGGTTCCGACAAGACTCACCTAGGAAGAAAGGGGCTCCACCACTCCCACTAAACCACAGAGAAAATAATACACCTAAGCATTTGCTTACCTACCTAAATAAACCATCAAATCTCACAACGACCGGTACACAGGAGTCGAAACCAGCAATCCGGAATAAAAGACTCGCATAGTCATCTCACTTGGAAAGCAGTAGCCCCCTACCTCAATTTATATTCCTCTTCTGTTATCTTTTTTAATTATTTCAGCTTGGGTTATAATGTTATAAAGGGTATCATGATAATTCTTCAGTCACCTGAAAGGCGCTAAACATTGGAAGTTTCCTTGGCGACGGAGTTGCAACTTCGCTAATTTTACGTCTATGAGTAGCCTGTAAATCTGAAAAAGTGTCTTCGTTGCATGAAGTTATCTCAATTAATGAAATGCATTTCATTTTTGGTATGGTATGAGAAATAAGTAAGAGTGATATGGAACTCCTTAAGCCGTGAATGCTTTCTAAAACTATGACAAGACAGAGGAAAAATAAACGTTTTAGATGAATTTAGGAAACTTAAGTCGATCCTAGGGAAGGCATAATGAAGGAAACAATAAATAACATGGGTAGAAACCGGGACCGGTAAATAAGCAGAAGTACTCTAGAAGTGAATGTGGTCGATGAAGCCCGTCACCGCCGAGGTGGTCCTTCAGATTTAAACTGTGTAGGATGCTTGATGGAGTTTTTGTGAAGAATGCTTGAGAGAAGCGATTAATGTTTTCCCTGTAAGCTTGCCGTTCGCATCTGGTTGCTACTATTCCTGGAAAGTCCTTCAAGTGCACAGTGCTTCACGACCCTTAACTTTAATTATTGCCGACCTCCACGGTACAACTGCGATAATCAGAAACGTGGGTAATTAACTTCTCCAGGCTTCTTGTTATAAATATAATTTATGTTTTCGCTTTTGTTTTTATTTTCTTTCTTGTCGAAGAGACATATGTTGACCAAGAAGCTCGAGGAATAATTGTGTGAGGAAGCATATCACAGCAGTCTTACCCTTCCACTACTAGTACATACTTTGTGAAAAAGTGATAGTCCTGCAGAATCGGCAGCACAGTCCTATAACTCCTTGATAAGCTGCTTTTTCGCGATCGCGAGAATTTCATATATAGTATTTTACTTTTAAACTTTTTAATGCTAACCAGAAAATAATTTGACTTACTAAACTTGCCATGGGAACCCTACTTTTGTAACTTGCAGTAATTTACGTTGGTAAGGAAATACCCTCAGCCATTTAAAACTTTCTGGTTCTGGTACTTCACTTAATGTTTGCACTATTCCATCACCTTTAATTCTTTCCTTAACTTGATATCGATATCCTGTCTTCGTAAGGTAGGGATTGTTACCCTTACAGCTGCTGTGACGCAAGCATTGGAGACTCCAGTGCGGTTTCCAAGCACCGGGCTACTTCTGACATTAACAAAAGTACGTTATCCCGAAAATTTGAACTCTCCAGAAAGGGGAGTTTTTAGGATTGGGTTGGACTCGGCACGAAACTGGTTGCTGAAACCCATGAAAGATGACGTCTGGGCGATGCAACAGGAAAATTTGGTCCTTGGATCAAATATTCAATTAATTATGTATTACCTTTAATAATTATATATATTTGAGAACTGTAAAAGGGATAGTTAGCTATGTTTGTGAAACTGATATTGTATATTTTGATGTAAAATATTGTTACATGAATCTGGGCAGTAATGTGAAAAATCTTGCACTCCCCGGGCGACAGTCTAGAAAGGGCGGATGTTAGACAATAGAGTGGAATGCTAGCTATTTTGCTGTACCGTTACACAGGTAAAAATTCTGTTTTTTTTTTTTTTTTTCTTTTTGATGCGTGAGTATATAAGAGGGTAGAAACCACCATTCAGCCTCCATTGTGGTCAAGCATATTGTATGCATTCGTCTGGTATGTCTGACGTATGTATGTACGGCCGCGTCAAATAAGATGTATTTTAGAATGTCCGCCGATAAAACTGCAGGTAACTGAAGGTGTCCGGGTTCCACACAATTGTAAGAACAATTAAAGCAGTTCAGAAATTATCAGATGTTTGTTGTTATCTCAAACTCAACTACCTGAGACCCCAAAAAGAATCCATGCAGGAAACCGCAGCTGGAAGCAAGGGCAAGGTAGGCAGCGGACGACGACGTGGAGACTGAGGAAGGAGACCCGACATCGAACCCAGATTCGTGCACCGTGAGGTGGAGAGAAAGTGCTGCCGCAGCGTTGATGCACCTTGTGAGACACCTCCATGTTCTGTAATACCATACTAAAATGCTATTATAGGCATTAATTGGTATAGAGAAAATCGCAACTTGATAATGATTAATCTGATAAGTTTTAAATCATAACCGCTCTAATGGAATACCAGATCATTACGATAATTCGATTGGGAAAGTAAGCGTTGTAGTTAAATTTACTACAAATGGAACATACGTTTAATACTGCAGAAATATTCTTATTCTACTTCATGGATATAGGCCTTTGGCCTGCTTCCACAACAAGAAATCGAGTTTATTCATCTGGCTCATGGACGTCCAAATCTTCCTATAACTTTGGGTTGGTATTGAGGTTATGTCTGTGGTAATTTATTTTGTGGCATACTTACTATAAGTTCTAACCACTTTTTTATTTGATTTAAGTTGAATATGATTAATTCATTTCTAATATACTCATTGTTCATCAATATTTATCAATAGGAGATTTTAACGCGCGTGTAGGACAACAGATATTGGGAAATTTTATAGGCAACAATGGAGAACTGAATATGAAAGAGAATGGTAAAACGTTAAGAAATTTTGCAGAAATATTTTGGTTGTAAATAAGTGTATGTTATTCGCAGAATACCGGATCAAGAAGGAATCATAGCAACTCTCAAAGTTTCTTAAACATCTGGCACATCTGTAAAGGATATTTTTGTTACAAGATAGAATGGCATGCTCCTAAAGTAATTTTTACGTGACTGGATGCAGGGCAAACATATATAACAAACGTGCAGAGCAACGAGAAGATACACTTGCAAATATACTCTCAGATGGCTTGATGTGTGTATGTGAGATAGCAGGACATAATTCTGATGTCAGTGTTAAGGATGGTGGCGGGAATTGTGTGAAAGTAATCTTTACCAAGCAATACATTGAAATAAAATAGACTTGCAGCAAGCAAGTGAACGAATAAATTTCGTTTGTCCGTATCAAACTGAAGCATCGGAACTTCTTGCTCCTTCCGAGTTAAAAAAAAAAACAGAGGAATAACATTTGGAACCCTAATTTATAAACAATTATATCCTCTCATTAAGGTTCTCACCCAACCGACCTGTGCTATGAGCTGAGAGTAACGGATGCTCTTTCACAGTCGGCCACACCGAGATTTTCGTTTGTCTTCCCCTCTGGGGTTGACGCGCTTATCCACTTCCTCCTCGCCTAAGTCGGGGAGGCTTTTTCGACTCCATAGGCACATAAAGATGCAACCACTATTCTCTATGATTTAAACAGTGCCTTGAGTGTACATAAATCTTATTATCTTCGTGTTTGAGTGTATGTGTGTCAAAGATTTGACATCAGTCCAATACGAGACTTACTCATCCATGAGGTGGTACAGACCGTTGTTGCGAAACAGGTCTTCCAGTCACTCAGGTGTAAATGTTTTCCCTTTCACTGCTCATCTTTGTCCACGAGGTGTTATGTGTCTCCGACTTCAACTCAAACCAAGAAGAGGTAGTCTCACTAAGGGCTGGCTTAGAACAAAGATGATACGGCAATTCTCCCAGAACTGAGTAAAGAATAATGATAGAAAAAAACAATTGGGATAAAATATTTCAGGCATAATTTGTAGGTACCTTCCCTGCATGTTTCAATTATGAGGGTTGAAGAACATTGTAGGAAACCTCAATCAGGGAAGACTGTCCTGACTGAATTAGAAACACGGACTACCCGCTAACGAGTTGGTATTTTAATGAACGATCGGACTTGTTGTCGGTTCATATATAGAGAGGATGATCACAAGAGAAATGGAACCTCAACATTTTTTAAATGTAGTGAGAGCTTCTTTGATGTTTGTTTACTAGGATTAGTGTAAATTGTTTTATTAGCTAAAACAAAGTATAACTGTGGTCAGCAAGACGTTAACGGCTAATATTTTTTTAAAACACTTAAAATAACTTCATACCACATGTGAGTTGTACGCCATCAAGGAAGTATTACTGCACATATCCAAAGAAAATAAAAGTAAGGCATATATTATACATGCAGATCCTCAATCCAGTATACAAGCCCTATAAGACATCACCACTTCAAATGAGTTAGTCCTCGAAGTGCATGATCTATCATCATTTTTGACGAAACAAGGTAGGAAAGTAGCCATAACGTGGATACCATCACAAAAGGGTATTTATGGAAATTAAGATGCAGACACCGTAGCTAAGGAAGCCACAAGACTCCCCGTTGATGAACAGGTAACTCTATCTTATAAAGATGCTGCAAGATTTGTATTTAAATGCTTGCCTAAGCATTGGCAAACAACCTGGGAAAAACAACCTCCAAGCAAACTACATGAGAGTACAGAACACTAAAAAATAATATTGGAGTGGTTATATAAGTGAAGGAAGATATAAGCCACACGACGCGGCGACATATTTGAAGTAGGATTCGTTGTTGTGAGGTCCACGCCCCACACGCGCGAAAGGTTTCGCGTTTCCCTCGGTGTGGCGACCCGTTGAGAAGCCAAACCTTACCTCGATGTAGAGGCGATGAACTCTCCTGTCTCGAGGCCCTGAAGACGATGGTCTCGAAGATTTCTGTAAATTTTCCTTCGGGTAGCTGCGGCGAGTGATGAGATGTGAAAAACTTTCTGTAGTTTTCAAGAGCCTTTATCCAAAAGCACTTTGCACACTTCGAGAGTACAAGCAAGAAGGAGAAAGAAATTTAAGTATAAAATTATTGGTTCTTTTCTCTGTTTCGTTGCTAGGTTACTGAAATACAAAATTTTTATTGCTCCGACGTCACAATTTGTGTATATTTAGTTTCCGAAATTTTCTGAATTTGGGATTTTAATAAACCTAAGCATTCCTTGCATCATCTACATGGCCTGCTAGGTTATTGATTTACATTGAATTTCAGATGGCCATGTTTACTTTATATGTCCATATATGGAATTTTAAACTATATTTACAGATCAATATGCAATATCAGCTTTAATATCCACTCCAAAAACTGAAACTTAAAGACCAAATTGTCATCACTAGACTGCGAATTGGACACACCAAACTGTTACATGGTCATCTGATGAACAAAACCCCCCAACCTGAGTGCAGTATTTGTTATATGGCCATCTATTTACCCATGTACTTTCAGAATGTCTGCACTACAAGTAACAACGAGAAAAACGTAACTTTCCAGATCTTCAAGAAGCCCTCAGTAAATCATCACCAGTACAACAGTATTTAAATTTCTAAAATTAATCAATTTATACAAAGAAATATAATATGCATTTTATAACTAAATGTTAAACTTGTTATAATTATACTATGTAAATACGATTTCCATTATGTTGTCGCGATATGACTGTATGTAAGTTAAAGCGACATTAAATATATTAAAAAATTCATACCTTCCCCTTCCTTCCCCTCAAAATGTCTATAAAAACCATCACCTCTATTGAACTTCAGAAATAGATTCATTGTTGAAACGAATCTGGAGCAAGACATTTTAAACAGCAAAGTATATGTAATCTTTGCTTAGTCTCTGTCATAAGAGATTACTTATTCTCTTTCTGTCTTGATAATTAACACTAAGTTTGACTCATGTTAAACGAGTATGATCATGGCAAAAATTCGGTTCGTTCGAACCTATGTTTGCCAATATAGCACGTGTGGTTGCAACCATGCGCAGCATCCTGATTTAAAGCATAGCATCTTTTTTGTCCCAACAGAAGAATTATATGCCTACGTCCTGTGCCCTGACGCAGAGGGCTGGGGCACTATACTTTGGTTCCCTGCCACGAAACTCGCGGATTTGGTCCCTCCAATGGTGGCATAGGTTCGGTGCACACTCAGCATCGTGATAAATTTGAGGAGCTGCAATAGGTAGCGAATCCTGGTCTGTGAAAGTCGACATTTCGGCTCGGAGTTCCAAGGTGCTATCGGTTGGATGGTCATCCATCTCTGCCTCTAGTATATGGGCGTGAAGCCGGCAGTCTTGTTGGCAGGTTTTGGATAGTTTTGGGCTTTTGCACCATAGTTTAATACCATTTTAATGTTACAATTCTATGCTTATATTCAAAAGCTAAGCAGTAGCTATAAAGTCACATGTATGCTTTTCATATGTAGATCTTCTGATCCCATGTACTTCTTTCTAAGGAAATAACTATTCAAAATTTTATTTTCAAACTTCAAAGGAAAGATAAAAATGTTTTATTTTACAAAATTAGGAATCCAAACTTACCTAATTATATTTCCCTACAAAATGAATCTAAGTCATGTTAGATACATTTTTAAAAAATTGAAAATTGCATTATTTATGGATTATGACTCGTTAGAATAAAATATTACAGTTTGTATTACTTTAAATATTTCCTAGAAAAAAATAATAAGTTTTGCACAGTCATGCATTAAATTATTAAAATCATAAATCACGCTGTTCTATATTAAATTCGTTTTTAAATATCTTTACCTATATTTGAAGAAAGCTTACTGAAATTTTCAAAGGATTTGAACAAAAAGCGATAAACGTACAATGAAATACTTTGATGAGAAATTTGCCTTCATTCAAATCTTTCATTTGAGCACATACCGCTTGAAGGACAAAGCACAATTGGATTCTGACTCTAGTTCATAATTTTGGAAAGGTGTTTCTTTTGACAATTGAGCGTTTTGCTGTCTAAATAACATGGTTAAAATTAAGAAATAGTTTAATTTATTCACAGTATAGGTACCATAGCAAGCTTCTAGTTTTTCTTTGCAGATAATCTGAAAGCTAATCAACAAAAGATAGAGTGACAATAAAACACTCTGACATGAATAACACAATGATTTTGAATTACGTCTTTGTATTGGAATCACGTAAGCTGTTTATACATTCGAAAGGAATTAAAAGGTACAGAAAACGTAGTCTTTATTGGCAGTTGTCGAATTCCCAGCACTTAGTAAAAGGGTCCTGATCTAAAGATTCCTTCTGTTACAGATGTAAACAGAGATACGCAGTATCAGATCTCGAAAACTCTACACTAGACCTGAAGTGCCGTCGTTACCCGTTCCACCTGACTGATGAGGGTTACACATTAACGACAAAGTCATCCAGGTCTTGAAGGGTACGAATCCCTTGCTAATTGTAACACTGCTGATTCTACTCAGATCTATATTTTTTATTTCTCTTCAAGGATCCTTGCTCGACAACAAAAAAGGCAGTCTGGTGCAGAAAATCAGAGTGGCAGCCGGGCAGCGGTTGAGACCCTCGGATACTTAAAGAGTGTCCTTCCGGTTGGAATCAAAAGGATTTGCATACTGAATGACGCAACTCTCCCTACGTGATGGCAACCGATTGATTATTCCAGTCTGTAGAGCGGATATTCTCTCCTTTCTCTTGAGGTGGGAGAAAGAGATCCAGTCACTTTGCATACACCACAAAACCTTAGACAAAAAGTGGCCTATGTTTCCTTTACCACGAACGAAAATGTATACGGAATGTTATTCCACTCATAGTAATTGTGTCATTCATAACAAATTAACAGCCCGCCTTGGTAGCGTAGATGGTACAATGTCTGCCTCACGTTCAAGAGGTCCCGAGTTCGAATTTCGGCCAGGGTGGGTTACCTGGATAAGGTTTTTTTTTTCCGGAGTTTTTCCTTATCCTTACAGACGAGTGTCGGGTAGCTCTAAGCTCTATGGACCCCGAACACATTTGAACATCATTTCACCCATTTCATTCACCCTCCGATATGACTTAACGTTGGAGGACGTAAAATTACTAAATAAATAAATAAATAAAAAATAAAAAAATTAACAAGAATCTGAACTCCCATTGCAAATTAAATAAACAAAAGACTGTAAACCCGACAATCTAAGTTGTATGGTAGCTAGTCTCTATCCGAGTTTAATCTTATTTGGTGTACATTGATGATTTTTATCATGAAATGAAAATTGGAGAATGAAAACTCTTTGGAAGGAAACTTCATTTGTAAGTTTTGAGAGAATTTCATAGTAATCTTTTCTCATTTCTGGTTTTCAGAAACTTATATACTCTGCACGCAATTCTGAGTTCTTATTACCCGAACCTGAGCTAATGGATTTATAATTCTTTAGCGCATCTAATTGTCTTAGCGGCAAAGAGATGTACTAATTGTGTTTCCTTCATACAGAAATTGGCTAATGGCTTGTTTCCTGATTAAAAAAATTGAGCTCATGCTTCCTTTATTATGCATTTATTTTAATACACGGAAGTTTTCTATTATAATTGTTTATAAATGTCCCTATCATTTATTTATAGGCCGCGCCGTGGCCGAGTGATTAGACCGCTCGACTCTCACCAAGGAGGCCGGGGTTCGATCCCAGGCGACCGAAAACTGAATTTTGTGGTGGACAACACGGCGCTGGTTTCCTCCGATTTCCCCCGCCATCATTCCATCACCCATCTATCCTATCATTAATTTTACCCTCCTACAAGCATCCAAATCTCTCGCTCTCATCCCAGACGTTGGGCCTCAACCCTCGTTCCTCTTATCCGTCTCAGTGCTTCGGTTTCCCTTGCCTCGACTTCCGGGCTAGTGGAATCTGTGACCCCTAACACCGGTATCGGCCATTTAAGGCAAGGCTACACTGAAAATTCGCCGAAAATGTTGAACATCATTGAATTTTCCTTTTTTGGCGCTTTTGGCAGCTCGGAGTTTGTAGTAATAGATGGCATGCTATTTTAATCATTTGCACCATTTTAGGCCATCACGTAACAATGTAAAAAGACCTTTAACAATCGTTAAAAGTAACAATCATGACTTAAAAATTCATTTTCTGAGAAACATTTTTTCTAACAGTTTTCAGTATACAAAAAGCCTCACGAGTCAAAGTTTTCCATTTTAATTTGGTGAAACTTACATGATAGTTCCATAATATGTAAATAAGAAGCTTCACATTCCCTTTCTTTTGTTCATGCTCATATTTTGAAAATTATCGGTGTTAAGTAATAAAATAAGTTAATATTTTCAAAATGTTGATAGCTATCACGTGGAAAATATTTTAGAACAAATGCTACAAGAGAATTCCAAAAAATAAGAATTTGGGTCTCTTAAAATTGCTCTGTACTAGCCAAAAACAAAGATTCTGCTTAAAAGTTAAAAATTTTTGACGTGTAGAATATTTTTAATTTTTACAATATTTTTACAAAAAAATAATTAATAATCAATTAACTATTTGGTGTAGCAACATAAAAATTTGCATGTAAGTTTAAAATGATACTTTAATTATGTGGATAAATTTTCATAATGATAAGTTTAATATTATAGAATTTGACATTTTCAGTGTAGCGTTGTCTTAAGAGAAGAAATAAGAGAATTCTTGAAAATAATTACTAATAGCATCCGTCAATAATTCCGATATCACAGTTAAGCTTCTGTCCTTGTAGTAGTATCTAGTTCTATTCCCCTCAATTCCTTTTTTTTTCCCCAGTATGAGATGTTGCATTGTCCTGTTGCAATATAACTTTATTTCGGTTAACTAATGTTGGGTATCTCAGTCTCAGAATTTCATGAACTCTTTCCAGTTGTTAAGAATAAAAATCCGCATCAATCGCCCGTCCGTTTGGAACAAACTCCCAGTGAATCATACCTTCCTAAATCCACCAGATACACAACAATACTTTGGAAACGAGATGATTTTTTTAAGGATGACTTTGACAGGTTTTCGGGAATCAAGCCACTGTTTCGAGGCATTCGGGTTTCGCTAATATACCCATTTTTCGTCACAAGTGACAATTCCCCCAACTACGTTCAGTCTGTTGAGGTGTCAGTTCCTTAGGGACAGATCTAATAGCTTCTGTATGATTTTCCAAGAATCTTAATATGACGATGTCTGGTATGTTGCGATGCATTAAGTACTTCTGAAAGCCTATGGGTACATTTTTGGGGATTTTCTCCCGAAACTTGGCGTGTATTCTCAATATTCCATTCTTTAGATCTTCCAGAACGTCATAAATATTTAGTGTTTTCATATCCATTTCTGAAACGTTGGAACCATTCTGTGCCACACGCTGACGAACGCACCTTTTCCTTCCATTTCACATATTCTTTGAGCTGCATCACCGGCTTTTTTAATCCTGTTTCCAGTAGTGATTTAGAATGACTCTAAGTTCAAACTTTGTTACGAGGAATGTTCAATAAGGAATTATCATAGTTTTTTTACATGCATAACTTTTCGTAGTAAAATTCAATCTTATTATATTCTGTTAGCTTAATGTGAAACAAGCGCGCCATAGTTGTTTCATTGCTGGCACTCCTTGTTCCCGCCTGTGAGAACCAGGTAAGTTCAGAAATGTTCAGTATCGTCTACCGCTGCAATGGAGGTAACATGCAGTTAAAGTTGATGTTAGAGGAAGATCCGGAGTTTCTTTCAAACGTAATCACTGCTGATGATACATGGCTACATCATTTTGATCCTGAGAGCAAACACCAAAGCTCAGTGTGGAAATCTCCTTCATCACCAACCCCAAAAAACCAAAGTGGTTGCTTCTGATGGGAAAGTTATGGTCATCTCATTCTTTGATAGTCATGGAATGGTTTATCAGCATGTTGTACGCCCTCCTCGGTAGCGTGGTGGTAGAGTGTCTGCTTCACGTTCAAGAGGTCCCGAGTTCGAATCTCGGTCAGGGTAAGGATAAGGTTTTTCCGGGGTTTTCCCTTATCCTGAAAGACGAATGTCGGTTAAATCTAAGCTCTATGGACCCTGGGCTCATTTGAGCATCATTTCACCCATTCCATTCATCGTCTGATATGACTTAACGTTGCAGGACATAAATTGCACAAAAAAAGCATGTTGTACATGCACACACATCAGTAACTGGACAATAATTCAGGGATGTCCTGAAAACATTGCAAGTCCCTATCAGGCGCAAAATACCACAATTTCCGATATTGTGCGGCTGCATATTGCCAATGTTGTTGCTGAATATCTTGCAAAAATCGACGTGAAGTGCAACGCTCACCCTCCCTATAGTCCGGAATGAGTACCATGTGTCCTTTTTCTAATCGCTAACTTGAAGAAACGTCTTCTTGGGAGGCTTTATCCATCATTAGAAGCAGTGGTGAAGGCTGCAGAGACGATTTTGAAGGATCTCTCAAAAATGGTTTCCAGCATGTCTTTGAAGACTGGCAGAAACGCTGGGACAAGTGCGTCGCATTCAGGGGAGACTATTTTGAGAAGGACCGTCAAAATTGAGGATGAGTAAAGGTACGTTGTCAAAAAAAAAAAAAAAAAAGTAGTTTTCCCCTACAAGCTAAAGATGTCTCTTTCAGACTATATCAGTTAGTAGAGAATAAAATAAATTTGCATAGTTCATTATCATATTAAAATGTATATATAAGGATATTTTACAGCGGCTTATACCAGTAACAGAATTACTACATAATATACTGCACGATACAATGGAAATCCTGATTTCTAGGAGTTGAACTGGCAATTCACACCGAGGTCGTTCTACCATTAAAATTAACATTCTTGTTTTAACTGTTGGACATATTATGAACCTGTAACCAGTGAGCCACAGCCCTGGAAGAAATATCTTTATGAGTTTATAAAATTTAGCATCATTCGGCCTCAGTAAAATATAAACGTCTTTATCTTTCCGTGAAACCCGCAACAACGTTCCAGGAAATGCAATTTGCTGCTCAAGAACGTTTTTATTGGTGTTTAATATTTTAAAGGCTTACCAACCAATCGTAGCTTTAAAACCTGGAGACCGTCCCACCTTCTTCTTTTTCAGAGCGACCAACGTAAATATTAAAATAATAAAGAAAGCACAGTTCAAGTATTTAAACAAAAGTTTCTCCCCATTGTCTGAGCATTTTCATCAGTAGATCTTTCAGGCTTTACAAAACAAACTACTAAACAAATATATTTTAAACTTTTCAGTAAATTTTGCTGAATGGTTAGCTTGAATTCACCCTATGTAAACACTAGCAGCTTAAAATGACGTTTTACTCTCTTCTTTAGATTTGAAGTATTGAGTATGCCCGCCTCGGTAGTGTAGATGGTAGCATACCTGCCTCACGTTCAAGAGGTCCCGAGTTCGAATCTTGGTCTGGGTGAGTTATCTGGATAAGGTTTTTATCCCGGGGTTTTCCCTGATCCTAAAATAAGAATGTCGGGTAAAGTTAAACGACGTAAACTACAAACAAAAGAAGTATTTGAGTATAAAAGCGACACCTATTTATATTGTAAAATGCCAATTGTTCGACAGGTGAAATTTTAAAAATAATGTTTATTTTAAGTAGCTATACGGATTATCGCCTTAGAGAATATACAGAGCGAGTGCATAGTAGTATAAGGAAGTATTGTATTGTTTGAAGACAAGACTTCACAGGCAATACATGTTTTGAACTCTCCTGAACATGCCCGCCTCTGTAGCGTGGTGGTAGAGTGTCTGCCTCACGTTCAAGAGCTCCCGAGTTCGAATCTCGGTCAGGGTGAGTTACCTGGATAAGGTTTTCCCAGAGTTTTCCCTTATCCTGAAAGACGAATGTCGGGTAACTCTAAGCTCTATGGACCCTGGGCTTATTTGAGCATCATTTCGCCCATTCCATTCTTCGTCCGATATGACAACGTTGGAGGACGTAAAATTACAAAAACAAAAAGAAAAAAAAACTTCCCCTAAACAAAAGAGCCTTTTTAGAAAAGATCCCTGAATGCTTGTCCCTGAACAACATGGCTCAAAAGCGTTAATTGTGACAAACATTGAATTCGGTTTTTAATTGATAAATATCTCTCAAGGATGGGACACAAAGATTTTCAAAACAATCCTTTCGCCTAAAACTACACTACACATGAAAATTTTGGGATTTTTTAAAATAATTTCTGTTTTTATTAAAATGGTGTATGCTTAGGATACAATATTTATATAAAAATTAAATATATACCATAAGTTCTCCAGACTGAATGACTTTTGTGTGATTTGTGAACTGTAAAAGAGAGAAAAGTCTCGCGATGTACAAAACGCAGGTCTCTTTAATGCACCCATTTTATATGAAATTTTTTTAAGGCAACATATTTCCGATGTGTTCTTTGTTATTACATTAACAAATACGTATACTTTCCTCAGGAAGAAACCTACCTATCATGTAAATAGAACACAATTTAAAAACCAGTACAAGGGATCTATTATTCAACGTTTTGACCATCGCTTCATCCTGCAGTATTTCCCTAATCACTTTACCTTGAAGGAAAATATGCAATGAGGTGCATACTGGAAATGCCTGAATTAAAGTGAAATAAACAGAAGAATAAGTCTTTAGAGTAATAGTTTATTAGAGTACATAAACAAGGTCATATATAAGCAGTACATCAATTTTTTTATTTGTAGTTTTGATTTAGAGTAAAATATGCTCTTAGAACCTTATAATTTCTACATTAAATATCCTTTTGCTTTAAAAACAAGCTGCGTAAGAACCCTTAAGAGCATAAATATTTTATATTGAGATTTAAACTTTTAGAATAAGCATGATTATTTTTATAAATATAGCATTAAAGGTGTATCGTGAAAAGAGAGCATTTTTGACAAGCAAAATTAATACTAAGCTAGTACTAAGCTCTTTCTAATTTCGTAAACTGACGTAATATGTGATTTAATGCAATTCTCTGAGCTATGCTTAACCTAAATCTTGAGCTAATAGATATGTTGTTGACTAAGGTCACTGAGATGCCTAATTGCCTTTCCTATGCTAAGTTATAACTACATAATTGGTTTGCCTCAACCAGATATTTCCTGGCTAATGTACTCTTAACCACTAGTAATCGTGCTTCTTACAATATGTATAGATTTTTAACACTGGCTGGCCCCAGAGCTTAGCAGCTCAGCAGCAGAAATGCACATGCCTGCCGTGCTAGGGGTCGTTGGTTCGATTCCCGGCGGTGGGGGCGGGGACTTTTCTCCGAACAGGATAATTCCCCATCTTCCACAGAGTCTGTAAGTATGAATGGGAGTGCGAATGTGTGCGTGATCTAATGATTAAAACCCACCGACCACGTGGTATAAATGGAACAAATAAAAAAAGTAATTTACTGCAGTTTTATTTATCTATTTCTTTATCATTTATGTATAGGATTATTAATCGTACTCGTCAAAATTCAGTATATGGATTTACTTAAGAAAGAGCAGCGGTGGTTAGAAATACGTGTTAGAGAATACGTGTTACAGCATAAAAATATATTCCTATTAACGTCTGTCAAATAAATCTCAAAGTTATTGGATATAAAATTTTTCTGCCATTTATTACTTTTATTAGGAGGAAAGGTATTGAAAAAATTTACATAAAAGTAAATTGACGTCTTTTTTATCTCCAAACTACTGTGTCAGTCTGTTATTTATTTGCAAGTGCGATAAGGATGCCTTAAAACAAATAAGTCGAATAAATATCAAATTTGGATTTAAGTTCAGCGTTTTTCAGAGTAGTATAAAATGTGTTTTGGAATATCCTTATACCCAAATACCCGCTACACGAAAAGAATTTCATTATTCATTTTTTCAGTAATACCACTATAATTAATTATAAAAGATATCAACGATGAGATACAGATATCAAATTATTATTATTATTATTATTATTATTATTATTATTATTATTATTATTATTATTATTATTATTATTATTATTATTATTATTATTATTATTATTATTATTATTATTATTATTATTATTATTATTATTATTATTATTATTATTATTATTATTATTATTATTATTATTATTATTATTATTATTATTATTATTATTATTATTATTATTATTATTATTATTATTATTATTATTATTATTATTATTATTATTATTATTATTATTATTATTATTATTATTATTATTATTATTATTATTATTATTATTATTATTATTATTATTATTATTATTATTATTATTATTATTATTATTATTATTATTATTATTATTATTATTATTATTATTATTATTATTATTATTATTAAAGAGAAAAATAGAAACGTACAAAATACGATTAAACGTTACCATTTCAAGAAAACGAAACAAAATGCAAGGTAGCCGTTCAACTCTCATAACTAATGAAGTTTATAATTCTCAAAATGGAGTTATCCAATTATAATATCGCTGTTGGAGAAAACAAAACCTTCCGATAGTATAATTATCAAACAGAACTACGAATCCCCTTCACTCTTCGTTTCAATAGACCAATCTGTAACCTGAATATTCGTCCATGATTGATTGATACTGAACTGACAGGCTGGGAATAATGCAGCGCTTCATCCGCTAAACCCACAAGGCCGACCCCCAAGGCGAAACAGTCACAAAAAGGAGAAAAGCCTTAGGTACCTCATCCGAGGCAATTAGCTGATTCCCTTCTGTATTTCTGTGTTTAGTATTTTGTATCGCGGACAGCTGCAGGGTTTTTGCTCTTACTCGCCATTGTTTTGTTTCGCATCATCCATCCTCGCAGTTGGCTCCCGTGTTAAAAGCTAGAGCAAGCTGGTGCTGCCATCTTTCGAGTTCCATATGGATGTCGGTCACGATAATCTAGCGTTCTCATATTACATAAAATATATGCCAGTGTTTCATAGCTTTTCTTGTTGAGATTTAAGTAAGGTATCCACTAATTTGACGTATCTAAAGATTATCTTCATGCATTGGAGATATTGCTAAAAATAGAATGTGTGTGTCATTCACATGAGTTTTTCTATTCGCTATTCTTCAAACTATCCCCATAAAACCTTGCACTTATGTCTATTTCTTATTATTTTGGATGAACTTTAAATTCATTTTTACTTGATAAATATACAGCCATAGTTATATTTTTAAAGAATGTATCGTAATGCAATTCCATATTCTTTCATGACCAAAAGAAAAGAGAGAGAGAATAATTTGCAAGTTGATAAAAGTTTATGACCTCAACGGTGTGCTTCAACAATATCTACGTTTCCTACGTGTAATATTTTGTCTATCTCTTACGGTTTGTCAATGTTACACAAAACTCTTCAGGATGAGAAGAGATAGTTTTAGAGGATATTCACAGAAAAGTTAAGATACGTATTTCATTTGTTAAGAAAAGGCTGTAAACTTACCTTATATTAATTAAAATCGTTAAAGATAATTTTAACATACCTTTGAACCTTTGTTTTTCATTCAAAACATAGTTCCCTTTGTAATGAATTTGAGCATCCTGACAAAATGTAACAGGAAGATTTTCAAGTGAAATATTTATTTTACGATTTTATATTATGCTGTTCACAGAGGCGTCTGCATAACAGACACGAGGATCTTGTTAAATGCTTTTTTTCAGAACCAAAATGGAAGAATTTCCATTGAATTTTAGACATCGATTTTTGGACAGTAGGCAATACTTCAACTTTTTACTATAGGTAAGTACGAGGGCTGTTCAATAAAAAATGATCATAATTTTGTACGGTCGTAATTTTTCGCACTAACATTCAATCGTATTATATTCTGTTAGCCTAATGTGAACCAAACACGCCGTAGTGGTTTCACTGTTGGTACTCCTGTTTCCCGCCTGTGAGAAACAGGCAAGTTCAGACATGTTCAATATCGCCTACAGCTGCAATGGCGGTAACATGCAGTTAAAGTTGATGTTAGATGTAGTTTCTTTCAAACGTAATCATTGCTGATGAAACTTGGCCAGATCATTTTGATCCTGAGAGCAAACAGCAAAGCTCATTGTGGAAATCTCCTTCATTACCAACCCCCAAAAAAGTAAAAGTGGTTGCTTTTGCTGCGAAAGTTATGGTCATCTCATTCTTTGATATTCATGGAATAGTTTATCACGATGTTATACTTGCACATACATCAGTTACTGGACAATACTACAGGGATCTCCTGATAGCATTGCAAGTCCATTTCAGGCGCAGAAGACCATATTTCCATGAAGCAGTCTGGATGCTGCACCACGTTAATGCGCGGCCGCATAGTGCCAATGTTGTTGCTGAATATCTTGCAAAAATCAACGTGAAGTACATCCTTCAATCTCCCTATAGTCCGGATTTAGCCCCATGTGACTATTCCCTAAGTTGAAGAAACGCCTTCGAGGGAAGCATTATTCATCTTTAGAAGCGGTGGTGAAGGCTGCGGAGACTAATTTGAGGGATCTCTAAAAAAATGGTTTCCAGCATGTCTTTGAAGACTGGCAGAATCCCTGGGACAAGTGCATTGCATTCAGGGGAGACTTTTTTGAGAAGGGCCATCAAAATTATGAGGATGAGTATAGGTATGTGGTCATAAAAATTGTGATCAATCTTTCTTGAACAGCCCTCGTAGTAGATAAAGTAAAACTATTGCACGTATTTTTTTTAACCCAATGAGCACACTGTGAATGTGCATTGGTTATTATAATATTAATTTAAGTATTCAGTTTTGTGCAATAATTGGTTTATATTATAGTTAGGAATTATAGAACCTAATTTGCTATCAGTTTATTTCTTTTTATACTTTTGTCTCTAAACCTTATTGTGGCGAGGTGTGGAGTTATGTTTATTAATGATATATAATTAAAACGTTTCTAAAGCATTTTCAAGAACACTATCACTGACCATGTTACGTTCAAAATGTTAAACATTGAATAAAATTCCAAAGTTCAATTTTCGAAACAAAACGAAAACTAACAAATTCCGGTGTCTCAAAATACATTTACAGTGAGGACAGCGAATGAAATGAGAATCGTGTAATACAAGCCACGACATGAGGTTCTATTTTGCTCGCAAGTCTTATGTAAAATGAATCGTAGGGCAGTTTTATATTCCTTTTAGTAAAAGGAAACGCATTTTAACACACATAGTCCTTAACTTAAAGAATAAATTAAATACATATAAATAAATAGTGAATCCATTCCTAAACGGCAAGGGCCTCCTGCCAGTGCAGGGTGTTAGTTGCTACTATGAGCTCATTAGGGTAGCAACTCCTAAGAGTCTCATGCTTGCTTGTCGGTACCTCCTTAGCTATTGTGATGACTATTAATGTTCTATATTCAATATACCGTGTACTTTGAACTATGTTAGATTGTTTTATATTCTATCTTCTATAACTTATGTTCCGCTGAGCTTAGGTGATTTGAACTCGACTAAATTTGGTGATCCATATCTTAAGTTCCCGCTTTCGCAACTGGAGTTATGTAATTTACATTGACCCTGCTTCTCCTTGAACTTCACTTCAACTTAGCACTGACACTAAACCTGACACAGGCACTTATATTGCAAACTAGGAGGTGGTGTACCTATATTTGTGAGCGGAATATCTTTCCAGTTTTCTCCACGTTTGTCTGTGCTTATCATGTCTCGTCCACAGTGTTCCTGCTGTCCTCCTAAAGTCGTCTGCCCATCATATCTTTGGTCTTCCTATCGACCTTGGTCTTTACTCATGAATAGTAATTTGACGATATAATAGTAAATATATCCTTTACTACACAAATGTCGTATTTTTTGTCATTTTGGTTTCGCTGAACGCCAACACAAAACAGCACAGTAAAATGCTATGTTTAAAAAATATGAGTGTTTGTTTGTGTACCTGTATTTGTCGCTAATTCCACCTAGGAGTATTATAGCCTGCTTCCTTTATCAATTCAGGAATTTAAAATAGTTACTTCCGTTCCAAACGTATATTTTATATATAGTTAAGGAAATATAGTGAACCTCATTATTTTAGTTAATTGATGGAAATTAATCAGTTTATCACACTAGCCCTATATAGGCTAAGGTTTTTGACAGATAGAGTCAACATGAAAAATTCAATGGCATGGCCGGGATTTGAACCACGGATCTCCTGGTTTCTGTCCAGTCGCTGTAACCCATTGAGCTACCATGGCCAACGTGCCGTCCTGATATTAAATTCTCCACTTGCCTCGTATATTTCCCAGGTAAACCACTAAGGGTTCTCGCATTCGAGATACGCCGTTTGTGGCGACTTACTATCGTAAGTACTTGAGTCCCAGGCTTCATCATTTAAAACCAGGAAACCAGGAGATCCGTGGTTCAAATCCCGGCCATTGCATTGAATTTTTCACGTTGACTCTATCTATAGTGAACCTTCTTTGTTAGAAGGGCCCACTTTATTATCAGGTTCACTCTCTCACCACATAAAAGTAATGTTTCATTTAATTTTATATTGTGTAATACTTTTAAGTAAAGACACCAGCGTTTTCGTAGACTATTTATGTTCAAATCTTTTTACTAAACAATGTTATTTTATAAGTCTTAAAGGCAAAGAAACTGAAACATAAAAGATTTACAGTTTTCTTCCCATTGCTTTAAGTTTCTAGGTACAATGCCATAGCCGGGATTTGAACCACGGATCTTCTGGTTGCCGTCCAGTCGCTCTAACCCTTGAGCTACTATGGCCAACGTGCCGACATGACTTCTCCAACTGACTCATGAAGATGAGTCCAGAAGATCCGTGGTTCAAATCCCGGCTATGGCAGTGAATTTTTCAGTCTGACTCTTTCTTTCCATAGTTTACCCTACAGACGGCGAGTGTGAAAGAATAATCAATTCCCATTAAATATTTGATATTTCCAAATGTTCAATATAAATGAGTGTATATTACTTAATTTGGGAAATATTTGTGATTATGAGTAGTAAAATCATATGAGTGTTTTATTGCTACGTTGTAGATTTTTTACAGGCCCTTTTATATTGCTTTCTATTGTTTTATTTCGACACATTTAACATAATGGTACTTATTTCCTATTTTGTAGATAGTAAAATGCCAATTTTTATTCGGAATGATTGACAATTATATGTATAAGAAATGATTATTTATTAAACTTATAAAATACGCCCATGACTTCAGGCTGCTGTTACGCTGTGCAGTCAATTTTAAATAGAAAGATATGGCACATCTGAATTAAAATTGCGCGGCAAGAAGGCATAGAGGGCTAGGCAATGACATAAGCAGCGAAAGTGAAGGGTGGAGAAAAATGCAAAAAGAAACAGAAAACAAGAAACTTATTTTTAATGTTCTTACCTCGAGAACCTAACAAAATGAATTCGTCTCGGCACAGTAACTCCAGGGATCGCGGCGTTAGTCACTTCTGCAGCTAGCTACATATCTCAATGTTGTATACGAAACGTGCTAGAGTGGCATAACTCTATTCTCCTTAAATGTTTTAATTTCTTTGCTTAATTACATGTTCTCGGAAAAGAATATAAGAAAGTATTTCTAATCACAAATAAGAGTTGCTAAGGATAATTGCTCTTACTGCAGATGTGACGTGAGCTTAGATATCGTTAATCCAAACTAAAATATAACGTACATATAAATGTATTATTCCTTAAATCAGGGTTTGCCCAACTATTGTCCCGATACATAATTGTCCGCAAGATGCTTTTGTTTGGACCACCTAATAACTTTCTAAAAATTCAAGTAAAAAGAAATGGTACGCCTGTATCAAATTAATTCTTTTTTTTTTCGAATTTCGAAGTTTGAATGGATTCAAGTCCTCAGATTTTTAAGTTATATACGATGTAATTAAACTGAAGAATAAATACGAGTGAATTAATTTAGTTGTCCTTTTATATTTGGAACTCTCTACCAAGTTAAATATTTATTTATTTGAAAGCCTTTTTACGAAAAGTAATAACTTTGCATCACTGTATAGAGACTATAAAGGCACATTCAAAATGAATTACGTCAAATATAAATATAGAACTGCTATTATTAATAAACATTTACAGTCTTTTTGATGAAAGGCAGCACAAAATATCTGCACTTATAACATAGAAATCACAGTTTCAGTTTTCTCGTTGAATATGAACAAGATTAATTCATTTTATCCAAGAGTTATTTTGTAATGATACTATGAACGAAATTCAGATATTTTATAAGAAACTCGTGCCTGCGAGTTTCGTCTTCTTCACCATTTGGGCTTCAGCCCATTCTGGCTCCAAGTTGTCGATACCATTGTTTCTTGGATCTTCCTGGTTTCCTTCTATCTTGTGGTTTATAATTTATTGGTATTTTAGGTGTTCTATTGTTTGGCATTCTAAGTGCAACTTGCATTTTTTATGTTTCTTAAATATATTATTAAGTTCCTCTACCTTTAATACTTCACGTATACTTACATTTGTCTTTTTGTCTCCCCGTCGGGGAGGGGATCCGTCCCCTTCAGCTGGCGTGGTCCGGGCGCTGCGGACCACTAGCACTCGTGGTGCCTCTTGACTAGAGGAACCTCGGGCCGAACATTCGAGCCCCTCCCTGATTGGGAGTTGTTCGGATTGGGTTAGACTCGAGGGGGCAGTTGTCCCTGATACCCTGGGTGATAGGGTACGTCACCGGACGGGGTTGAGGGAAGCCATTAATATTCCCGCGTACTAGCCAGCATAGTTAGTAGAAGGTGTGCTAGATCACCAGGCGGCCCTACCGGAGTCATAACGGTAGCCTTCCCATTTTGGAGTAGGCGTATCCACTTCCATCACGTCTTGAGTCCACAGCACCAGATGGGGTGGCTTGTTAGTCTCTAGGTCTTGCCCTATGGAAAGCCCCACGGAAGCGCCGGGAGCCCTTTTGGGACAACTCGGTAACTCCCTGGTCGAAGGAGGCCCGTGTCCTTGGTCCTACGGGTCCAGGACTAGAGGGAGTAGAACCTCTGGCATTACATTACATGTCTTTTAGTCTAATTTTGTATATTCTGCTCTGGATCTAAAATATCTCATTTCTGTTGCTTGAATTTTTTGCAGGTGTTGGTTTGTATTAGTTCATGTTTCAGATACATATGTGACTGTAGGTATTGTCATGCACTTATACAGTTTAATTATGGATTCTGATTTTACCTTGTTTTTAAATGTCAGTCTTAATGTTCCAGTTATGCAGTTAAGTCTTTTGTTTTCCATATATATCTACTGTATTGATATACGATATTTTGTACACAAAAATTGAATATTGGTACTTGTTCCAGAATTTTATTTTCTAGCACTAAGTGTAGTGTTTAACGCCCGCTTTTACTACATGTGAAACCGCAGATGGTGACGCTGATGATACATGAGATTAATATGTAGCACCAGTGGAATAGATGGTGTGGGAAACCGGATATTCCGGATAAAACCTGCCCCAGCGCCGTATTGTCCACCACAATGTCACTTTGCGGTCGCCTGGGATCGGAATCAAGCCACCTTGCGGCCTCCAGTACTGTCTTGTAGCGCACTGGGTATACACCTTTAAAAGCCATTATTTTTTTTCTCTCTGATGATATATTCGTATTAAAATTCTGTAAAATTTTGTTCAAAATATATGTCATCATTTACAGTTCTTCAGCATTTGTCAGCAAGATATGATTGTACGCAAATAAAATAATTCTTTCATTTGTGTTCTTCAATTTAATTCCCCCTGTAGTACTATTTACCCATAATCGTATTACTTCGTCTATGTAAATATCAAAATGTACGTTGATAAAGGGCCACCTTATCTAACTCTATCTGTAATTGCAACTAGCTAACTGGTTTTTTTAATCCTTGAAATCTTTGTTTTAATTAGTTTTCCTAATTGAATTTATGTGGGTCTGACCGCGATTCATTCTCATACGGTTAAAGTGGTCCCCTTTAGGAAAATTATAGCAAACCCTTCTCAGATTATAGAATAAGAGAATATTTAGTGCACGAATGAAACAATAAGAAACGAAGTGCAATATTTCTCACCTGTAACTGCTGAAGTTAAGCAGGTGAAAAGCCTATGTGTGCAACGGGTACACTATCCCCTTAGAGGGCACCTGTACAGGATGAGATAGCAAGTGAATCCTGTCTGTAGACCTTGACAACAGGCAGATAACATGGGTGCCTCTTTATAGTACAGTAGTTGCTCTCCAACACATTTTTACACCAATTACCAAAATTGAAAGTAATTTTGGCCATAATGATCCAAAGGACAATTCAGTTTATTAGAAACATAACCTTTGGTTTTCTGACAGGTATGCATAATATATTTGCAGTACAGGGAGGTATTTCCCAGTTATATTGAACTAAACTAGTCATGATGCAATATACCATACACAGATTGGACATTTTATAATATGTTATTTAGTAGGTTCATTACAAAATTGCACCGATATGTTACATTCACATTAATGCGAGGATTAGATTAGGATTACTACGGGGGGTATTCGACACTACAACCAGTCTTGATCTACTTTACCTGTGCCCCCAAATGGCCGCCTCGGAAGCGTGGTAGTAGAGTGTCTGCCTCACGTTCAAGAGGTCCCGAGTTCGAATCTCGGTCAGGGTGAGTTACCTGGATAAGGTTTTTTCCGGGGTTTTCCCTTATCCTGAAGACGAATGTCGAGTAACTTTAAGCTCTATGGACCCTGGGCTCATTTGAGCATCATTTCACCTATTCCATTCATCGTCCGATACGATGAATGGACGTAAATTACAAAAGAAAAGCCCCCAAAAGGGGCACCTCCGGGAGCAAGGATGAGGCGAGAGGAGACAGAGGGTGGCTGTCCCAAGGAGTCACGGCACTGCAGAGGGCAGGACATTTTAATTAGTTGGAATCTCCCCCTGTAGGCCAGTATAGCTGACATTTCCCCTACTGTAGTTCGAAAGCGGTTCCAGCGTCGCCGGGAACCAGCCTACCGGAGGAGGAAGTGGTTCACTCAGAGCATATCTTCCTGCCATGGACCGCCGAGACCCCGCCGACACTTATACCTGGAAGAAACAACCAGATGAGAGATGGTGTGAAATGATAATGGAGATGAATTGGAGGCACAGGAAATTCGCATTCACCTGGTGACCGGGAAAACTCCCAAAACAAACCATGGGTCAGGTAAGTCGGCCACAGGAATCGAACTCAGACCTCCAGAATACGGTCCACAGACGAAATCGTCTGATCCATTCCGCTTGATGCCTCAATGCTAAGTGAAAATACAGGGAAAATAAAGAGTTAAGGTGTCACTGAACAATTCTATTTACATTACCCGATATTTAACACACAGAACATCTATTTGGCGTTAGCTTCAGTGTCAACCCGAATATTTGGTATTTAGTATTCGTTGCTAAATTTTAGAACAGTAATGTGAAGTATTAAATATGGAAAGATAGAGTCAGACTGAAAAATTCAATGCCATAGCCGGGATTTTAACCTCGGATCTTCTGGTTGCCGTCCGGCCGCTCTAACCCTTGAGCTAATATGGTCAACGTGCCCACATGGCATTGAATTCTCCACCTGACTTAGGAGTTCTCATAAACACATGAGACAACTACCATTAAGGTAATTGTCTCATGTGTTTATAAGAACTCCTAAGTGGTTTACCGGGAAAACACGGGTCAGTTGGAGAATTCAATGTCATGTTGGCACGTTGGCCATATTAACTCAAGGGCTAGAGCAGCTGGACGGCAACCAGAAGATCCGTGGTTCAAATCCCGGCTATGGCAATGAATTTTTCAGTCTGACTCTATCTTTCCATACATTAGCCTGCACACGGCCAGTGTGAAAGAACAATTAATTTCCAAGGATTAAATAGTTATTCTGTTCTTCTCCACCAGCTCAACGTACTTCCTAGAAAATATTGTGAATGGACTAATGCACAGAATTGCTACGGGTATGTTTATTGTAAGTGATAGGAATTGAAGAGGTAGGTGATTAATTATTGAATTTAATCACTATAATTGTTACTCATTATTGTATGCAAGCCCTTAGCTTAGTCATTAGAACATCTGCCTGATGTGCAAGGGGATCGATTTCTGTTCACAGCCTGGAGGAGTAAGAATGTTTCTCTAGTCAAGATTATTCCTTATCTTCCACAGAGTCTAATGTGTGACCTGATGCAAAAACTTCAAAGAAAATATCATTTATTTCAATAGCTGTTTTAAAGGTATGCATATTTATATTTTCTGAAGACAAATCCCGACGTGTTTTCACCAGAAATGTATTAATTCAGCTTCTCTTATACTTATTCAGACAGATAAATAAGGATTCTTTTAGAAGTGTTTAAAATCTGTTATTACTGATTACGACAACATAGATTTTGGACACTGATGACATAGAAATTAAATAACAATTGAGAAAGGAAATTTGGGAAAGAAACCTTCAGATCTAAGTTTAGGATACCTCCAGCTCTTACAACATATGATGACGGAAAAAGTGGAAAGAAATCTCCGTCAATGAGAATGTTACTGGCGTCATTTGAACCACAGACCACTCGAGTTCATTACGATGTACTATAACTATCCTGATTGCCGCTGTTACTAGATAGCAAGAGTTCTAATACATGGTTTAATAGAGACTCAACCTAATATTTTAAAAGCGCATTTCTTAAAATATTGGAAAATTCAAAGCAATGCTCAATGGAAAGAGCTACTGGTACTAAAAGGTTATTGGTTGCAAATTGCCGTCTCCACGCATTTTATCACAGAAGCTTTATTGTCTTTTTCTCTTAATTTCTAACTATACAGCATTCGATAATAGATTATTTTTAGGGAGTTCAAGATATGCATTTTGTTTCTCATATCAGTAGTAGAAACAAGTGGCATTTTAGTCAAATTTTTTAGGTTTAACGTCCTTTAACCTCGTCATATCGACGATGTATATAGCATGGGTAGGAAGATGCTCAAATGACGCCGGAGGCCATAGGGCTTAGTATTACCGGACATTCATCTTTCAGGATAAGGGAAAACACCGAAAAATTGTATCCAAGTAGATAGATAGACTCAACATGAAAAATTCAATGTAATGGCCGGGATTTGAACCACGGATCCCCTGGTTTCCGTCCAGTCGCTCTAACCCATTCAGCTACCATGGCCAACGTGCCGTCCTGCCATTAAATTCTCCATTTGACTCAAGTACAGATGTATTATTTTATCTTGACAGGAATCCTGCGCGGTAGGGATGAGTAGCAACTGTGGTGAGGATAGTGCACCTATCGCCACAATACGTCACACGCATTACGATTACGAGAGGGGAGGGCGGTGCATAAGGTGTCTAAAAACAAATTTCATTCTCGAAACTAGTTTTGCAGCTCTTATAAACTAAGCTGTAATTCTTACTATGGTAGTAATCTCCACGCTTTTGTTGGATCTTAAATAGTACATAGGCATTTGCAACAAAACCCTGTTCTCCTCCAGCAGGCATGATAAAAAACTGTCGGCCTTTCAATATCGCTGCAGAGTTCCTGTAACAAATTTCACTCCAGGCATATGGTCCAGTAAGTGCTGTATTTATATAAGTTTCATCCATATAAACTATATAAACTTCACTTCGATATCTCCGAATATTTCGTAAATACTTAAGCCCTTCACACGTATAGTGCGATGTTCGATTAAAATTTGTCTGTCACGCTTAGTGTTTTTTTTTTTTTTTTTTTTTTCAAATAATCCTAGCTTCAAAAGAACTCTTCTTAATGTTCAGGCACTGTCTTGGAAGTCAGTAGAATTTTTAAGCTTCATAAGCACTTTCTTCAAAGTTGGTCTTTCTTTATCTGTGCTTTAAAAATTATTCGTAGTTCGCCTAACTACTTCTGGATTAAAACATCCAAATTAGATTTTGTGCACGTTCTTAATCTTTGTTTACTGGGCATAGAGAAGGACGTTGTTGCACTAGCACCAATGGCTTTCTTTCCGTAACTCTCCTAAACTGCTTTCAGACACAACTGTTGCCTCAGATACCCTTTCCCAGTTTTTTATAGCTGACCCAGACCATTGTTCCTTTTTTAAAAATCTATGGATATTGGTTATTACTTCTCGTGTTGTTAAATGTAGCACTTTATTTCCTAATGGGCTGCTAGGAGGGTCATTTATAAATGCTCTCCTGGAACCAGGAGACAAGCACATTTTGAATCAAGCTGTAGTGATACCGAGTAGCTTTGCACGTGTTCACTTGCTCGCAACTGTTACGCAACTGACCTGCCCTCCCCTCCAGTTGTAACCGTTCTGAAGTGGACTCGTCCAGATACCACTGTGCATCGCTCTGCACTTTTCAAGATAAGAAATACATCTGTACTTGCGATGGTAAGTCGCCACAAGCGGCGTATCTCGGATGCGAGAGCCCCTAGTGGCCTACTGCGGAAATATATGAGTTAAATGGAGAATTTAATATCAGGACGGCACGTTGACCATGGTAGCTCAATGGGTTAGAGCGACTGGACGGAAACCAGGGGATCCGTGGTTCAAATCCCGGCCGTGGCATTGAATTTTCCATGTTGACTCTATCTCTCAAAGACCTTAGCCTATATCCGGCCAGTATGAAGAAATGAATAATTTCCATCAATTTACTAAAATAATAAGAGTTAAATGATGAAGCCTGGGACTCAAGTACTTGCGATGGTAAGTCTCCACAAACGGTGTATCTCGGATGTGAGAGCTCCTAGTGGTCTACCGGGGAAATATATGAGTCAAATCGAGAATTTAATATCAGGACGGCACGTTGACCATGGTAGCTCAATGGGTTAGAGCGACTGGACGGTAACCGGGGGATCCGTGGTTCAAATCCGGCCCATGGCATTGAATTTTTCATGTTGACGCTATCTATCAAAGACCTTAGCCTATATTCGGCTAGTATGAAGAAATGATTAATTTTCATCAATTAACTAAAATCGTATCCAAGTAGCTTACACTAACCGAAAGTTGAACTCGCAACCTCTTAAATTTGAGACACACACGCTACCCCCACACCACAGAGTGCTTACTCAAATTTCTTAGTTAATTCTTTGTTTTTGAGACGGTATTAAAAATAAAAATCTTTGTGTATGGAAGAAAATGTAGTAAAAGTGGATGTACATTTTTTCTTTTCTTTTTTTTTTCTATTTTTTATTTTTTTTTTATTTTTATTTACCTCCAAGGCTAACTCATGTCGGACGATAAATGGAATGAGTGAAATGGTGCTTAAATGAGCCCAGGTCCTGTGGAGATTAGAGTTACCCGACATTCAGCTTTCAGGGTAAGGGAAACCTGCAGAAAATACCCTATGCTGATAACTCACCCTGCCGGGAGTCGAACTGGGGTTCTCTTTAACATGAGGCACATATGCTATGCTAAATCAGGAGGAAATATGATCTTTACTGAAAAAGATTTGCTTTTCAGTTTAATTTTACGGTACAATACAACAATAAGCAGAGAGAAAGAGTGGAAAAAAGCGCTGACCCATACACGCCTATGAAAAACGAAAGAGTCAACACAAAGGAAAAGATGATTTATGTTAGAGCTATTGAGTGTGGAAAGACCTCCAATCGGTTTTATACCTTGAACATATTATACCGTATGTTGGACATATCCCAGTGTTATCCAGAGTCACAGGATGCATTGCCGTACATCGGGCGCACAACGTCGGGACGTGCTTGGAAATATCTGTAACGGATTGCGGACGTGACTCGGAAAAAAGAAGGTGACATTGGGAAAGGGTCACATGTGTGTGCTTCCCTCGACATGTGAATGCATGTTATGTACTGTCATTCTGCTTGCTAAAGATGGAGCCAAGCCGGCTGATGCCTCGCCATATGCAGATTGCACAGTTTGGTCCAATGTTTCCACTCCTTTAGCGAGGCGCAACATTCGACACATTTCGAATAGCTACAAGCAGTTACTGTTATTTGCACTTGTTATTACAATAAAACTTGCCCAAAAGGGACCAGAAATAACCGGAAGGAACATGTCGACAGAATGAATGATAGCTGCATTCAAAAATTAGTTTTAGATTACAAACCATTAGGTATAAAGATATTGGTAGACCAAGAAAAAGATTAATACAATGCCTTTAATTCAAAATTTACGAGACCGGAATGAGTCTTGATGGCTTAAACCGTGAAAAGCTGTTGATGATGATGATTTTTTTTTAAATTTACGTCCTCCAACGTTAAGTCATAGCGGACGATGAATGGAATGGGGGAAATGATGCTCAAATGAGCCCGGGATCCATAGAGCTTAGAGTTACCCGACATTCGTAGTTCAAGATAAGAGAAAACCCCGGAAAATACCTTATCCAGGTAACTCACCCTGACCGAGATTCGAAATCGGGACCTCCTGAACGTGAGGCAGACATGCTACCACCTACGCTACCGAGGAGGGGGTGATAATGAAGACGACGATGTTTTTTTTTTTTTTTTTTTTTTGAAATTAATTATTCTTTCACACTGGCCGTGTGTAGGCTAAATTGTGGAAACGTAGAGTCAGACTGAAAAATTCAATGCCATAGCCGGGATTTGAACCACGGATCTTCTGGTTTCCGTCCAGCCGCACTACCATTGTGCTACTATGGCCAACGTGCCGATATGACATTAAATTCTCCAACTGACTCGTATTTTCCCGGTAAACCATAAACTATAAACTCGGTTAACTATAAAGCCCGGGCCTTAAAGTACTTACATGTTGTAAGTCGCCATTAAGGTAGTTGTCTCATGTGTTTATGAGAACTCCTAAGTGGTTTACCGGGAAAATATGAGTCAGTTGGAGAATTTAATGTCATATCGGCACGTTGGCCATAGTAGCACAATGGTAGTGCGGCTGGACGGAAACCAGAAGATCCGTGGTTCAAATCCCGGCTATGGCATTGAATTTTTCAGTCTGACTCTACGTTTCCACAATTTTTGTTTGTTTGTTTTTTGTTGTTTTTTTTTTTTTTTTTTTTTTTTTTGTAATTTACGTCCTCCAACGTTAAGTCATATCGGATGATGAATGGAATGGATGAAATGATGCTCAAATGAGTCCGGGGTCCATGGAGCTTAGAGTTAACTGACATCCGTCTTACAGGATAATGGAAAACCCTGGAGAAAACCTTATCCAGGTAACTCACCCTGACCGAGATTCGAACTCGGGACCTCTTAAACGTGAGGCAGACATGCTACTACCACGCTACCAAGGTGGGCTACAATGATGATGATGATGATGATGATGATGATAAAACGGACGTAATGTCCAGTAATGTTCAGTATTAACAATATATAGCAATATATATAACAGTATATAACAATGTTCAGTAATGCGAATTTTGATAGTGTTTTGTCTTTATTTATAGTTGTGTTATATCCAGTATTTCATTTGTAGTTATAACATTTTATAAATATCCTGATGATGGGAGAGATGCATACTCCCGAAACGTTGATATCTAATCATCTTTTTACCTGACTGGCTGCCCGAGAAGAAAGTGAGCGAATAAACAAATGTTTTGGAAATTGGTATGACACAAAAAAATTATTTTAACGCAATTGTGTGCTTTAAAGATATGTACATTTGTAGTGTCGTACACTTGTTGCCCCGTCTCTTTCTCACTCTATCTCTCTCTCCCACACACGTTTATCAATTAGGTATATAGAATTGTACCAATATTCCCTTCGAATTAAATGGATTTAGTAAGCTATTCTCTGAAAATTCAAGATTTTGCATTTGCTAGTGTTCTAAAAAAAATCCGACACAGAGATCCTCAATTAGTTCCCGAATTGGAACCTCAGGGACGTAATGATGAGAGTGCATCCTCTGCTAATTTGCAGCCAGTGAAAATGTAAGTTACACTACTATATTGAAATTTATTGGAAAATACATTACACCTTTTAGAAAAATTATTGTGGCCCCTTTTTTTTCTTTTAGTTTACGTTTTATATCAGTTTTTCTACCTATTTTAAATGATATAAATGCATAAACATTCCAGTTCTATTAAAATGTATTCCTGTAGCGTAGATGGTAGCGTGGCTACCTCACGTTAAAGAGATCCCAAGTTCAAATCTTGGTCAAGAGGAGTTATCAGTATAAGGGGTTTTCCGTGGGTTTCCCTCACCCTCGAAGATGAATGTCAGGTAATTCTAAGCTCCACGGGACTTAGGCTCATTTAAGCACCATTTCACCCATTTTATAAGTCGTCCGATGTGACCGAAACTTGGAGGACGTAAATTAAAAAACAAATGTACTGATATTTACATTTGCTGCATTTTATTCAAAAGGCTCTTATTTGTATTACAAAACTTGGAAAATTGAGGTACATGTTTAAACATTTAATATCAAAGTTGAGATTTGCACAAGGGTATTGAGCTTTCTATGCTGGCTTCCCCCCTTTTTTGAATATATTCTGAAAATTTCCCTAAAAAACTCTTATTCTCTATCATCATTTGTTGTTTACAATAAGCAGCCCCAAGAGATCATTCCAATTACCTAATCCACATAAGTAAATATGAAAGTATAACTTTAAATATTAAATAACTGAATATCCTAGTTAACTGATTTCGTGAGTTCATGAGAAACAAAATATCAATTTTTCATATAGTCCCGTTTCTTAAGCTGTGCATGTAAAGGAAAACGAATAATACTGAACGTCACAGAAATGATTTTTGTTATAAAATTTTGCAGTTGGAATTATATCTATTTTAAATAGGTTTTGCATTTTCCAATAACAATTTCTAATATAGTTCTTATAACCTAGGAATCTGCTAGCTTCGTCGAAAGGCATACTTTCGAACCAGTTTTGAGAAAGGCAGAAACCTAAAAAGACGTGCTTAATCTTAAATGCAGTTAATGGACATTTAGGGTTTGCGATTCAACTATCATATCAAATGTTTGAACACGCCTTATTTACTGTAACTTTTAATTCAACATGCAGTACCAAAATAATTCCAACGCTCCTAAATTACCATCTTCGGTTATAAATTCAAAAAGTACGATCACAATTCTGGCAAGCGTGATTTTGTAGATTGGTATTGATACAATAGGAGATGATATACGTTGGGAAAGAAATACTAAATCGATTCTAGCACTCACAGCTTCCATTCTTTACCTGCTTCTAGCACTCCTTTTTCACTGCATCCCCTTTTCTTCACTCCTGACCGACATCTTTTCATAGGTTGACGTTTGAGTGTCAGAATTTTGCATCAAATTAATACGAGACGGACTCATTCAGATAACGATGAGGACCGTCGAGGCGAAGCATGCCTTCCACCCACTCCGGTGAAATTTTTCCATGCTTCTTGTCTTTTCACCGCTCCTCAAACCCTTGATCTAGTTTAATCCATAATACCAATGTATCGGAGTTTAATTGTACAAGTAATAGATTGGCTATGGACTGCAAATGATAATGGTAATTTTAAAAAGAAGACAATAGGAAATGAACAGATTCGGCACGTTTCCTTGCACTCTGCTATACGCAACCTCAAGGCTGTTCAAAATGGATTAAAATGCGAACCCCTTTATTTTCTTGGAATTGTAAATCTTAACAAAGGAATTTTCTGTTAAAAGTTGGTACAATTCCCCCTCTGGGCAATTTTACGAATGGACGCTGCTTAAATAGATGCTTGACATTGCATCAAGGATGTTTCGCATTTGAAATTTAAGTTAACGACTAAGGAAATTATCCTTTTTCCTTAACGTTCCGTCAATTGCATCTGACAGTTCGAGAATTGTCTTCTTCCTCCACTCCTAGCTGGCGTCATCATCGTTAGCTGTTCAGACTCGATTTGCGATTGTCTCCAGCAGATGAAAACTTTTATTTCGTGTTTTGTTATAAGGAGGCTGAGGGAGCGAAAGAAAGGAGTTTGGAAAAGTTTACCACAAGATGACTTCGCTACAATTGTTCTGCCTGTACAGTTTGACATTGTAATCCTTTTCAACTCTGAATAAATCTTCAGTCTCCTGTGGAATCAAAGGTCTTCCAATCAGTAAACATTTCTCTCCTTACGCTTTACTTTTTCTTACATGCACGTGGAGATAAAGTATTGCATTGTACTCAACAATTTGGTACCAAGATTTTCCTGAAAATAGACCTTCTGAGATAACTTAAATAAATATATTTTTGCTAAAGGATTCATATGTGGTCGCATAAGGTCGCTTAAATACCAAACTTGAGCTTGTAGGGGTTTAAAAATTCTTAGCATAGGTTTTCTCGTAAGAGAAGCAAAGCTAGTGGTCGTGTATGGTATATTTCATTTAAGCACAAAGGAATCACAGACCTGATGAAAGGCCTCTGAACCAAATAAAATTTTTTCACTACCTATATATGTAGGAAGAGACCCTAAAAACCATAGCAGTTAAAAAGCGTCCATTAATAAATCCTCAGTAATTATAATTACATATGGCCGCGCCATGGCTGAGTTATTCGACCGCTTGTCTCTCACCTAGACGGCCCTGGTTCGATCCCAAGCGACCGCAAAGTGGAATTTGTGGTGTACATGGCGCTGGGATGGGTTTCCTCCGGATCCTCCAGTTTCCCCCACCATCATTCCACCAATTGCTCCATGATTCATTTCTTCATCGTCCTAGGCGTTGGGCCGATGAAGAGACGTTGGGACGATACACTCAATCCTGGTATCTTAGGTCAAATGCTTCGGCTCCCTCGCTCTGAGGAAACCCGAGCGACTCCTAGCATTAGCATTGGTGAGAAAGGGAGAACAAAAAAAAATTATAATTACATAATTATTTAAAATTTTATATTATTTCAAGCACAAAATTTATTCCAATAGTTTTTAAAGAGTTAACCATTTCCAGAATCTTCTTCATCTGCTCCTTCCTCTACTACATGGTTTAGGCTATGCATCCCGTTCCGGCGTAGTCATCAACATAGTTCATCTCCTGCGAGGTTGACAAAGAAAGCTTCTCCGAGATATCCTTTCTTCACTCATCCTCATTAGGTGTTCTGTCCATTTATTGCTAGTTTGTTTTTTTTTACATTTTATCTTCTAATTTATATAGGTATGCTTAATTCTTCTCTAATTTGTTCATTTCATATTCAATCTGCTCTTGTGCAACCCTTCTCATTCCACAGAAATAACATTTCCACTGCCTGTATTCTGCTTCTACCTTAGAATGTTCCATGTTATTCAAATAGAGTTCACTATTCCTTATCCTGGTCATACAAAGAGAATAAGATTTTCAAGCCCTCACGTAGCTACCAGCTCTTAAAATATTTGATTTTGTTAAACCTACTGTATTCTCCAATGGACATATGGGATACATTGATTTAAAAGCAGCTAAAAGCTAGTTTCTCTTGATTTTTATATCAAAAACACACTCATATTCACCTCTATATTCAGCTGCTAGATTCTGCCATAGCTGGGAATCGAATTTATGACCTCAGTGTTGAGAAGCCGGAAGCATCTAGCTTCCGGCTTCTAGTCCAATCTCAAAAGCCTTTTTTTTTTTCTTTTTTTAGCTGCACTCTTTAAGTGGTTTTCAGCATGAAAATTTATATTGGACTCAAAGGCCTCTTTATCAGTCCTGTGGTTCTTTAAACATGAGAAAATTTACGACGTGGCACCACCGGCTTTACTTTCCAGCTAAAGATTTTCATGCCTTCGGCCTCTTCCGAGTTTGAAGCGGGGTTCTCGGTAGCCAGAGGCTAGGGTTACCTCTAGGTCACTTAGGGCATCTCAAGCGTATGGTTTAAGTCCCTTTCTAATGCAATTAAGTTATACTTGCAAAATAAAACTTGCGAGGGAAATGCTTCAGGCCTTTCCACCATTTGCCAGATGACAGTCGTGTTCGGAATTGATCTGTGGAACTTCTGACCAAGATTCCGTATATTAACAATTTCGGTTACCCATGATGGTTTAAGCGTGCTTAAAATGCTATACATTTATTTTAAAATTTTGTGATTGCTTAGAGGAGGATTAATAAACTTTCTAATAACTAAATTCAATGAATCTATGACCGAAGCTAATGTTTCGAAGATGCAGAGTACACGTTGTTAAAAATGCACTGAAAATTCTATTTCCTATAACACTTTTTCCTCATTTATTCCGTATTTCTTGTTTTTTAAATAATTGTTTTATAACATAGTAGTTAAACAGTCCTACCTTATTAACTAATTATATAAAAACATCACAGCTTATTATTCACCAGCTTGGGGGTGATTACCCTCAGGAAAGCTAGCATACGTACCAGTGTATGGATACACTGCCTACCATACAACCCTAAGCGGCAGTTTTAAATGCAGATACATTATCGACAATATTTAAAATTGAAGTTGAAAAGTGGATACGTTTTTGTACTATTGATTAAGATAATCAATTCACAAATTCAGCTATGATATTCATAGAAGCGTTATCATTGAAATTAATGAACTTAGGATTTTAAAATAACATGAGAAAGTAATTAATAACTTAAGAAATTAAATAATAATGCTTAATTCAATTCGAAATGTTAGTATGCAGATAAAAGGGTAGTTAAAATGATAAATATACTGCAAGTCTCTATTCTGAATTTAAATAAAAAACATAATTTATTCTTCCAAAATGTAGGTTCATGGAAGATATTTTATGCGGTTGATCACTAACTTTCATTGAATACTATCACAACCACTATAGTGAGTGTACCATCCCTTATGTTTATCTAATTTCAAGGTAGATATTCTCTTTATCGATAGGTACTACTGTTGAAAAAAATGATAAATTCATCTAAATGGTTGGTAAATTATATTTGTACTTACAAACCTATTGATTCTCTTTGCCAAAAGGAGAGCAAAATAGAGGTCCGGGTTCGAATGGCAGTTTTTCTTTGGCCAGATTATTCCCCATCCTTTACTAGATATCGAAGTGTGAGTAAGAGTGTAAATGGTGTGTGTGAGAGAGAAAGATAATGTTTATAAACAAGAGCCAATGAAAACAAACGAAACACTTGAACATAATAGTAAACGAGTGAACATCATTGCCTATGAGCAGTTGTTTGAAAGGCAAGGATTTTTTTTCTTTTTTTTTTTTTTTTAAAGATTTTACATCCTCCAACGTTAAGGTCGTTTCGGACAATGAACAAATAATGCCCAAATGAGTCTAGGCTCCATAGAGGTTAGTGTTAAGCAACATTTCTTTCAGGATAAGGGAAAACCCCGGAAGTTACCTTAATCAGATAGCTCACCCCAATCGAGATTCAAACTCGGGACGTCTTGAACGTGAGGCAGATAGGCAATCCTAGAATACAGAGGAAGGCCCGATATATCCTTGATGCTAAAGTTAGCTTATAAATGAAAAAAGGTCATGTTACACTCACGTGATTTTCTCTACTTACATTTGTACACCGTATTACAAAAGTTTATTTTTCCATCTACTTTATCTTAATTGATATAGATATCTGCAGAAATAGTTTTATTAGATATTTCCATGTAAGTACAACGGAAATAGGGGAATACAGTAGACTTTTAAGAATTGGCAGCTATGTGGTGGTTTTGAAATTTGTTCTGTATAGATGGCCTTAAGGGAAACAAATTAACTACTTCCTATTTGAGAAAAGTATATGTATATAAGTATTTGAAAACAAAAGGAATATCTCAGAAATAATAATATTTATTTGTTTGCTTTAAAGAGATAATCTTTATTATAGTACTTTGTCTTCTCTTTCATTTTATCAGTTATAAAGGTTTATCCAGACTGAAAAGGATTTCTGAAGTCATTCTCCGTAAATTCAAGGTTTCAATTCTTAAACATATGCAATTCTAGTGTAAAACAAAGTAAAAAAACTCATGTATGAGAAGCTACAAATTCATAATGTAACTCCTAATGAAATGTTTCTAGCCACAGTATATTTAAAAGTTGATTCATCTCACTGCGATTTTAGTACGTGGAGGTAAATACGTTTTATATATTTAAAATCTATTTTTAGCTAATGAGAACTGTATTAAAGCTCAGTTTCTATTTTGACAATTTGAGAGCGTATTTCATAAGACTGAAAGCTAGTTTCAAGGCCTAAATAACCGAGGTCAAATCAAATTGTATCTTAAATGTTATGAAGTAATGTGTTATTATTTTATAACTTTCGCTCGTCCAACTTAATGTCTTGCAAAAGATCGATATCTATTGAACTGACGTTATTTTAACATACAAATGTTTCCTACCACTCATATATTTAAACTGGAATTCGTCCAAAAACACGTGTATTTGCTGTGATTTCTCTTCACCTATATATGGCTCGGTGAGAAAGATAATGAAATGACGTTACGTGGGACGCGATCTATTTCCGCCATTTTTCCCCAGCTTTTTAATCCGGGTATGATTCTGAGAACAAGGACAAGTACCAATTGGATTAGCAAGGTTTAACGTAAATTGCCTCTTATCTGGGGATTTACCATTTTACAATTGTAATTACAGAGCAAGGCACAAAGCAGGCTCACGCTGCTAGCAAACAATTTTGTTTCTCTGCAGAATCAGAGCTCTGTAAAGCCAAGCAAAAACAAGTGGTGATCTTTCAAAAGAGATAAAACACGATAAAAGAATCAGGATTTCATCATAAGGTAGTAACCCTGATAAAGAATATAATATGTTTGCTCTGCGGCAATGTCTTCAATTGAGATTTATACTTCGTTTCTTTCTCTAAATGTAATTCTTAGTTTTAAAGCCTTACTTAGGTTTGAATAATAAAGTAATTAAAATGTTTATACTTTTTACTATAAACAATAATATGAATTTTATGAACTGCAATCAGAATAAAGCTGTGCATATATATGAAATAAACTTAATAAAATATTTAACTTTCATTGATTTACTGAAATAATAAACATGAGTTTAGTTGACTAGTGCGGGATACAAATTACGATATCAGTCGGTACAGTACCTGCCTGCCGTGCTAGGGTTCCCGGTTCGATTCCCGGCATTGGGGGTGGGGATTTTTCTCCGACCAAGATAATCATCTTCCCCAGAGTCTGGAAGTATGAATGAGTGCGTGATCTAACGATTAAAACCCAAAGAATACGAGTTAACACCTTCGATATATTCCAAAGGAGAACGACAGCCGATATGACCATTGGAGTTAACGGCGGGGTATAAATAGAACAAATGAAAACCAATACGATTACGAGATTGCTTGAAAGCAAAAGCAACGCTAGATATGTGATAAAATGGTCATATTTAAATAAAAACTGAAAAAATAGAAGAAACATCTCTTTGATCACCGTTTGGATCTTAAATAGATTAAAGTTGAATGAAAATAATTATTATAATATAAAGTCTTAACCGGGCTTGTGGGCCGTGTTCTACAGGACTCCTTCTTCATCTTCCCAGATGTTTCGTCTACGGCTGCGGCAGACATCTTCAGTGGCAGTGCGATCGGAGTGTCCTGGCCGAAGTCTCAACAGCAACTGTGCTATTTGCTCTGTGGGTCGCAGTAATTATATAATTAAAATAATATATTATTAGCCTATAATCCTACCTTATAAAAATACCAACTTATCATAGTCTCCTAGACTTTTATTTTATTTTCTTCGCTAAAGAGGCGCCAGAATAATATTAGGCACCGAAGGGGAATGTATATTTTCGAAATTATATTCTTTACCAAAACAGTCCAAAGGCAGGTCAAGGATAATTACCTCATAGGCCAGTAAGCTGTTTGAAAATTTTAGTGGAAACCAGGAAAGTTACTGGATATTGATGGAAATAGTCATTTCTTCCACACTAGCCGTGTGTAGGCTAAGGTTTGAATGAGTAGAGCCAGACTGAAAAATTCAATGCCATTGCCACATTCTCCGTGTGGCTGCTCTAACCAACTCAGCTGCCATGGCCAACCTGCCGACATGACACTAAATTCTCCATCTGACTTGAATGTTTCCCGGTAGACCACTAGGAGTTCTCATATGCTATGAGACACGCAGCTTTTCTGGCGCCTTACTATGCTGTTCTCATATGCTATGAGACACGCAGCTTTTCTGGCGCCTTACTATGCTGTAAGTACTTAAGTCCCAGGCTTCATAGTTAAATCATTATGTTTTTAGGTAAATTGATGGAAATAATCATTTCTTCTACACTAGCCGCATGTAGACTAAGCTTTGAATGAGTAGAATGGTCTACAGGGAAACATATGAGTCAGTTGGAGAATTTAGTGTCATATCGGCTCAGTTGGTTGGAGCAACCGCACGGTGAGTGGGAGATCGTGGTTCAAATCCCGGCTATGGCATTGAATTTTACTGGATATTGACTAAAAATCTTTTCTGTTTTCCTCAAAATATAAATTTAAACTTTGTTTCTCACTATGGTAAATTTCAACATTTAAATTGCTTTTCAGAAACGGTTGTATCCCAGTTGATGTTTCTTAATACCCTTCATCACATAAGGACCAACCTGAAAGATTGTTAAAGATTCTTGAAAGTTCATTTGTTGTTTATAAATGAAATTGAGAGTGTTTTTCATAATTTAAGTTATGCAAGCATGTGAATTTTCGAAACGGTCTTGGAGGTTTAACTTTCAAGCATCTGATAGACTTTGCATCATAGATTCATGACGTCATAATAAATAATCGTTATTTGTTGAATTTGTTAAGCAAATCAGAAAACATTATTATATATGTATCTGGATGAGGAAATGAAGCAGGGCAATTCAATTTAATTTGAGATAGAGGGAGTTTATTAAAGCATGGAAATGTTAGCAAACTTATAGTCTAGCAATAATGATTACTAATATCATCACTTTATGGTTAACACACCTTAGAGCGAAATTACGTAAAAAGAGTATTGAAAAACGTTCAAGGCTGAAACTAACGCAATTTTTGCCGCTTCCTTCTAGGTTTTCCCCTTTAATAACCATTCTTTCCCAATATGGCTCAACTGAAGAACTTTCCACCTGTATCACATTGAAATAGGCGTGCTACTTATTTGAAGAACCTTCATTAGTTTAATAAACCAAAGGATTGATTTTTCAGTACCAGCCGAGTAGTTTTGTTAGAATGTGTGTGGGCATATATAAGAAGCACACCAAGTTAAATGTTTAAGGAAAGACTAGCGATAGATAAAATTTGTTTTCACAAATATATATAAAATAAAACTATTAACATTCATAAAAATAAGTTAAAACACTTGTTTCACCTTTTGAGGCAGATGCATTTATGTGTTCCTTTGAGGTCGACCCATCGTTGAGTGCAGACACTGTCTCATATTTAATTTAAATAGCCACAAAATAGAGCTGATACATTCTTGTTAATTTCAAGAGAGTCCTACGTCCAGAACAGTTTAAACAATGTAGTACTGCAAATAAATTGGCAGACTTAAAGTTGCTTACATAGTGCAAGAAGATGATGTTTTAAAATTCTGGAATGCTGTTCTTCATTGGCCAACTGTTTTGTGTCCACAAGATTCAGAAAATTACAAAGTGTTTGCTATACATTCTTTTTCTAATAAAATGTGTTTACCTGAGCTATTTGTGCCTTACACGTTGCCCTGACTAAGTGCTAAGAGCTAATCTAGCACTAGTGCTAACAAGAGCTATCATTTTATGGTGATTTTTGAATTCAGCAGATGGAAATATATGTAAATTCACCATTTTTAAGCCTGAAAAATTTTCATTGTCACCCAGAGTTATTAAGGTAATCACTATTATATATGAAGAATGGTCCCCATATTCTCGTGATTTTCTCCTTGGGAATGAGGCTAAATATTGACTGCTATTGTTTACTTAATATTTCTCTAGTAAATTAATGAATTTGAAGCTTCTTTCCTGCCATTTCCTTTAAAATTTCCTTAATTACACTCCCTTATCTGAGGTATCCGTGTTTTTAGACATAATGGCATCGCATGCTCTGGATAAGTGAGAACTTGTGTTGCTCTGAGGCCACAGCCAACAATTTAGCAGGGTATGTCTCAGACGCACAACAAAGACCAGACTTAAACGGGTGGAATAAATACCATCGTTTTAGTGGTGTTCATAATCACTTCATAAATGGCCGAAGAGCAATTACAGTTACATTAAAAGGATGGGGCTGAAGACGTTAAATGATCCATAATGACGTGGTGTAGACCAGGTATAGAGTGACACCTTGGTCCAAAGAGAGTGTTGAAGGCAGCTGCCGCGAAAGATGTAGGAAGTTGAGGGTATGTTTGTTCTTTTGTTACGTTAATGTAACGAACCAGAAGAGATTTGCCTGACTGTTTTTGTGTGACCCATGGGTTTTTGTCTTCCATAGAATCACCTTTTAAACGGTTCTATACTTCTCAAATTACAGACTGTGTGATAAAGCACAAAGTTCCCACTGTTGAATCTGAATGTTTTCTTATTTAGTTTGTTCACTTATATCAGCTACAATTCCTTCTTTTTTAACCTAACTGTATTCCCCTCTCTGAATTGCTAGGTCCTTTAAACAAGTCTAGAAAAAACCCTGATATGGTACACTCACAAGGTTTCCATTTCTACAATAGATTATTTTAAAGTTTTCGTAAACTCTTTTTACCAAAGCGTAATAATTCCAATATTTGAAATAAACCCTTGAAGAAATATTTTGTTAAATTTGCAACAGGGATAGAAGAAACCAAATAGATATTCAGATTTTCAAAAGATAATCATTATATGATGCCCTAGAGATTTATAGCAGATTCTCTATTCTGCTACAAATGCGATGATTGAAGATGCTATGATCCCCCACTTTGTGGGACATGTGTAGCAGGATTGCTCCGTTGTTGTGAGTTACGATGCTTCAAATTTGCGGCAACATATATAGCAAGATTCGTGCTGGTATCTCGTTCACCGTCGTTGGTCTTACTTCGTTGATCTTAACTTCGTCCAAAATATTATGACTTGATGAAGATGTTCCCCGAAGTTATCAGGAAAATCCTTAATTATCCCTCGGCTAGCTTTTAATATTCTTCTGTTGTATTCTTACCTACGAGCAATGAAAACTTTAAGTTACAAGGGTGGTAACGAGTGAAGAAATCATTAAGATTTCTAATTTGAATTTCTATAAGAAATCAATCTTTCGTTTAATTCTTTTAACACCAAATCCATTACAATTCTTATCACAAAACTTTACAATGAGATCGGAATCAATCTAATACTTCAACTTGAACTAATACTTAAATATTTTCGAGCAATTGAAAAAGTTTCGGATCTCTTCGGCGTTCCAGAAAGAAATACAAATTTTCTTTTGGTTTCTATGCCAAGATTATTTAACACTTCGTTATTATCGCTACCTATATATTACTTTTGTATGATTGGCCGATTAACTAGTACGTCACTACATTACATAATACAATTATTACTACGGCCAATCACAAAATTACGTATATTTTTACATAATTTTGTTTTTCTTTTATAAATTAATAAATTTTTCAAAACCTTTCTAAATATAAATCGAAACGACTGTTAGAGATTCTATACTCTTGCCGTGATATCACGGGAAACAACTGAATAGCGGAGGCACCTAAACATGGCAGTATGAAAAATGAAAACTAATAACGACGAATATATCGGAAATGGCTAATAACACAAAAACTTTATTTTAAATGCAGTGTATTTTTCAATAAGATATGTATTTTTATGCAATACGCTCGTGTCTGCCTCTTACGTTTTATCAGTAATTCAAAATTATACAAAACTCGTGCCGAATGAAGAACACTTCACATGATTTTCCTTAAAGCTTCCAAGATATGCGTTTTATTTTTCATGTAAATATATAAAACATGACATTTTTATTGAAATATAGCAAAATAATCCTGATATCCTTAGGCTTAAATAATACTATTTATTGTAAGTATGCAATACAGAAAATAAAGGGTAAAAAGAATGTACTCTCAAAACGAAGGGTTCACTCTGGTTTCCAGTTGGTGCAAACTGCCAAGTGACTAGGTTAATTTTAGTGAGCCAGTTTAACACAAAGATTATCCGATGAGGATATAAGCCACTCTTCTACTAAGGTACTCAGGAGCTAGGGAAGCTACTGCTAGCTCTAAGACCTTTGACATCCTGTAATGGACATCCGGGTGTGTTCTGTTATTTGGTAATATTGAATTATGTTACTCTTTCTATATATCCCCATTTAGCTCTTCCTTTTTGCCATCTCACTAGCCTTTCATCCCTTGCTACCTCCTTTTCTTTTCCCTTTCTGGCGCCAGTCCCTTGCTGCATCTATTGCCGTTCTTTATTTCATTATTATTTTTTTTTCTGTCTTGCTCATCTACTGGCGTCCGTTTTGATTATCTTGTCGGTAATTCAGCGCTTTTTTTTTTCCTTTTCCTTCCTTTTTTATTGTTTCTTCATCTATCAACATTCCTAGCTCCTCCCATTTTGACCCTTCTGCTACGTCTTTATGCCTGCACTTTGAAACTGCGCTACTAAAGCTAGATACTAACAAGATTAATTTCATAAAACTTATTTTACATTTTACGTCAGCGAATTCTGATGGTCCAGAAATTGTATTTTAAAGTTTAAAATTTATAATGTGAACTTCAGTCTCTCCTGACCACATCTGACAATATATTTCATCTTCAGTATAAGGTTTTAGGTCAGATTAGCTGACTGAGCTTTCCTTTAGGTACCCCTCGATTCAATACGCCTGAACCTGGAAGACAGTGTGTGTGTGTGTGTGTGTGTGTGTGTGTGTGTGTGTGTGTGTGTGTGTGTGTGTGTGTGTATGCGTCTGTGTGTGCGTGTACATTCTCATTACAATGCTCTTATGTCAGAGGGTTCTTTCAGCGTAATTTTTGTGCTGCTTTTCATCCAACGTAGTTGTAGATCTAATTTAAGACATATTTATTTGCCAATTAGGTTTTTAATTACTAGAATAGTAGAAATTGAGACAGAGAAAGATCATTTTATCGATCACTTTTAGTTCCCTTCATCTCTTAAGGGTACTGGGAGGTTAATTTTACCCAGACAAGGCTAACTTTTACCAATTTTAAAATTTGAATATATAGAAAAGTAAAAATTATCAGAAATTGAAATTCGGTATGATTACTGTATAAGGAATTGTGCATTTAACTACTGTATAATATTTAAATTACGTTCACATAGGTCCATGCAAAAGGGGCATAAATCACACCATGTGTCCTGAAAAAAAATTGCAGCCTATATATCAGGTGCACTTTACTTGTAGGAATTTAAAGCTACATGCACCAAGTTTTATCCTAAATAACCTAAAATACAGTTTTATAATATCGGCTAAATGAAAATCACATATAGTTTATACTATGCACATGAAAAATTAATTGTTTTTGACTAAAAAAAAAAAAAGAAAATATTTTCAAGGACTGAATACTTGTTTACATCAATTTTATAAATCACATGAATATAAATGTTAGCCGAATGTGCACAAGGAACATTGACAAATAACCACTAAAAATGTTGTGTCAATATCTTTTATAGTTTTTGAGAAACATGCACCTAAAGTATGAAAAATCAAGGTTTTGGGAAATCACGATCAAAGATTAAGCACCATTCTCAGGAAGTGAGCGTATCATTATGCCGCCAAGTTTAAATTAACGAAATAAAGGACTTTAATACCAGCTGACATCCTATGTTAAAGTTGAGCGATTATATAATTTTTAACATTAAAAACAAAAAAATGGATTTTTTGAAACCTATCGACTTCCAAGTGCCCTTAAATTGCCTTTGGCTAAGGGAGTTCAAAAACCTAATGTAAAGAAGCAAACGCAGCAACAAAGTGCTACTGGCAAGCACAGCGTAAATTTACTTCATTTGTAGAACAGAAATTATGCATCAATATTCCTAAAAATATAATTATTATGTATAGGTAATTAAGATTTTTGAAAATTTCATGTTTACTGCTGTGACAATACAACTGAGGCTGGCCGCGTAGCTCAGTCGGTGCCTGCGAGAGGTACCAGGTTAAATTCCCGACTTCGGGTAAAGATTTTTCTCCAACCTAGATAATTCTCCATCTTCTCCAGAATGAGGAGATACTAATGAGAGTGCAAATGTACGCGTGATCTAATAAATAAAAGTCCAAAATTCCTGCAACCCACACTATGTTCCAACGGAGAGCAGCGGCCTATATGACCATTGCAGTTAAATGGTCATTACAGAAAAAAACTAAAGAAACGAAAAAACACTAAATACCTGTACACCAACTCTCGTACGTAAAATCTCAACCAAACACTTCCTGTGTTTCAGTGTTCTTTCATTTGTTTGTGAAAATTAGCGAACAGATAAACGTATGGAAAACCAGTATCAAACAACTCAAGTAATTTTACAGCTGCCATGTTTGTTAAAACACCTTTATATTGTTTATATGGTAATGGTGAACTATAAAGCATTATTAAACTTTTTGCTTTAAATAAGGATCAACAGAAGTGGCAAGTTAAAAAGTACGGTTTATAGATTTTTGTGTTCATACAAAGCATGCATTCAAAATTTGGCAATGCCTGCAACTATTTTAAATACATTATTTTATATTCATTACGATTATTTGCTCTTATGATAGACTCTAGAGTTCAAAAAGGTTAACATTATGTCCTGAAGTGTTAGTAGCTCGAGGTGTTACTAGTACAGACTTCTTTCTTTCCCTTTAAAGCATATTTATGGAATAAGATCTCTGTTGTGATACTCGTAATTCTCTATTCAGTGTCTGAAAGTATATTATAGATAAATCTTAAGTTACATTCACTTCAGTTCGTCCATCATTTCTTCAACAATTCTCAAAGGAAAGTTTCATGCTAAATGTGACAGATATATCTAGAAATCTGTTATTATATATTTACTTCAAGATACAATCTAAATAACAGAATACAGTAGGCCATTGTGATAGACAAATCTTCTAAGCTTTGGTGGCTCTGCGACGCTTTTACATTCCAAACTCTTCGTCAGAACATATAAAAAATGAGTGAACTTCTATTCACAAAAATATAAGTATTTGAACATTCAAACCAATGACAAAAAATATCATTTCCAGACAAATAAAAAAACTGCGACATAAATTTTGTGTTCAAAAGAGATCTACGATTAATTTTCTTTTTTTCCAAGTAAGATTTTGCCCGTCTCTTATGGTTAATCAGTTATGCAGAATCGTGCAGAATGTAGAGAACATTGCAGGCTCTTCCCATAAAATTTGGATGTAAATTCCGTTTATCATGAAAATATCTTAAACATATATTTATTTTAATGAGGATCAGGAGAACAAATTTTAGAGAAATAGAACTTCGGAAATCTTCCGTGGTTGGGAATATTTTCTCGAAAATCTTCGTGTAGCATTCCTTCTTGGAAGATTCAGAAAAAAAATATTAGTTTTCTAATTAGTTTTTTAAACTAAGATATTAGTTTACCGGTTCCATTTATTTCATCTATTCTTTCGCAGACACATGGACACACTCAGGGACCAAAAATTTTATGTTTTTTAATTTTATTTCATTCAGGGATTGCAATATCTGGAATGCCATTTCTAACTACTGTCTTATCTATCTAATTACTAACGTCATGTTGTAAATCATATTGCGGACTTTTTCTTTTGACATTTTGCAGCTATCACTCATTTTCGCCGACTTAGCAAACTAGAAAAGGAGTATTAATTGATTCATAATAATCGACTGACCGACCGAAGTGCTGGCTGGCTGTATAAAGCCAGAAGGTACTTGGTCCGTGCCCCACCGATAAGGATTTTACCGCAGGAAAGGTTTTCCTTTTAGGGATTTTGTGGGATGGGTTGTGGGTTTTGAGGTACAAATTTTTTTCGAGGTTACAAATTTTATGTACCTCAGGTTGTGTATTAGTAATAACGCTGAGAGACGAGTTATGTGTATAGACGAATGTGGATTGGTGGGTAGGTCGGGGGTTTCGCTTTAATATTATTATTATTATTATTATTATTATTATTATTATTATTATTATTATTATTATTATTATTATTATTATTATTATTATTATTATTATTATTATTATTATTATTATTATTATTATTATTATTATTATTATTATTATTATTATTATTATTATTATTATTATTATTATTATTATTATTATTATTATTATTATTATTATTATTATTATTATTATTATTATTATTATTATTATTATTATTATTATTATTATTATTATTATTATTATTATTATTATTATTATTATTATTATTATTATTATTATTATTATTATTATTATTATTATTATTATTATTATTATTATTATTATTATTATTATTATTATTATTATTATTATTATTATTATTATTATTATTATTATTATTATTATTATTATTATTATTATTATTATTATTATTATTATTATTATTATTATTATTATTATTATTATTATTATTATTATTATTATTATTATTATTATTATTATTTTATTATTATTATTTTATTATTATTATTATTATTATTATTATTATTATTATTATTATTATTATTATTATTATTATTATTATTATTATTATTATTATTATTATTATTATTATTATTATTATTATTATTATTATTATTATTATTATTATTATTATTATTATTATTATTATTATTATTATTATTATTATTATTATTATTATTATTATTATTATTATTATTATTATTATTATTATTATTATTATTATTATTATTATTATTATTATTATTATTATTATTATTATTATTATTATTATTATTATTATTATTATTATTATTATTATTATTATTATTATTATTGGTTTAAACATGTTGCTTTACTAGCCACAAATTCTGCTGGAAGACCTTATCCGAGCTGACAGATATAAAAAATATCTAAGAAAGAGATATTCGTGCTCGTAACAGAATTACATCCAAACGCTATCTTCGTAAGTAATCTTATCATTTATTTGCCATGCAAACAACCAAAAACCTAATGCCAACTATGTCACATATTACTTCCTCTCAACACTTTGAGAAGAGTGATGAAACAAACATGTTGGCAAGAATAACATGTTATGGAAATGCGGCTGTTGTTGGTTACAGTAGGCGTAGGTGTAAAACCCCAAAGCTTTGAACTTGGCTCTCTATTTTGTGAGCAAGTAAATTAATTTAATTATCTGTTTAGAGGTTGATGTGGCCTAAATGGGCATGTAACAGCACCAGTGTAAGAATTGCGGCTTTATTTCAATGCGACGAAAGGTAATTAATTTAGAATATAAAAGTCCATGTTTAATAGTTTACTTGCTTGTGGGCTAAGTACATAAGAGAACTATATTTTATTACTTATTCAGAAGGCTTAAACTACTTGCTATTATTGCAATGTATATGTCTATTATTTTTTCTGGGTTCGGTACAAAATAGCAGAACATTTTGATGGTTATTGATTGTAAAAATGAAAAATTTTAAGCTTAAAATATATCTCAGGTATCAAGTGATATTTTATATTATATTGCTGTTTTTTATTTAGATTTTCCTTCTAGTGCCAAAAATGTGGACTGTAAATTAATACTTTTTAATAGTTCTCATAGCATTCCATTTAGTTTCGGCATGGTTTCATTCGTTCAGTAGGGGCAAATCGGCTCGCCGTTTCTCCCCATAATGCAAAATAATATGAATTTACCCATTTACCCTTTTTACTCAGAATTATTCGGAATTACACCGTTCTGCGTATCAATAATGTCGATAGTATCGAGCACATTATATAACCAGTCAATAAGATACTGCTGTCGAATGTAAGGGACTTTGTTGTATAAACATTACTTTTAATCATTTCTCAAATAATAATCGCATGGAGTCAAAAACAAGTTGTAATGTCTGGCAGCGATTTCCTCTGCTTCGTTTAATCTTTCTTTGGTTAGAATTGTAGGCCTCTGAACTTTCTTCTGGTTTAACACGGATCCATTCTGTTTAATTTTTTCTGTCAGTGAGGACCAGTGCCGCCAGGGAATTTTTGTATAAATACACTATGATCTGTGATTGCATTCGAGCTTCAAACACAATAAATACACAGCATTCCACAGCATCGTGACAACTATAGACAATAACCATAATCAAAGTTATTCCCTATAAACAAACAGCGAACTAAACATGCCGTTGGAGTGAGAACTAGGTTAGCGCAGGGGAAAGTCATTCCATCGAAATCTTTTAGTATGAGAGCCAGCGGCCCTTGGTCACAGAATTCATGACAAATGTACCTATCTACTAAGTGGAATTCTAACTTAATGATACCCCTAGCTGAAGTTTGCTCAAATTGTTAAACAATTTTAAAACTATTTTGAAACTTTACTATCCGTTACATACCTTGGCATCTGAGCTCCTCTTATATACAATACATGACTTATTAAAAAGGCCAGATTACGCAGTCCAATGTATTTATTTACTTCCAATGCCTTTTACCCAACTTCATATCTATAATCAATTATCTGTAGAGCGCACATGCGCAGATCGATCAATAAATTAGTTAAAACAAATTTTCTTATGCTTTGTGTATTACAAATATACGTTGTTATTTACAGTCAACCCTATTTAAATTGTCAATAAAAGGTCAGAGAGCACAAATTTTAAAAACTGGCATATGAGTTTTATATTGCTACAGGTAATAATAAATTAATTCGTCCATTAGAATTGAAGATTTAGATTAATTTACATGTATTTAAACGTTTTAATTTTTTCCTAATCTAGCAGAAAAATAAATAAAATTCTATATGTTAGATCTATTATGAAGTATTTATATAAGCGTGTAGTTTTTGGTTTTTCAAAATTAAGATTTCTGCATCGTGTACAACGCCGTTTAATTAGCATAATTAGAGTTAAATATAATTTATTACTCAGAAATAAAAATACTTATTAGTGAAGCAAAAGCAGTAATACGACAACTACAGTTTTTAGAATATTTGTATAAAAGCTGTAAGATTTCGAAACGTCACCTATTCTTTAAATATGAGATTAGAGGATTTGTTTTAATTCATATCATTGCAGTTCTGTGCCTATAACAGGTGTAAATAATAAAAGTTGGCAGAGCATGAAGGGTTCTGGGTTCGAGTACTGGGTGGCTTGAAAAACACTTTTTAACCAAGAAAGCTTATTGGTATACGGTGTGTGAATATGAGTGTAAATAAGTCACCACACGTTTATTTATAAATCATTTAGTTCATATAAGTAATCATATTTTTAAAATTAGCATTCGACAAAATGAGCGTGAGAAATTGATGACAACAGAGGCATGTCATTACAAAGTTAACACGTTGAGACAAGGAATGGAAGGTATCTCAAGTGGTTTTTACTACTTTGTCATGTTTCAGCCCTCCATTCCGTTTTACACAAGTGGAGAAGGACTTGAACTGTTTTTCGAATATCAATCAAATTCTATAACCGATTTTGAAAGAAGTAACAGCCAGAATTGTTATAAAAATAACACTAGATAATTATTGCTAACATTTTATATTCTCTCACATCATCATCATTATGAATATCATTCTGAAAATAACGTGGCCGCGCCGTGGCTCAGTGGTTAGACCGCTTGGCTCTCACCAAGGCGGCCCGGGTTCGATCCCAGGCGATCGCAAAGTGAGATATGTGGTGGACAACACGGCGCTGGGGCGGGTTTTCTCCTGGACCTCCGGTTTCCCCCGCCATCTCATTCCACCGGTGCTCCATCTTCATCTCATGTGCCATCAGTTTCACCGCCTGCGGTGCCGTATGTAATAAAAGCGGGCGTTAAACACTACACACACACAAACACACACACATCCTGAAAATTACAGACGAATTTGTGAATTAAAACATGAGGAGAACTCTAAGAGTTTAGTATAAGTTAGAATTTATTTTTGAATTAGTAATTTAGGAATGATTAAATCTAGGCATTTAGGATTAGGATTAGCCAACCGAACATCTCCAACCACTGTGGCACTGCGTGGGCCACATTAGCCTTTTGTGCTTCCAGCATGCCGGCCTTCGTAGCCATGGTCGCTAAAGCGTATGTCTTTAGTGTTCCGCCACGTAGATGGTCGCTGGTTAGAGTCCCGCCTTGGGCATGGGTGTTTATGTGTATAGTGAATATTTGTGAAACTAGGAAAACAGACAAGAAAATAAACGGAATTAATGAAAAATCTGTTAAATAAGAAAGGAAGAAAAATATGTATCTATATACATAGATATATATTTTTATAAAAAAATGGCCACTCGATGTAGGATGTGAAGAAGAGATTCGAAAAGGCGACCATATGCAGAGGAAGATCCGCGCTAGCATGAATGGGTTACCTAACTATTCCAGAATATTAATTCTAACACCATCACGATCCTACCTGTACTATTTTCAACCTGGTGTTTCCGTAAAGAAATGAGCCCATCTCAAAAAGAAAACTCAGTCAACGAAGTATCTGACAGGAATGTTTACACAGCGCAAATTTCACCATATCGCCGCAAGGCATAAATCGCCGGCACCTGGTATAACAACCCTAAAAATATGAGGATGAAACGATGAAAGTAAATTATCAACAGGAAAGTCGCCTGTCGACCTGTGGAAATCCGAAAAAATACAATGTCAGAGTGGTCGACCCGGTGAGGCTTGAACTCGAAAGCGAAGTCATGTTTCTGCGAGGTCATCGCCCTTGGTTATTTCTTTAAATGCCTCATATCAATTACAAAACTAGGTAGTCCTTAACCTTCCATTCTTTAGAGTACCTCTATGAAGGACATGTTGTAATGCAAGTGCAATATCATAACTTATGGCCAGGGTGGATTTAAGTGCTAATGCACTTGCATGAGGAAGAGTACGTTGTTGAAGCATTCGTTTCTATAGCTTTAGCGGCACCTGTTAATATTAATAATATTACTACTCCTTTAATGCTGATACGATCAGATAATTAATGTAGCTCCCTACTCAATGCTGACAGCGCCCCACATTCATACAGTGCTACCAATGATACGTTATCAAAAATATATTATCATTATTCATTCTCTATACCGCTTATCATGCATTTCTTTGTCTGCTCACGATTACTGTTGATTGCTGCCGGTGTGAAGGGAAAGAGGTCCGCGGGCGGATTTGGAAATGAGAAGGCAGCTGTTCTTCTGGGTAGTTGTTTTTTGTCGAAGTGAAAATCCAATTGGCGGATGGAAGACCTGCTACCGGTCTTAGGTGGTCGCTATCTTAAGTTGATTAGTTCAACATCTGAAGAGCACTTCCCCGTGATGGCCTGCAAGAGTGGCTCATCAACTCCCTTTGTTCTTTGTGATGAACTGATTGTTACTGCAGCTTTCTGTTCTTCTTTGTAATGCCATTTCCACTTTTACTATTCTTCCTTTTGTTTTCTTTATGTACCGCAGGTAGAGGAATAATTATATTCCACCCAAAAATTTGATACCAGGACTTCTGCGGAAATACGTATTTAGGGTTCTACACTTTCTAAAGCTTTTTATAAAAGGGTTAGTGCGTCTGTATATATGTTTTATTCATTGGGATGATTTAAATTAAAAGAAATAATACTTAAATGTGCCAGAATAACTAAAACTTTAAGTCATAATACAGTTAGACTACGGTTCTTAATGAACTTATAATTTTATAATATTATATGAGGAATCAAAAATTTATGAAGAACATGACCCAGAAATACAGGAAATGCCTAACTTGGTATGTACTACACGTTTGACAACTGGTATGCGAATTATCCTCCCCAGGAGAAAAGGACTCACTGATATTACATTCAGAAATGGCATAAAAGGAAATACCCAGTAAATTTCAAAACTCGAGACGTAATATCATTATTCCTTGGATTTCTCTAAAGAAGTACAGAGCCGTGATTTTATTCCCAACAATGCATGAACTCCTACACTAGACCAGCTCAATAATAAAAAGTAATAAGAAAACAGAGAGAAGCAAAAACAATTTTCTTGAAGACAATTGGTATTCTCGTTGATGAAACCTTGTGTTTCACAACGAGCAATGACATGATCGCTTTCAAGTGATATTAATGTCTCCTTAGCCAAATCCAAAGCAGTTCCATATCAGAAACCTCAGTTAACCCGCGAAAATAAATGAAAGGTGTGTTTTCACAAAGACGTTGCTACCATAGTAAAATTCTCTTTCTGTATCAGATTTGCGTGTAAGAAGCACGTGAAAATAATGAATCCAATTATACTGAAACAATTATCTAAGGCAATTTGAAGCATTAAAATAAACCAGTGATTAAGCAGTCATTAAAATAATGTTTTAAAGAAAGTGATCTATTTTACGCAAATGACTTCTAAAATGCTACATAAGTTGCCACATTCTCTCAGATACTTAACCCAGTTCTGTTATATTCGCTTATCAACTTGTATGTACATAAGCTTCATGCCTTCCGTTTAGTCTTTATATAACAGTGTAACCACAATGTTCTTTAAATGTCATTCAAACACGGTATGTGATAATGGTTGGCCACACAGGCTCCAAAATTAAATTGTTAATAAAGAAAAAAGGTCTGAAGTGTAACTACCGTGATATTTTAAGGCGAGTATATATGGTTAAATTATTGGGGACGAATGGGACCATAAATTTACCTCCCATGCACGATCCTTTTAAAAAGGTTAAGGCACCCGCATTTGGCTTAAACTGCCATATATTCAAAATGTTTACACACAAAAAAAAAAAAAAAAAAAAAACAGTTCTAGCTTGAATTTCTGAAAATAATCTGTTGAGTCTTCTTCATTCAGGATATATTTAATACAACTAAATACAACGGGTCAGACATTGTCTTGCTACACAGAATGTTAGATATATTTAAAACACACGGATTATTTCAAAACAAATTTTGCTTACGCCAACCATATTCAGTTACTGGCTTGAATTTTACAGTACTTTTGTCAATTGTATGAAGTGTTCTGTTGTTTTTCGTAATGTAATGGCAAAATATGAAAATTTGAAGTAAAACTATCGATTCTACTTTCGGAACCATCTTGAACCTCTCCAAGGAAATGTGTAACCATTTCTGCAAAATATATTTCACTTGAGAAGTTGTTAAGAATAATTTTTAGTAGCTACATGAAAATGAATGATGGTAGATGGAAAAAACTACGTGTAAGTAACACGTAGTAGTATGCACTTTTTATTTTTTCTTATTTGCCCTGCAGGGAAAGGGAACTTATTTAAAGGATTTGAGTATCAAGTTGGTTTACTGAATTCTTCTTAAGCCTGATACCAACCGAGCGGAATGGCTCAGACGTGACCCACATTCGGGAGGCCCGAGTTCAATTCCCGTGGCCGACCTAACTGACCCTCACTTTCGGGGGGTTTCCAGAGTAGCTAGGCAAATGCTAGAATGGTTAAAAATATCCCCCGAATTTCCTGTCCTTCCGTTTCATCTCCATTATCATTTCATATCATCTAGTGGTCTCTTTCAGGGTGGAAGTGTTGGCGGTAATCTCGGCGGTGCATGGCAGGATGCTATTCTCTGAGTGAACCACTTCCTCCTCCGGTAGATAGGTTGCCGGTCTCCGAACCGACTGTTGGGACCGTCTTCGGACCACAGTAGGGGGAATGTCCATTGTCCTGGCCTGCCGGGGGCGGTTACCATCTAAGTCAAATGTAGGGGCACTGACTTCTGTACAGTCGTGGCTCCTTCGGATGGCCACCTGTGTGTCCTCTAGCCTCATCCTTCCTCCCGGGTATGCCCCATTTGGTGACAACTAAGGTACAATAGACCAAGATTGGTCTCAGTGCCAAATCCTCTCCGGAAAAAAATAAAGAAATACTTGCCACCAAACCTTAAAATGCATATTGAAGATTTAGTCTAGTAATAAGAAATAAGTATATTATACTTTGTAGAATGTCATGTGAATGTATAGTAATACACATAATACCGTACATGGAAATTATAATGAAGAAAAATAATATTTTAGCTTCTTATCCCTTTCTTTCACAAAGCAAATATTTTAAACAAACATTTTACGCCATCAGATATATTAAATTAGTTACCCTGTAGCCTTACGTGGATTGACGTTGAATTTCTGTTAGTTTCTTCTAATCTCTGTTTAATTTACTTTTTGCGCTTTTCGATTATTACTATTACGCTTCTTCTGGTATCCTTATTAGCGAGAAGCTTATATCCTGGCGCTTGGAAAACCCTTTAACATCCATTTAGGTATACTTAATGTTTATCTTATTTTGTATGTTTTTTCGGACGTGACTTATTCTTTGCTCATCGCTTTCGCAGGAAATCTCTGGTAGATTAATTCCTGGATGTCAGGCTATCAGAAGCAAAGAAATATTGCGTGTGGCCCTGTGAAATGAAGTTTCACCATAAAGGTATATCACATCCTTACCTTCTCTTGCTCACTGCGTATTTGTTCACAAGCTAATTGAAATTTATTTTTAAATCCCATTTAAACCTGGAGGATTACATAAAGAAAAAGGAAAGGAAAGACGTGAGGTATAAGAGAATTATTTTTTCACAATTAGAAAAATAAAACGGACGTCAGTTAAAATTGATTATTCCAATGCTCTTATAAGATACAATGAAATGTGTTAGAAGCCCTGTTGAGTTATTGGATTGATACAATGTCTGTAATTGTTTACTAGATCGAGAAATATGATCGTCAGCTATTTTTCTTTAGACAATAAATGGGATAGCTCGAGCATTAGTTCCTGATGCTCACATTCTGTAAGTCTCTGGTTCAAACCTCGTATTGACCAGTTTTCCTTATCAAACTTTCTTTCATAATTTTTGTGAAGTGACTAGGCAAATAGTCTGAACTTTTCCTTTCTATAATTGTTTCTTATTATTTGTCTCCATCTTCTGAGAACATAGGGCCAACTGTAGTGAAAGGCTGTGTGTGACAAAAGTACTTGCTTTGAGGGAATGATAATCTTACTTGTATCTTCTGCTCAAACTTCTCCGTGAATAACGGGAGACAAACATTGAAAAGACACTCCCGAAGGATGGCCCATTCAGTAACTCCGCTACATTGTGAGTACCACTTCCAGAAAAATGCAGCAGGACTTGTTCTAGGATGCTGTGTCGATCTTTGCTTCACTTCCACATTATCACTGCATTCCAACCAAAAATTCCATGCTAAATTTTGCTGGAAATACTTATTTTGAGGGCTTACTGAATTAAAAATACATAAAAACTACAGAAGAATCTCCAAGCGTGCGTGTTTGCGTGTCTGTATATGGCATAAGTCAAATTTGCTGTTTCATTTCCATATCTTCGACGCTTTGAGGATTTTCAAGAAAATGTATTCACCCTAAATTGCACATAAATCGGAGCTTTTTTCACAAATTGTTCAAATGATTTTGTTTAAAACACTATTTTTAAGATACATAAGTGAGAAATGAAGTAATACATGTATTGAATTTTCCAGAAATGATCAAAAAATATTTCATATAATCTCTATAGCTGCTAGACCTGAAAAAAACCACTAAATTAACTACTAAAAATGCAGAAAGCTTTAAATCACAGTTTTTTCCCAAATACATCTCTTTGAAGCAGCAGGTTTCAAGAATAGTCCCTATTATTGGTCTGGATTTTTCAATATTTCATCATTTATTCTGTTGTTATTCAAGAATGTTATAGAAATAGCTTGGGATTCCAAGGCATATTGGAAACATCTGACAATCGATTCGATTGCTTCTTTCTCCTTGCTTCTATAACGAAATATCTGTTGTAACTATTTTTGTGAAGGTTTTTCTCAATTGACATTAAGACATTAAGTAAATATGGGATTTCCAAGAATACCTTAGATGTAATAATGGAGAAAATAATGTGAACGAAGCAGGTAAGTGTTTAATAAGTGACGTACATATATTACGCCACAGTTGTTAGAGTAAATTATTCAAAAATTTGTAAACATTAGATGTTGTGCAACCGATGACCATTTCTGTTTTATATCAGGTGGTAGCTACCTAAGGGGACACTGTGAAATAACCACGCTCTATCAGTGACGCAATGTCATTCTTAGTTTTGTAAAGTTAAGAAATGCCTGTTTAATAAATAACAAAACACAAGCAGTGCTTTGATCATTATTAATAATAGGGTAATGGCTTGAAACTCAAAATTACCTCTGATACTCATAAAATTGAATAAATAAACGTAATATTCTTAAAGTTAGCGTAAAATGAATAAACAATGGTCAATACTTAACCTATAGCTTTTACGATACTTAGACACAGTATCTCTGTTGCTACAAAATAAGAAATAGCTCACCGTTGCCTAAATATCCCAACCACTATTTGGAATGCATCTCGTAATTGTAGACTGGGTTAAAATGCTGCTTGTGTGTTTTAACCAGCAAATGAGAAGGGAGTTTTGGAGGTCGCAGTGATATGAATGTCTGTACCTCTTCTGTAGTGTGGCTGCTGAATATCAGAATAAATTTCTTTGGCTGAAGTTCCTTTGTACATACTTTGATGCGCTCGCCGGCGTTATCGTGTTACTGAATACAAAAAATTGGCACACAGCTAGTTATTATTTGTAACATTGTAGCATTCTTACTAATTATTGAGAGCCTTTCCGTCTTAGCCTCTGGCCATCGTTACATTTAAGAAATAAAACACCTGCTGGGCACATTTTCGTAATTGGGGCAGGTGTGTTAGAGAAGGAAAAGTATTGTTAAACAAAGCGAGAGGAAAGATCTGTTAGGATCTCTAATAGCTTAGGCGAAACTGAAAAAAGACGAAAAAAGGCTCTTTTAGAACTTCTGCAAGCTAGAGGAGTGTAATTGCTTCGAGCAAGGTGTGGAGTCCTATGGTGCTTCTTGTGTTGAGGATTTCTTGATAATTCAAGTATGTCCAATGTATATTGCTCAGTTACTTACATAAAGAGAACATAGCTTTTAAAGAGAGAACTTGAACTGTTTTATCATTCCTTGGTTAGAATGATCATGGATTCGCTTCCCGGCTTGAATATGGATTATTCCACATCTCTGAGCGAACGTATGAATGAGGGAGTAAATGTATGTGAACTTATATACAAACTATTCTTAGAAGATATTGCTCCTGGCTCTACCTATTATTAGGTAGGATAAGCTTTCATTAAACACTTATACATTTCGTTGTTGTTATAAGAAAGTTATAGAGAACGCTACAGATTTTTGAAAAATGGACCACCATAAGGTGTTTGTGAAATACCCTCTCTTGCGGGAAAACACGTATATCGTCTTTTCACTTAGAAAAGCTATTGAAAAAGTGATGAAAAAAGAAAGCAATAACAAAATATCTTAGAAATTATTAGCCCATGACCAAGATTATTTTATTATTTGAATATTTCACAATATGTCCCTCGATGCGTAACTGACTCAGTGAATCAGCTATGAGCACCACAATTCATAAAAGTGAATAATGAATATAATTTCCCAGTCCAATATCCCACTGCATGTAAAACATGTTATCTTTTCAAATATTTTTTATTCGTGTACCACATTCACTTTAATGGAATACAGGGCATTCTAAATAATTCTGAAACCCTCACATTATTTAAATGTTATTTAAGCACCAAAACACAAGGACTTAGTCCAGTAGACCTCTTAATATACTCTGTGATAAATACGTTATCTCACTAAACGATGTTTTAAATATTCATTCTTGTATATTTGAATAATTCCACATTTTAAGCAGTAGTGCTTGTAATGTTTGGGCCAATATTACAATTTTCATAAGCTGATACAACGATAGATGCCGGGTAGCTCTAAGCTCTATGCTTCCTGTGCTCATTTGAGCATCATTTCACTCATTTTATACATCGTCCGATATGACTTGATCTTGCAGGATGTTAATTAACCAAAAAAAGGAGCTTTCAAACCAAGAATAGCACTTTTTATGAAAAAAAAAAAGCAAAATATAAGATAAATGCTCGTATCAAAATTATAAGCAGTCGACAGCGTTCTAAGGGGGTGGAGGGTAAGAAGTTTCCTCGAAAACAACCTACAAGATGTGAACAGAGGTGAAGAGGGTTTAACAAATCAAGCTCACGGCGTGATGTCTCACTTTGACGAAAATCACTCCATTCTAAACTATCCTTAAATGTTCTCAAATTTTTATTTTTACAAAATGGCTCTGCTTTGGCAATAATGTTTTAAAGATATTTACATGAAAAACAAAACATGCGTTTAAATTTTCTGCATCCTCCAAGATCCTCTTCGTTCAATAAGACTTTTGCATAATTATGTACATATAATGGGGAAAGTATAAGAAATAGGTAAAGGCATTTAGCTATTTGAAAAATGTAGAATTCTTCAATATATCAAATAACTTATTGTGATGTATCGATCAATTTAAAGCTATTCGTTGTTATTAGCTAAAATGTTTTAATACTTTACTGATTTACATAGCTATCGTTATTCGGTTGTTTCTTGCAATATCATGGAAGCAGTGTAGAACGTCAGGATTATATTACACCAACTACCTCTAAAATATCTGAAATTTAATTCGTATTTCCCTATCGTTCTTGTGCCTACAACAAAACTTGAATTTCTGAAAAGGTTTATTTCCTTTAAAATAAAGCAAAAGATAAGCTTTCGTAAGAACAATCCAGTGAAACTATATAAAACTAAACGCCGAAGTTACAGAAAGTCATATGAATACACCATATAGCATTCACTTTTTTTTAACTTTTTCACATTTTGAGTAGTACAGTTTGGAGTCTTAAGAAGTTATTTTCTATTTCTCATGAGCTGATGTACACAGTAGGTAGTCCATGATAGCATATTAATATGAGTCTCCTATCTCTTGCAATGGATGTGACATTTCAGACCGTGACACAATGAGAATTTCAGGAATATTAAATTAAATTGATTAGTTGTTCTTAAATGTATTATTATTGTTATTATTATTATTATTATTATTATTATTATTATTATTATTATTATTATTATTATTATTATTATTATTATTATTATTATTATTATTATTATTATTATTATTATTATTATTATTATTATTATTATTATTATTATTATTATTATTATTATTATTATTATTATTATTATTATTATTATTATTATTATTATTATTATTATTATTATTATTATTATTATTATTATTATTATTATTATTATTATTATTATTATTATTATTATTATTATTATTATTATTATTATTATTATTATTATTATTATTATTATTATTATTATTATTATTATTATTATTATTATTATTATTATTATTATTATTATTATTATTATTATTATTATTATTATTATTATTATTATTATTATTATTATTATTATTATTATTATTATTATTATTATTATTATTATTATTATTATTATTATTATTATTATTATTATTATTATTATTATTATTATTATTATTATTATTATTATTATTATTATTATTATTATTTTACCTTTCAGAAATGGGACTTCTGCTATTAATTCTTTGTCAATTGTAATTTTTGGAATTATCCAAAATTAGTGTAATTGGAACTGTTATGAGCTTGCAAAGCTATAGTATTTTATATCTATTGTTGCACAGTTTCCTGTTTAACAAGATTTTAGTTTTATAATTCAGTACAATTTTGTTACTCTGTTTAACATTTGAAACTCTTTACTTTGTTTGATATATTAGATCCGTATATTTAATTTAAAATTATACTTTCACTTTAATTTTCCAATATTGTTGGAGAGGTAAATTCTACCATCCATCATCAGAGAGCAGGAGTTCAACTGCTTCTTCAATGAGCTGATAGCATCTCTACATATTTTCGGGAGTTATTTATGCCTATAACCAAGGCAATTTCTCATTTAATCGCTAATTTATCCCATGATATTACTGTTCTATCCCTTACAATGTGAAATCAATATAACTTCATTTTTGATATTTCTTCTGCAGTAATTTATCTTCAGCGCTGCTACGCGTCCAGTGGGCATAAAGATCGCAAAGGCATCTCCAATTCTTTTTCCTTCTTTGAAATGTTTTCCTATTTTATTTATTGTTATTCGGTTGTGTTGCTAGTATCATTTAGTTATTTACGTATATATTTACACATGTAAATATTGCCTTCCCACACACATTTTATTTACACTTTAATCTTTTCTCATTTCTTGCACGTCTTTTGTTGAGATATTTTCCACAGGTAATTTTTGTTTTTCTATATGTTAACTATTTCTAAAATATAATATAACAATATACATACTTTTCTCTTTCTTGATGTAGCTATAAATAACACTAAATTTTGTTTAATTCTAAAGCCTTTCTTATTATTTCTTTTTCAGAACCAGCCATAGGAATTAATTATATTTCTATTAATTCCTACATTTCACCTCAGCTTCATATTGTATATTTCATAAGAATAATCTAAATGCATAATTTTAGAAAATATTTATACCATTAAAAATAGAACCTAGAGACATTAATTAAGAAGAAAAATGTAAAATAGTATTCAATGCTAGTAGTAAATATCGATATATTTCAGCATTACTGCTCTGGTAGGTCTTGCCAACCATACAACTATTGAATCTGATATGTTGCTTACCTGCAGATTATTAACCATTTGGAAATATCCTTGAGGGGAAGATGATTGGAAAATGGCTTCCAAATAATTACAGTGGAAAGCCAAGGCTTTTTACGTAAGGCTCTAACCGGTAAATCAAAAAATACCAAGGGACATCCCGCGATGATACGTCTCTCTCTTTTCCTTTCGTTTTCCATTTGCTACAAGGTGTTTACGAATTGCTAATACAACTTCTTAATTTCATTCTTGGGTTTTATAACAATGGAATTCTTATGGTACAATTATTTCATACTTATTTTTATTTTGTAAAGTTCAACCTATCTTAATAACCTCATTCCCAGATTTTCTAATACAGTTTACCTGTCTTTATACCTAAGGACCTATTTCTAAAATAAGAAGATAAAAAATTCATGGGTTTTACTTTTCAATAATTTAACTTGGTTGCATAAAGGAATACATGGTGATTATTTATAATCCTTTTAAAAGTAGTGCTGCACTATATGTAGTGTTACATTCACATGATTTTCTCCTCGTAATGACTGCTTCATGCTTGAAAAATGTGGTATGCAAACATAAACTTCTCTGCTGAAAAAATGTAAAATGTAATGAAATAAATTTCTGGAACCCAAAACAAATTACGGTCAAAGGTTATCATGATTGCTTTCCCATTATTTAGTTTAACATATTAATGGTTCATAATTGCTTCGTCTAAAGCAATTAACATACGTCGAATATCTTTCTAATTGGATTCGTATATAATTCATCTATAATTTTCCACTGGAAAATACTCAACTTTATTTCACTTCCTTCATATTTTGTGTAAACTAACACATTCACTTTATAAGGGAAAAACTATTGGTGTAGACGCTTGGTAGAGTGGAATCTAAAGTTTTAAATATTTGTATTGGAGATTCGTGTTCATTCTTTACCATTCTTGTAATACTTCCATTATATCTGTTAGGGTTAATTAATAATTGCATACTTCCTAGGCTCAACACTTTTGTATCGGTTGGTAGATTGTGTGTGATGAAGTTGTTAGCAAATTGATTGAATTTCCTCTTGCCTCAAAGCTTGCCATAAATCTATGACATGTGCCTGACAGCTTTAACATGCTTTTGAAGCAATCATTTAGAGTAATTTTATTATATTCCATTGCCATTGGTAAGGATTAATATGAAGTTAGAAGCTAGTATTGCACCAAACACCTGCGTTATCTAATTAGAAATTTAAGTGAACTAAAATCAGATGTGTTATAATTATTCAACTCTATCTATTGTAATTCATTTTTTTTTTTTTTTTTTGATGTTCTATAAATAACCAGTCTGTAAATAAAGCTAAAATTTCTGTATATTTCCATTAAAGATGAAAAACATAGCTACAATAAAGCTAATGAGTATGTGTTTTGCTTGATGTTAATTCCTACTTTTTACAATGACATCTAGAAAAACAAAAGAATGATGGCATTGCTCTTAAAAGCTATATGTATCTATAGTCGCGCTGCTCAAACGCTTACAATGGATTTATCTTTGGTAATAGATACCTCTTGGATAACGCACTGATTACTCCACGTGGAGTGAACATTTATCTGTCATTTGTGATTCCTGCGAATTCCATTGCCTGAAGTGATGCGTTCATTGGGACTTAGCACCCGAAAGAGGGGCGCGTCCGTACCCCTCTCACTCTTACATTAATAATAAGTGCGTTATCTGAGAGGTTTCTGTTCACAAAGATAAATCCATGGTAACCGTACTGCTGTACTTTTTCACAATACGTTCTCTTTATACGTTGACTCTAATGCAGTACTAAAGAAATGTGATCATATTCTGGCTGAAGGGCCATGCTAAAGAAGTTTCACCCATTTCGAAAAATTAACATCCTTTTTTTTTTTTTTTTTTTTTTCGAATCATGCAATGCTACAGTGTGCTATCAAAAATAACCATTAAAACTTAAAATATTGCTTCATCATATTAATATTTCATAACAATTGCATGTAATTTCCGTATATGTATATTCCATGCATATAAGAGAAAACAGGTACATTTTGTTATAAACATCTATGCACCACTGTTACTGGATAACTAACACTTTTAATGAAAATTAATTGTTTCTTCACACTAGCTGTGTGTAGGACGCACTATGAAAGGGTAGAGCCAGACTGAACAATTCAATGCCATAGCCGGGATTTGAACCACGGATCTTCTGGTTTCCGTCCAGCCGCTCCAACTTGAGCTACTATGGCCAACGTGACAAAATGACATTAAATTGTCCAACTGACTCGTGTTTCTCCCGGTAAACCACTAGGAGTTCTCATAAACACATGAGACAACTACCTTAATGGCGACTTAGTATGTTGTAAGTATTTTAACGGCCGGGCTTAATAGTTCGGACCACTATTAGGTAAAAATAATGGAAATTAATTGTTCTTTCACACTAGCCGTGTGTAGGACGCACTATGAAACGGAAAAATTAATGTCGGCATGTTGGCCATAGTAGCTCATATAGTTAGAGCGGCTGGTCGGAAACCAGAAGATCCGTGGTTCAAATCCCGGCTATGGCATTGGCATTTTCAGTCTGGCTCTACCCTTTCATAGTGCGTCCTACACACGGCAAGTGTGAAAGAACAATTCATTACCATTAATTGTACCTAATAGTGGTCCGAACTATAAAGCCCGAAACTTAAAATACTGCATAGTAAGCCGCCGTTAAGGCAGTTGTCTCATGTGTTTATGAGAACTCATAGTGGTTTACCGGGAGAAACACGAGTCAGTTGCAGAATTTAATGTCATGTCGGCATGTTGGCCATAGCAACTCAAATGGTTAGAGTGGCTGGACGGAAACCAGAAGATCCGTGGTTCAAATCCTGGCTATCGCATTGAATTTTTCAGTCTGGCTCTACCCTTTCATAGTGCGTCCTACACGCCGCAAATGTGAAAGAACAATTCATTTCCATTAATTGTACCTAATAGTGGTCAGAGCTATAAAACCCGGGCTTTAAAGTACTTACAGCATAGTAGGTCGCCATTAATGTAGTTGTCTCATGTGTTTATGAGAACTCGTAAGTGGTTTACCGGTAGAAACACGAGTCAGTTGAAGAATTTAATGTTATGTCGGCATTTTGGCCATAGTAGCTCAAATGGTTAGAGCGGCTGGACGAAAACCAGAAGATCCGTGGTTCAAATCCCCGCTATGGCATTGAATTTTTCGGTCTGGCATAACACTTTTAATTTATTAGATATTTTAATTTTATTTTGCTATGTACTTTTAACTAAAATTTGTTAGAATATTGAATTTTGCAACAAACCTAGTTTAACCTATGTGTTATTAATGCATGAGGCCTGCTGAAAAGTAAAAATCTGCTTTTTGGACATTGAGAACAAATAAATCTATATACTTACTAATTGAAATAAATGCTGAACCATTTATAAAGAATTTTAAATTTGATTTTTACAATGGAAGTGTAAGTTTCGATATATAAAATGTATCCTTATAGAAGAACGCATTTAATACAGTCAAATAACACTTATTTTTACCATACTATGTTAAACACCCAGTATAAGTGTCCACTAAGTGACTTTCGAAAGACCCAATAAGCAATTGTGCACGGACACGTACGGTATTCACAAAGATACGAAATGACTTAAACTCTGAACCTAAATTTTTCCATTCCGGAAGGTGAACAAACGAAATAAACCCATTCGTTTAGAAATTCTTAGAAATTGTTAGGTTTTCAAATTGAAAACAGCAAGTTATTGCAAAATGTTTTGTGGTAATGATGAAGTGAGGTGCCGTCCTGCATAAAAATAAAGGTTTCGTGTCGTGATTCTGCAATTCTGAAATGAGGTAATCTTCCACAAAATGCTAAAATAATGTTGTCCATTCACCATCACGCAATACTTTAATATCTGCGATTTGTTACACCTAAACAGCGGCTTTCCTTTGAGAAACAATCACAATAATTGGTAACATTTTATGATCTGCAGTACGTCTTTTTTTGGTATTGTTAAATGTGACACTTTTTCATTCTACAGCACTATAGCACTATGCAACCAAGGAAGATTGCTCCACTTGAATGTCAAGCAGTGGTCTTGGGTTCGATTCGGTCAAGTTGTACTCTCTTGGTATTGTTTTTTTCGTGTTTTTCATGGATCGGTAGCGGAATACTGAGACTGCCGGGCACTTCTGTTCAACTTTTGCTGTCCACACCATCCCCAGGGTTGAAGGACAGGCGCCTGTGGATAGGGTGGCAGATTTTCGTTAGAGCGCCAACAGTCCTCTTCTGGCGTAGAAGTATGGGACCTCTAGGAATGTACTGCTGGTCAGGATGTGCTCTATCCGGAACTCTGGAGTAATTATACACCCTCATAGTCTAGGAGTAACATAACCTCTAGTTTCCGATATTTCGGTTCAAACCTAGCCCAAAATTGAATTAAACTGTCCCTTAAAGTATTGGTTTGCTTACGATATATTTATCTGCAGCTAAATAGATTCTAGATTCCATTTTATGCTCATTTATTACTCCACCACAAAGGACCTGACATTTTTTTTTTTTTTTTTTTTTTTTTTTTTTTGTAATTTACGTCCTCCAACGTTAAGTCATATCGGACGATGAATAGAGTGGGTGAAATGATGTTCAAATGATCCCGGGGTCCATAGAGCTTAGGGCTACCCAACATTCGTCTTTCAGGATAAGGGAAAACCCTGGAAAAAAGAGCTTATCCAGTTAACTCACCCTAAACGAGATTCGAACTCGGGACCTCTTGAACGTGAGGCAGACATGCTGCCACCACAATACCGAGGCGGGCCCAAAAAATCCCTTAAGAATAAATACAAATATTGATAAAAATACTTCTAATTCTTATTTTACATTTAAATATATTTTCAATTTTATTATCTAAGTTATATACCTTTCATGATCCACATAATTTTGCTGAGGACTATGAATTTTTGGGGATAAAAGGAATTGTTTGCATGGCTTCTTCCAAAAGAGCCCTAGACATGTTTTGTGCTACTTTTATAGTAGATATAGCAGTTTATTACAGCGAGTCTGCGGTAAAATTTAGAGAAAAATTTCAAATCATTCTTATTATATTTTAATACGTTATACAGTACAGCTTGAATATTTCGAACTTATAAATTGCAAAAGTCTTTTAACTTCGTCCTTTAAACCTTATACAAAGTAATGTTCAACGTTCATCTGTAATTTTATTGTTTTTTGCTCATTATTTGATGTATTTTTCTCCCAATGAATATAGGCTGGTTTAGCCTCTGTTAAACTCCAGGAAATATTTTACACGTATCTACATATCCAGCAATTAAATTTCTATGTTAAGGGATTTGGCCAAATAACTTTCCAATTGCTATAAAAGTATCAGAATTATTTTTATGAGTGAAAGATTAATATAATTATTGGAAAACCGATTTGAAGCTTCCGAAAAATGGTTAACTTGTACCGTATTGTGTCTTAATTCTATGCATCATATACACTGGCCAAATATCTGTACATAGAGGTACCGCAAATATATTCTTCTTACAATTTTAATTTAATTTAACTTTATTTTAATTCAAAATTTAAAGAACCTTTAATTCAAAATTGTATGCATTTCAGGTTTTCCAGCTTTTGAATTATCTGAGTTTAAATATGTAATATATTTCCATATTCTAAATTTTAGTTTCTATTTTATGACTTTTAAATGTCTTCAAGCGACGATTAAAATTGCTATAGTTTGGATACTTGACCAAAATCTTGACGTTGATTTTCTTGCTTCCAATTTTCTTACAGTTCATGCTGTTATTTCTAAACGGTCTTACGCTGCCGTTTTTATTACTATTGGAAACTTGCAATGTGTTTTGCAATTCAAGTTCATTTCTACATTAATAATTCTATACTGCATGCTCCACAACAATCTTTATTTTATATAAATGTTAAATATATACTCTCTGTAAAATGTTATATTTTGTAAAACTTCACTATGGCACCATAATCCCCAATTTTACAAATTCTACTAGTTTTCTTTAACTAAGCTTGGAGAAATCTGAGTTTTGGTATACCCATTTTAACACAATTCTAATCAAAGTATAAATTCAAAATTAGGAAGATATTTTGCTTATTTTAAAATGTTTATCTCTGGCTGACAATAAATGTGCATCCAATTCAATTGACGAAACTTAAAAGGTACCTCTTTGGATTCTTCAGCAATCTAGCCCAACCTTCAAATTTTCTGGAGCAGAGAATCTTTTATTTAACTGAATCCTTTCTGTGCCTTCAGCAGAATTTGGAAGTGTTAATGTGAAAGTAAATAACAGTGTGTTTAATGGCAAGAAATTTGTTTCATGCTTCCTAATGTTGTGTATGATATAACTTTTACATAATATTGGTACCAAAAGTCACTTTTCTTCCTACTTAATATTAATCTGGATAATCATTTGTACAAATAGTTTCATTAAGTTTTCGTTTTAATTACAAGGGCGACAGACAAAACTCAGTCGATAGCAGGCTGATATGTGGTAGCTTGAAATTAAATGTTTTTTTCTTATGATAATGAGTTAAACAAATAAATAGGGATAGAGCTTTAAAAATATAAGATATTGAGACTTCAAATTAATAAAAATGGATAAATAGTTCGGAAATGCCTGATGTGCACATTTTTGGGGGGGGGGGGATAAATTTTATATATTTTTAAGAGGTGCATTTTCGGATAACACGTCTTTATTTATCTCTTTGTTTTACAGAGATGTAAATCCCTTCTAAAATTTAAAATGTACAGACCGTTTCCAAGGGATTCAAATATCATTTTGATTCAAGTAATTTAAATGTAGGACATATTATTGAAAGTCGTTAGAGATAAGAAAAAAAATTGAGCTTCTTCCATGTATAGGGGAACTTTATTTGGGACTTTTCTTCAAAATCTTCATTTCACATTCTTGAGAACAGCTGATCCGAAACACAAACTTTGATATTCAATCGACATTTCGTGCTTTAGTTTATAATTTCTTTGAAAAATAAGTTCTTAAACAGGTCATCTACTTAACATACACAGACATTGATTATAATCCATGGCCACGAAACATATATTTCCCGATTAATAATACTATAGGAGATAAGAGCCATGAATATGTAAAGGAAAAAATCTCGTACTAAAAAGACTTAGACAACAGATACACTTGCATTTGAAATATTTTGAAGCATCTAGAAGTCCAAAGTTTCGAAATATTTGAAAATATGAAAAATATATAAGCACATTACCTCATTTGTAAGGTTTCCAATAATAATAGTATTGTCATCCTCATAATGTAGGTAGCTATTTCATGCTTGGAGCTGAATATACACATTCATTTCTTGAATTATTTCGTGAGCGATTTCTATGAAGATGATAGATGCAAATGAATTTGTAAACATGAAGATCACGTAATTAATAGGTACAGTTTTCTACAAATAATTGTTGTAAGTAAAAGTGTATGAATATTTTGTATATTCACAAATCTACAGGTATAATTTTGATTAAGTGTTGTGGAAGTGCCCGCACGAGCTTTCGGTACAGCCTGTACAAGCCAGGCAATTTTCCATGGATGTGGTTAATCAATTTGCCATGGTTTCTTATTTGCATGGTAACTTGTATTAATGCGATGCCAATAAATATGTTGAGTCCGCAGCAGGAGAAATGAAAAACCTGCAGCTGCCTTGAGTACATACTTCCATAATTTAATCTGCCGATTTCTCATCAACCTGCCGTACCTCATGATCAAACACATCGCATCATGTAAAGAGTAATTCTGCAGACCAAAATAAACATGCATTTACTTTCTCTTATGTAGCCTTGAGGTGTATTTAAATCCATGAGTAACACTCCACAATGGTGTTCAGAGAGAATGAGAATCTTCTAAAGTACATTGGTAACAACATATCTATATGTTAGAATCCCGTAACGGCTGTACATACTTTCTGAAATGTTTCTCAACGTAAATTAATACTGATTAAACAGCTGATCTGAGTATTAAGTACAATTATGTAAATTTTTAGTAAAAAAAAATAAGAACTGTTTATTGATAAACCAATGAAATAGTACGAGGGTGGGTCAAAAAGTAAAACCTCCTATTTTTTCCCTTAAATAAGTAAGTTATGTGAAAACATTGAATTTGGCGCAATTCCTCAAACCTTCTTCTCCAATCTTCTGCAGTAGTAACTTCCTAAGTCAACAGGTGGCAGCACTGCATCATATTGCAAAATGACTGACATCGACATTCGTATTAGACAGCGACCTGTGATTGAATTTTTGACTGCGGAAGGTGGAACGCCAATTCGCATTCACGAAAGGCTAAAAAAATGTGTATGGTGATGCAACGGTGGATGTCAGCACTATTAGACGATGGGTTCATCGCTGTAACGAAGCTGAAGGGCAAACACCATTGGCAGATGAAAAAAGAAGTGGCAGGCCGGTGACTGCAGTGACTCCATGCAACATTCAGCGAGTCGATGACATGATTCGTGGTGATCGCCGGGTAAAATCAGGTGAATTGTGTCGCATTACCTCCCTTAGTAAAGGCAGTGTGATGACGATTATTCAACAACCGGGTTACTCAAAAGTTTTTCCACGTTGGGTACCAAGAATGTTATCCGCCCAAAACAAAGAAATAAGGAAAACAATAGCCTCCGAACACTTGCAGCGCTTCAATTTGGAGGGAGAGGAGTTTCTGGAAAAAATTGTTACTGGAGACAAAACTTGGGTTCATTTTTTGAACCTGAATCAAAGAGGCAGTCAATGGAATGGCATAACACAACGTCACCGAAGAAAAAAATATCAAAACTCAAAGGTTTGCAGGGAAAGCTATGGCGACAGTGTTTTGGGATGCAGAGGATGTGCTTATGATTGAATTTTTGGAGCAGGGATGCACAATAAATTCCTTCCAATATCGTCAGAACTCTCAAAAAGCTGAGAGCACATCTTCGCCGAGTTCGCCCAACAAAAGCTATGGCTAATGTTCTTCTTTTGCATGACAATGCAAAATCACACACCAGCCGTTACAGCACTGCAGAAATTGAGAAATTGGGATGGCAAGTCTTACCTCACCCCCCATACAGCCCTGACCTGGCGCCATCAGACTTCCATTTGTTCGGGCCACTAAAGGAAGCTCATCGTGAAATTAATTTTGATGATGAAGAGTTCATGCGTCAATGGCTTAGGAAGCAAGACCGTGTGTTTTACCACATTGGAATACATGTCCTAGTTAAACTGTGGACCAAAACTGTGGAAAAGGGCGGAGATTATATTGAATAGTGACAAATTAAACGTCAATGTTGTAGTTTTCAAGCATTTTCAGGCATTACGTTTTTATCCACCCTCGTAAAATTAACTATTTGAAGGAATTATAATATCGTAATTATATTTTTAAATAACTTGGACACTATATGAAAGTTATATTATTTTTTCTCGTTTTGTTGGTGCTATTGGTAGTCTTAATCAAATCTGTTGGCTTATACCTTGATAGGAGAATTAATATTGATTACTTTTGTACAAAATGTAGCTTAATGCGGACAAAATTTGGATTTAATAATGGTCTACGATGAGTATACCAGTTTTCTTTATTGTTTTGAAGGAAAATTTGAAGCATAAAGATCACACAGCAGAATAGAGCACCCTCAGAGCTACCTATATGAAACATGTAATAATTAAAATCGTCCATTTGTGGACTTAATACGGTTTCGAACGGACTTCCTTAATTTAAATATCACACAAACGAAGACAATTGTTCATTTTAATGTTATAAACGAGCACCAAAATCTGCGTATGTGCCGAAGATTATCTGTGTAGTTGACATATTGCGGGTTTAATTATTTTTTGAAATGATCTACATTAGAATCATTCTGTACCCTTAGCGGTGACTCAGCTTGTGACCACTAGAGTGAAGTGTTTGAAACAAAATGAAACATAGTTAAATCAAAATTGAACCATTAGAGCACAATATTTAGACTACAAACATTAAAAAGAAAGTATGTATGTGTATGTACACAAAAACGCCACTACGACCTTAGGGGGAACCTCAACCCACCACTTGATGACCGGACCCAGTGCTCAGGTGTCTATTATCTCTAATGAAAGGGTGATAGCAAAGATGACCGTGAGATGACAGGGCCTACAGTTTATACCGTGGACTCCGAACCACGTTGCGCTTAGAGGACACTTCACATGAGCTAGACAGAGGTGAAGGGGTGGATAGGGCCGACTTAAAATAGCCACCCCAGAGCCGAGAATCGAACTCGGACCCTGGCGCCTCAAAAAGAAACTATAAAAATCAAGGAAAACGTAAGTTCGTTATCCTTGAAACTTGAAGTCACTCGCTTTTGGGCAGAGTATTTGTATATAGTCTACAAAGTGTCTTAATCTGTTATAGTGCTAAAACAGGCCTTATGGATTGAAATAAGTGGATACACCAAGATCGAATAGGCAAGTAAAGTACTGAAATGTCATATATTTTCGAGGAAAACTTGAATGAGATAAGATAAATAGCACATTAAAAGAAAACAAATATCCAAGAAGACTAATGAAGGTGTCGGTATAAGGTAAAGAAGTGAAACACATATAAAGGTACAAACAGTCACGAAAAGGCGCTCTAAACACAAATGAACTTCCTAAAGACAGAAATTAACTCCAGAGTCCAAAGAGAAATTATACGGAAGTAGGAGTCGACAGACTCAAAAGCAACTGACCCCCGGAAGGAAGGGATGTAGAACCCTGAAGACCAGATCCGGAGGACCAAGTGCGCTTGCAAGAGCAGGGTACTTAACGATTCCAGTTGGAGCCAATCCTGCCGCCAGCTAACATAGCCTAATCACAGTGGCCATCGTAACACCTTATACAGGGACCCCAACAGGTTCAGCAAAACGCCAAAATCTCCTGGGATATGTTTCACTGAACTTCTGCAAAAGCTCAAACGCGTTGCATGAATCTTCAACCCTGAAACAAGAAGGAAATAGAAATGGCGGAGGAAACATTTCGATAAAGGAAAAATCGCTTCTGCATTTGTCCACTGGCCCATTGAAATCTTCAAAAATTCCATAGAGTGGGCACCACGGCTGAATTAAACCCGGGGCTTCTCTAATGCGAGACTCCCAAGTTGCTGTTCAGCCCTCTTCTTCTAAACTATATGGAAGTATTCAGAGGTGATAGGCATTTCGAAAGATAGAAACAAATGGAGAAAATATTTAATAATAATAAACGAAAAATGTAAAAATAAAGGAAAGAAGAGATTGAATAAAAAATTAGATGGAAGAAAATAATTAAGGAAAAACACAAGATTGAGTATTTAACGGTGCAATCTGAATAGATTGACTGGCTCAAACCGTGATGTTACTTTGGATATTCAAAAATAAGAATACAAAAAGTATTGACGGCCAAGGCCTCAATAAACGTCATAACATAGGCTATCTATTAATTCCATTGTTTTATTTTCATCGTCTCGGGTTACCAAAGCAATAAGAAAACATCAACAATATTTTATCGTCTCTGCTAGGTAAGATGGAACTGCGAGGCAAGTCGATCTGTTTCGAATCTTTAATAATACCAATCAGGAAAGCTAACCTTGCCTTTCCGCCACCTGGGTCGGTTACATCTTGCCCAATTCCATTGTCGTGACGACCCAAATACGACTATCATTCCAGAAGGCAAATTAAGAAAGCCATCCATCGGACCACACAAGTTAATTATTATTGCAGATGGATTTGTCCCCACTACCGAAGCAATTAAAGCCTAGCGTTTAAGTTAGTGCACGAATTCGCTCTACTTCACGCCGCTGCAATTTCTTTTCCCCTTTGGGAAATGAATTCCAATGCGGAAGAAAATAAAAGTTAAAGAAGAAGAGGCTTGCAGTGAGCTTTTAGTTCACTTTTCGATTTCTGAATAAGCAATTTTTGCCTTTCTATCCCGTACATAGTAGGTACAAAAAGGTGTTGCATTTCACCAAAGAATTCGATGTCAAAACTTCATACAAATACATATTTTGGTATTCCCTGGACGCAAAAAGCCACTAGTAAACATTTTCATGTGTATGTGTGTGAACGAAAGGTACAAGTTTAACCTCTTCTTGGGAAGAAACACAGAGGTTGTTAAGAAAATCCTAACCCCTAACTACACTTTACTTGGAAATATTTTCGGAATTTCACTTTCTCAAAGACGGCTGTAAAAGTTTTAATTAAAATACCGTAACTTTAAAATATTTACATTACAAACGAAATCTATGTCTCGAATTTCCTAGAAATAGTCCCTGAAGACAGCTTCATTTGGAATTAGTTTTGTGTAATTCGTAGGGCCTAAGAGATGGACAAAACTTCCTACACAAAAATAAAACAATAAAGCAATTAGACCAGACAATTTATATCAAACGCCTGTTTTTCGGAGTTAATTATTTCATAGGTATGCACTTTTATTACTTTGAATCCTTATATAATTTTCTCAAACAGGTAAGTCTTATCTTTTGCTTTTTCTATATTTATTTCTTGGCTGTGTAAAGAGAGTGAACTTCCAAAGCCATCATATAGCAATATGCTCTTAAAAACCTACTAAACTGTTCTCTTAATTGTACCTGCAAATAAATATGAAGCAGAGGTGTTTATTATGTGTCTGCCTCACGTTCAAGAGGTCCCGAACCCGAATCTCGGTCAGGGTCAGTTACCTGGATACGGTTTTTACAGGGGTTTTCCCTTATCCTGAAATACGAATATCGGGTAACTCTAAGCTCTATGGACCCTGGGCTCATTTGAGCATTATTTCACCGATTCCATTCATCGTCCGATGAAAAAAAAAAAAAAAAAAAGAGGTTTTTGATGGATAGAGTCAACATGAAAAATTCAATGCCATGGCCGGGATTTGAATCACGGATCTTCTGGTTTCCCTCCAGTCGCTCTGAACCTCTGAGCTACCATGGCCAACGTGCCGTCCTGACATTAAATTCTCCAGTTGACTCGTATATTTCCCCGGTAGACCACTAGGGGCTCTCGCATCCGAGATAAACCGTCAGGACGCCACGTTGGCCATGGTAGCTCAAAGGTTAAGAGCGACTGGAGGGAAACCAGGAGATCCGTGGTTCAAATCCCGGCCATGGTATTGAATTTTTCATGTTGACTCTATCCATCAAAAACCTTAGCCTATATACGGCTAGTGTGAAGAAATGATTAATTTCCATCAATTAAAAAAGGAGGTGTTTATGTGTCGAGTAACATGAAATAGGTAGAAGAATATCCCTTCTTAAGAGTAGAGGTTGAAGAATGGGTAGAAAAAGTAATGAAATATAAAAAATATTTTTATGTGTATGCAGCATGCATGCGAACAATTATAAACTACTAAAATAATAATATTCGGTGTTGCAAATTTGGTAAGTGCATCACTGTCGAATAGAATGAGATAAATCTTGTTCACCTTCTCGTGTAGTTTATTGTTTCTTAATAAGAACGTTTTCTGAGTCGTTTTTGACATATATTTAGGTCATACCCTCTAGAGAAGCAAATGAACATATTTAATAGGTTATATGAACAATAATGTTATTCTTTTAATAATGTAACAGTTTAGGAAGATCTTCACCTAGCCTAACAATCACCTTTTTAATAAGAGAAAGTATATCATTGCTTATCGCCTAGGTAGACGATATATTAATTAAAATGTTAGCGTCAAACCTGCGCAACTGGGCCAAGGCCTACCTGCCAACCTCTCTGCCAGCCTCACGCGCACATGTGCAATGTAGAGCTGGGCGATCATCCAACCGATACGAGGAGGAGATGATTTATTGATTATTAGAAGTTTATTACAGTTAATACCATTAAATATCTAAGTGCATTACTTTATACTGTCGCCTAATTATAGGAAGGCACGACCAGCTAGCAGCTAGGTGGGCGACAGAAGGCATTCAGCCCACGCCTATCCATTTATCTTGTGGCGTTCACTAAAGGGGGTGTTTAGGGAAGTGTCACGAGGTATTTTACCATATCTTTCCCCTCCCCCTGACGTCTGGAACCTTCGGGATGATTCACTGAGCCGCGAAACTTCCAGACACAGCGATATGCGTATATAAGTTATGCAGTGGACGAGTCAGTTCAGTTATTGGTGAGCAGCCGTGAGGAGCGCCGTGCTAGTGAACGGACTGGAAGACTCTGTACGTGTATCAGAGGAGTTCTACGTAATTGTGAGTGTAGAGTGGACCTGTGACAGACGAACTGGCGAATTGTAATTGTGTGCGCTACGTAATTCTGTGTAATCGGCAAGTGTGCCAACTGTAATTCGGTGGAAATAAAGAACATTTTTAGTTTGTGCAATTGGACTTTTAATTTCACGAACCCACAAAATCACAATATACTAAATATAAAAAGAACAGTAATAGATACTTCAGAAATAGAAGGGTAGATCAGTGGTTTCTTCGTTACAGTCGTGCTGAGGGTCCTTGGTTCGATTCCGGTTTTAGGTTGGCCATTAAAAGTTAGTGTCATCCAGCTCTTCATCTCTTACTAGCTCCTGTGGCGTATCTCTAGGACTAAATTGCTTCGGAGCTCACAGTAAAAGCTGTAGGTTGTCTCATCCAGGGCCATCCTCATCGTCACCATACCATAGGAGATACTGGACTCTGCCCCCTGTTTGTCCCTACCTCAGAAATGGGTCCAGTCATTTCTTGGTGGAATGAGTTTACCCCGGAAGCTCTTAGACTATGTGGGGAGCTGACACTTGTTTGTCGTATTAGCCTCGTGTGCATTAGCGGTCTTCTTCTTCTCCTTCAACTTCCCTAGATTTACCACTGTGGTGGTGTTAGGAGATTCTTCTTCCTCTGTCCCTTATGCCTTTAGGCGTCGCGTTGAGGAACAGGAACTCTGGGCCAGATTAAAGTACCCAGATGGGTAACCAGCTTGATGCCTGTTATGAGTGTGAGAGAAGCAGTTGACAAAACGAGGGCGGGATGAAATAAAAGGAAAGATGATATCGGAGCAATTGGTAGAATGATGGCAAGGGAAAGCGGAGATCCCGGAGAAAATCCGCCCCTGCTTCGTGTTGTCCTCCACAAATCACACATACAGTCACCTGGGATCGATCCTGTGCCGCCGTTCGGCAACATCGCATCCTGGAACAATATCTTGCAAACTGTTATTTATCATGACCTATAGGGACTTAAAGAAAGTCTGTAAATTCTGTTATAAATGCTAATGAGTAGAGAACTTGATCGACAGAGAACATAGCTGCATCGAAATCACTAACAGACACTAATGAATTGATAAACCCTTCCTGGTATGCCTGTACAAAATTCTATTGTTAGTGTGTTTTGCATATTGAATGATGTTCCAGAGCACGGAAAAATCTAAGCACGCAGTAAGGTAATATGGTATCTCTCGATTTAGGGTCAGCAAAGGTAACCAAATGGCCTATCGCGTATAAAGGTCGGCAGATCAAAATTCCGTGCATGGTTCACGGGAGCTGTAATGTTGTTCTAGCAAGGCACGTTGCGTTTACAGCCCATTCATACATTATTACCAACTTATACACTGCCAACGGCGTATGAATTTTAATCACTTATTGCATGCATCAGTTACGACGTAACTAGCCGAAAATTAAGAAAAAATTAATTTTATTAGGCAATGTCATTAAAAGGGAGTGCGTTTATAACCCTAAAGTATATGCTTTGGCAGGAAACGTGCCACACGGCGCGGTAAATGACTAGAGAATTGCCTTTAATCTGTGTTAATTGACAGCAACGCATTCTGCCGGAAGAAGTTATCTTCCTCTGCAGTAATTATTTTTATCACGTGCCTCCTCCTACATCAATTGAAACGTATTTACTCACCTTTGTTCTTACCTGTCGTATGGTATTCCATCCAATCACTCAATATTCATGGTACAGATAAGGACGAGTGCAAAGGGCAGAGTAGCACATGCGGACCACATGGTTCTGTCGTGACCCCTAGGAGGGAGGGTTTAGGTGAGAGACTCGAAGGCCGGCCAGATCTGCATAACAATGGGTGTAAACGTGAACGGAGCTTTTAATGTGTACAGCTCAAGTTGCTGGAGTGCTGCTCGCTGTGTCCTCACCTCTGGCGGGCCCTCATGATGGAGTTTTCTTGAAGACAGGACCAGGCAATAGGAAGAACAGGGGCAGTAAATAGGAAGACAGGTCCAGACAATGGCCTCTGAACAACACTGGGTTAGAAACCTCTACAAAGCTCATATCTACACTAGTGTGGGGGCGAAACATTAGTGCACTTCGCCAGCATTTGACATTTAACGATAGGTAAGGAAAATTGGAGGAGCCCCATCCAGGTAGATCAGTTCCAGCGAGAGTTGAACAACAGATCTCTCGTATACCAGCTTCACAATTTGCTGCAGAGTCTTCTCACTCAGTTAGCATCGGTACAACTTATTATTATGGGATCTTTGTAAAAGAAAATCCCATATATTTTTCCCGTTCTCCTCCAGTCTTTCGAATAACTTATATTTGGTTTCCTATAGACTTCAAATAAACTGAAAGTTCATCTATAAATATTCTCCAAAAGTATTTTCGACAATAACATCTTTGATGTCTTCCCGTTCATTCTGTTACTGTGGAAAGTTGAATTTCCTCTATTCGGTTCTGTAAAAGAAAGCAAAGCTGGCAAACCTACAAGTTTTTCCCCCGTTTACTGCACGTTTATGCAGCAACTATATTTAAGCCCATAATTTTTTATATATTTATTATTTCAGATATAGAACTCACTAGTATATTGCCGTTAATGTTTACCTTTTAAATCTCATCGAGATTTCACTTAAGTAATGCAGCAATTATTAGTTAGGATTCAATTCATGCAGCAAGGTATGCTGTGAAAAGTTGTAACTTGTAATTTATTGATTGGCACATTTAAACTCTTTCGTTCAAATTTTGTAAAAATTACTTTATGACCAATGCTTTACTTTCACTTCATTTTGGATGTTAAGATAGCTTCTAATATATTCTTCTTTGTTTGAGTCCTCTGTAATTTATTTCTAATAGCATTTTAACCGAGAATCTTCTTGGAAATATGTGTAAGTCATTAAGTGCAATCCTCTCCTTATAGGGTACCAACATAATCAAAAACGAGATTAAAAATCTTCTTGATGCTGAAAGGCCGGTAAACCATGAAAAGGGCAACAAAATTGTAAGATCCATGATGTTACTCTCGACACAGACGCTTTTACAACAGATATGAGTTTTATTTATCAGATATACGTCAGGCAGCATTTGTGCTGTAGTTTAACTCTGCATTTTCGTGGCATATTGATAACGAGTAACCAACAAAGTCAAAGGTTACATTATTTCTAACTTTATTTGTTAGTTATCAAATGTAGAGGGAAAAAACGCATTGAGCTTTCATGGAATACAAATAGTTTGAATTATATTGATTAACTTAGATTAAAATTTTTTATAGAGTCAACAAGAAAAGATCAATGCCATAGCCGGGATTTGAACCACGGATCTCCGGGTTTCCAGCCAGTCGCTATAACCCTTTTAGGTACTATGGCCAACTTGCCTTCATGACATTAAATTCTCCAATTGACTCGTATATTTCCCCGGTAACCCACTAGGAGCTCTCGTATCTGAGATGCACCGTTTGTGGTGACTTACTATCGTAAGTACTTGAGTCCCAGGCTTCATCATTTAATCTTATTATTTAGGTTAATCGATGGAAATTAATCATTTCTTCACACTAGCCGTATATAGGCTAAGGTTTTAGATAGAGTCAACATGAAAAATTCAATGCCATGGCCGGTATTTGAACCACGGATCTACTGGTTTCCATTCAGTCACTCTTACCCTTTGAGCTACCATAGCCAACTTGCCGTCATGACATTAAATACCGGGGAAATATGTCAGTCATGATGACAAGTTGGCCATGGTAGCTCAAAGGGTAAGAGCGACTGAATGGAATCTGTGAGATCCATGGCTCAAATCCTGGCCATGGCATTGAATTTTTCATGTTGACTCTATCAAAAACCTTAGCATATATACGGTTAGTGTGAAGAAATGATAAATTCCCATCAATTAATTAGATTAAAATTACCTCAGACTTTTGGTGTAAAAAACAATAATCGCAAGGAATTATAAATTAATCCTGATCAAGATGCCTCCACGATAACGTGTGAAGTCCGCAATCGAGAGATCCTGGGTTCATTGTTTCCTTTCATCTCATTTCTCTCAGATCTGTAGGTTCACAACAGAGGTTGGTTTGTTGCGGCAGGATGGTGAATTTTGTGCTTTTGTTCTATTCTCTGCTGGCGCTTGACGATGGATCCCTCTTTCTTCTTTGAGGATTAGGGTAGGACTGGCGATGTGAGGACTGGTTACATGTTGGTAGCGTTAGAACCTCAACACTTAACTAATCCGGTTCTGATCATGCTTCACCTCTTCATCCCAGAAATTACAATTGAAAGCACAAACGATTCACTATGGGCAATGTGCAGTAACGTACCTATTCCAGTTACTGGAGGCTTCCACTTAAAACCTGTGTTAGGATTAGGGAACATTCCTACATTTTCTGAATACTGACCTGCCCCACATGTCGGTTGAAGTGGCAGGACCAGGAACTAGTGTTATAGTCAAAAGACTTACGAGGTTCTTACATGAATATTAACAATTTTAGTCGTACGAAAGCACTCCTGTCCAACAATGACCATAATCATTTGCTCACGTGGAGTCGTGACTTTGCTCTGAAAACTTCCGTATTGCAATGAGATTAGATGTTCTGTGTAGATTAATAATGGAATGTAAGCCTTGTGAAGACAAGAAAAGATGGGCGTGTCAAATATTAGCCTACTTGGTTAAAGTTTAAAGTACATTTTTGCTAACGATAGTGTTTTTGATCCAATTTCCATTCAGACTATCATGATGTAAACTTGAATTGCCTACATTCAGTGTTTGTAACCTAACTTGCCTGAGGCTTTACCTACTTTGCTGCCGCAATTTATTGAACAGTATTGAGTCTAACTCTATTAATATAGACATCCAACATAATTATAGTTGATCAGTTGAATGTTACCACAAACCTGTGTCTTTACTTTTTATTTGCCTGCGATATACCGAGTAATAAGGGTGTGCGATAGTATGTGAGGTTTGCATTCCTGAAGTCTAGTGTTCGGTTCCTGTCGGCCTACCAATCTGACCTTGAAGTTTTGGTGGTTTTCCTTAGCAAATATGCAAATATTGTGTAATTTCTCATTTACATTTCCCCTTTTTCTCCGCTTTCTTTGCATCCTTCATGTGTGCTTCTAGGTTCAATGGCATATAGTGATGCGGACAAATGGCACTGGTGTTTGCTAAAATGTAAGAGTAGTACTGGTGGACAGCAGAGGACGCTTTGTCGACACGTTCTGCATTAGCCGGTTTAGGGAGATGTTAAGGACTTCTGCGCGTCTCTGTGTCCTGTCTGCCTACGGCTTGTAGCCTTCTGTTATTCTTTCATTCCATTCCTTCTTCCTGGAGAGTATCTATTTAGGGCAAGAGTGCAAAGTTTTCACGTTCATTGCACATAAACCTGCGTATATTATACAGTATGAACGGTTACTGACCATCCTAAGCTCAACAACCACAGCCGCATAATCGATCGTCAGCTTAGCTTTGGGGACTTCGCTATTTGAACCATTTGTACAACTAGTAAAGGGGCGAAAAGCAAGTTTAATGGTCTCGAATTTTAGAGTTGAATACTGGAAAATTCAAGTTAATATATTGTAAATCTTAAACCTTCACAAAAGCGTATGTGATATACTATATGTTTGCAGTATCGAGATTTATTTTTTATTGCAGTAAGCTTTACTTTCTTATTGTTTACGTGACACTAAAAAATTCATTCATAATGAAGAGAACTTCAGAGACAATTCTCAGAAAATCCAAGATTCATATTTCATTTGTCATCAAAATATTTTATAATTCGGCCAGAACTATGAGAAATACTGCTTGAAATACTACTACTGCCTGTTCAATTAATAACAGCAATAGGCAGTCTATTTGTAATAGTATATACATATTTATACAGGAAATGATCTAATGAATAATATTCAGAAATTGATGATGGTGTTAGAAAAGGATTCCCAGTTTCGCCACTCTTTGTACTATACACCTTGACGATTCCATTGAAAAAAGAGTAAATATTCTACACTCCAATATTGTTATTCGTGGACATGTACGTATAGTTTAATTAGCAATGGCTAAATCAGAAAATATTCTACAGATGGCCTATACATAATTTATATAAAATAGCAAAATAAAATGAATGAATGAATGAACGAATGAATGAACTTCTGTATTTCTTTAAGTGGAACATAGGACCTTCTGAACCGCGCAACCTCGAGGCCCGTAGGCAGCGGATTGAGGGTCGGAGGTTTCCTTATCAGAAAGATTCCGGAATGAGGAATCAGCCCTACGCCAGAGGTGAAAGTACGACAGATTAGATAACGGGAAAGATGATGTGGGAACACTCGGTGGAATGCTGGAGGGGGAAACCGGAGGACACGTAGAAAACCCGCCCCAGCACCATGTTGTCCACCACAAAACTCACTTTGCGATCGTTTAGGATCGAACCTTTGTGACAGCGAAGCGGTCTAACCACTCAACCATGTCACGGCCAGAAAAATAATATACCTTTGAAAACTTGCAAAACAAAACAAAATTAAGAGGATTTATTAGACTGCAAGGTAAAAGATGAATAGGTGTAATGGATTAGCAAAGTATTAAACAGGTGAACAGCTATAATCATCTGGGATGGAAAATAGAATACAAGAAAACCTTGGACACGGAATAAAAACTCGACAAATATAAATGTTTGCGGTGCTATAGGAATGTGACTAAGTAATTAAACAATAAAGGAAATACAAATACGAACAAAATTGCATAAATCAATAACCTTGACAAAATTCTTACGAAAAGGTAAGTTGTAAGAGGAGATCCTAGAGTCCACAATCTACTCCGTAACTAGGAGGTATGAGGAAGGTAAATGGTAGGGAATGATAAGAGAGGCAACCCCTAAGTCCATATTAAACCCAGCTGCTATAATATAGTTGCTGAATAGTAGTACAAAGTACTCTCTAAGTTTTGAGGAGACTTAGGGAAACATTGGTGATATAAAAATTAAAGACCCATCTTTCCATACTTTAGCCTACACACGGCCAGTGTGAAAGAACAGTTAATTTCCATTAATTGACCTAATAGTGGTTAACTATAAAGCCCGGGCCTTATAGTGCTTATACGTTGTAATTTACCATCAAGGTAGTTGTCTCAAGTGTTTATGATAACTCCTAAGTGGTTTACCGGGAAAAACACAAGTCAGTTCGAGAATTTAATGTCACATCGGTACGTTGGCCGTAGTAGCTCAAGGGTTAGATTGGCTGGAGGGCAACTAGAATATCCGTGGTTCAAATCCCGGCTACGGCATTGAAGTTTTCTGTCTGACTCTATCTTTCCATACATTAGCCTAAACAGTTAATTTCCATATGAATGATGATGATAAAGATGGTGATGAGAAGATTTTAGTTACGCGAGTAGTACAGATAGTTGCAAGTACAGCAAGAGTAGTTCACCATTTACAGTTGCTACAGTAAGGAAAGTGAGTAAGATAAACTGTTGGGAGAGTAGATATCGGCATGCGGTACGTGGCTATTAGAGTGGACCGGATGGGAGGATCCCCATTATACCCCGATTACTGGTATCAGCGCCTAACCACATCGTCCGCTACCTGTCTTACGTTCAGCTGCTAGCGATCTCACTACTACCCGCGCAGAAAATGTCTTGCATCGGGGAGCCACTTGTTGCCGCTCACTTTGTACAAACAAAGAGACCAAAATGTTATTTTAACAACCGACAGTTGCATTCAACAACTATCGAAAGTTCTTTCAATGTACCAAATCTACACAAGTTTTTAACATGCTCTATTAACCTTTTACATTGCATCAACACTGATTGACTTTTTAGCACAGAGAATTTCTCAACTCAAACCAAAATGGATTCCAGTGGTGAGGATCTGGTTGCTGTCATCTGTAACTCTGCATTTTGGAGAATTAAGGGGAAAAAATGAATTAAGCCCTATTTAACAGCGGAATGGCTCAGTCGGTTTCGTCTGTGGCCCGCCTTCCGGAGACCCGGGTTTGATTCCCGTGCCTGACCTACCTGTTTTCGGGGTTTTGTGAGTCGCCTGGCGAATTCTGACCATTTCATCTCCATTATCATTTCACATCCTCTCTCAACTGGTGGTCTTTTTCAGGGTAGAAATGTCGGTGGCTGCCTTGGTGGTGCATAGCAGAATGATAATAATAATAATAATAATAATAATAATAATAATAATAATAATAATAATAATAATAATAATAATAATAATAATAATAATAATAATAATAATAATAATAATAATAATAATAATAATAATAATAATAATAATAATAATAATAATAATAATAATAATAATAATAATAATAATAATAATAATAATAATAATAATAATAATAATAATAATAATAATAATAATAATAATAATAATAATAATAATAATAATAATAATAATAATAATAATAATAATAATAATAATAATAATAATAATAATAATAATAATAATAATAATAATAATAATAATAATAATAATAATAATAATAGTAATAATAATAGTAATAATAATAATAATAATAATAATAATAATAATAATAATAATAATAATAATAATAATAATAATAATAATAATAATAATAATAATAATAATAATAATAATAATAATAATAATAATAATAATAATAATAATAATAATAATAATTTTAATAATAATAATAATAATTTAATAATAATAATAATAATAATAATAATAATAATAATAATAATAATAATAATAATAATAATAATAATAATAATAATAATAATAATAATAATAATAATAATAATAATAATAATAATAATAATAATAATAATAATAATAATAATAATAATAATAATAATAATAATAATAATAATAATAATAATAATAATAATAATAATAATAATAATAATAATAATAATAATAATAATAATAATAATAATAATAATAATAATAACCCATGGCGCGACAGCCCTTAGAGGGCCAAGGCCTACCAAGCCGACTGCCGGCCTCACGCCCACTTACGCACGGCAGAGGTGGCGATCATCCAACCGATACGGGGAGGAGATGTGGTCAGCATCTCGGCATCCCCCAGCCGGAATGTTGGTTTACGTGACCTGGGCCGCTTACTTAGCGTAAGCTCCTCACTTTCCTCACGATGCTGAGTGGGTACCGGTCCTATACCCGGGACCTAAAATACCCACCACATGGGTGGGATCGAACCCGGTTCGCTTTCCGTGACCAGGGACCAAGGCATGCTGCCCTAGCCCGCTACGCCACGGCGCAGGACTAGCAGAATGATATGTTCTATGTAAAACTCCCCCCCCCCCGGTGGGACGGTCTCCGGGCTGCGAACCCAGTCTGATGGGGCCGTTTCGAGTAAACTGCCCGTTGTGCTGGCCCGCCGGGGAGGTAAAGTGTAAGGAACCTGCCCTCTGCACTGCCGTAGCTCCTTGGGACCGCCGTCCTCTGCATCCTCTTGCCTCATCCCATAACCCCCGGTTATGTTCCACTTGGGGAATAGGTGCAACAGATAGACTGGTCGCGGAGCCAAATCCCCTCCGTACCGTAATCTAATCCAATCCAACCCTATTTGGGTTATGAGGCAAGGCCATTCTCAATGCATCCTTGGGCGTAACACAATAACTTAGCACGTGTTTCAGACCCGTAAATTTAATGCGAAAATCTTCCAATATAAGATTCAAATTTAATAACCAATAACACCTAGCTTCTTCTTTCTCGTCTACAAGGATTAGAGTTACTGGCCTGTTCCATCTTTAACATATATCCCTTCTATTCATTGTAGTTGGTTTCCTAACAATTTTCTTTCATATTGGGACATTCTTGTTTGTAGCCGTCTTGCTTTTATTGGTGAATGCTATTAAGGTTAAAATTATATAAGTATGGTAGAAGTTCTCATATGTTTAAGTGTTACTATCGTTTAACATGCAACACTTCTGAGGGACTTCATTTAATTTTGGTTTACATTGCTCGGTTCTAGGTCCAATTCCCTTTTTGTCAACAGGAATAAGGCCATTTATTTTTTAGAATTTTGTTTTCTTCATTGTGTTTTATTTAACTAAACATATATTTAGGAGTCTATTGTGTTTATGCAATTCTTAGAAATAAAGAGAACATATTACTATAACATCAAACTACGGTCCCTGGCAGGACAAATGGAAGCGACCCATGGTTTAAAATATCGCATCATGATCGTGTGCTGCTCATAAGTTGCCAATGCAGCAAAGAAGATAAGTAGAATTTGAATTTTTTCTCTGAGAGTTTCTAAAACATGTTTTAGACATCTTAAGGCAAGGCTATACTGAAAATTCCAAATTCTACAATAATAAACCTATTATTATGAAAATTTAACCACATAATTAGGGTATCATTTTAAACTTTCATGCAAATTCTTATGTTGCTACACCAAATAGTTGAATAATTGATAATTATTTTTTTGAAAATGTTGTAAAAATTAAATATTTTCTATGCGTCAAAAAGTTTGAGCTTTTAAGCTGATTTTTTTTGGTTAGTACAGAGTAATTTTAAAAGACCCACATTCTTATTTTTTGGAATACTGTTTTAGCATTTGTTCTAAAATATTTTCTACGTGTTAGCTCTCAAAATATTGAAATTATTAACTTATTTTATTACTTAACACCATATAATTTTCAAAACATGAAAAATAAGGGGGAATGCCAAGTTCCTTATTTACATATTATGGACCTATTGTGGAAGATTCACCAAGCTAAATGGAAAACTTTGTCGCGTGAGGTATTTTGTATACCGAAAAGTGTTAGAAAAAAAAGTCTCTCAGAAAATGAATTTTAAAGTTAATTGTTACTTTTAACGATTGTTAAAGTTTTCTTTAAATTGTTATGTGATGGTCTAAAATGGTGCAAATGATAAAAATAGCATGCCATCTATTACTAAAAACACTAAGATACCAAAAATGCCAAAAAAAGTCCATGATTTTCAACATTTTCGCGAATTTTCAATGTGGCCTTGCCTTAAATTTTCTTTGAGTAGCTCGTCATCTTCTATCTAATTAAAAATTGAATTTCATATAAAGATTTCTAATTGGAAAATAATAAGAGATAAAAGCCTAAAACTATGAGATAAATGCCTAAAACTGTGGAGTTTATTAAAAATAACGTTTTGTGAAAAAGAAGTTTTAAATAGCATAGTCCCTTTTGGAAATATATTTCGTGTTTACATTCTTTCAAGCATACCATCTGAGAGATCTGAGAGATATGAAGATTCCAGCTTTCTATTTTTCTTCCCCCCCCCCCCTAAAATCCCTTCTCCCTTTGGCAGATTCCTTTCTAGAAACTAAATATTTGTGTTAAGTTTACCTACTATTTATTTTAGATAAGCATTTATTTCTTAATCTGAAGTAGTTCTTAGTCAAAAGTACATTGTTGATAATCTAACCAGAATTTACATGAATTTGTCATATATCTAGGAGTGAAGGATATAAGCTCAATTTGATAAAGCTGTATTCCGCAACAATATAACAGGTTATTTCTCATTACAAAAGTCGCGTAATATCTTAGCATAAGGGAAACGCTAGATAAATTTTGCAAAACGCGAAGTATTTTATTACGACTTTTGAATTGGTTAATGTACATGTACAAAGAAGTTTGATGTATATATGTTAACTATTCCTGGATTATGTTTTAAAATAGAAAAGTACATTATTTTGCAAAAAAAAAAAAAAAAAAAAAAAAAAAAAATGCTCCTTAAAATGATGGTTCTATAATTTTAAAACAATTTTTATATTTATGCTCCTTATTGAATTATTTAAAGTAGCTGGTGTAAAATTAATTTGTGTTCTTTCGTGAGTTTAAGCTTTTGCAAAAGTGTAATCGGTGAGTTGGTATCTTTCAAGTGCATTTAAACCGTATTTAGCATAGATTGGTAAAACCGTTCCCAAAGAATGACACATTAGTAACAGATTAAAAGGAATGAAAAAGTTATTTTTATCACTTAACAATATTCAATCATTAACTATTAGGTATGTTAAGGTGGTTTTACTTTGTGTTTCCTTTCTGAACATTTAACTCCACTCATATTTCCAGAATGGGGAGTATAAGGATAATCTACCCAGCGGGATGGCTCAGGCGGTTTCGTCTGTGGCCCGCATTCGGGAGGCCCAGGTTCGACTCCTGTGGCCAACCTACTTGACCCATGTCTTTTTCGGGTATTTTCCCGGATCGCTAGGCGAATGCTGGGTAGGTTATTTACATCCCCAGAAGGTAAAATAATTTGGAAACACATATCGTATTCATCGACCTGTAAAAGGCTTTTGATAGAATAAATAGATCAAAACTGCGGCAAATATTAGAAATTAAGGGTTACCCACTACATATTAATGAAATAAAAGGGCTATACACAAATACAACTATAAGATTTGATACTTGGGATAGGTTAACAGAACAAATTTCTACCAATACTGGACTAAGCCAAGGGTGTAGCTTATCACCTACTCTTTTTAGTATATATGGACGATATTCTAAATGAATGAAAGATTTTAGTAGACCCATGAATAAAAATAGAATAAAACATTTATATTAATACCCTGAGTTTGCGGATGACCAAATATTGATTCAACGGACTGAAAATAAACTGCAAAAATTAACGTATATTTTAAATTGTATAGTACAAAAGTATAATTTAAAATATCAGAAGAAAAACAAAAATTATGGCTTTTAAAGGAAATTATAACGAAAGATCAAAAATTGCTTTAGGAAATAGGATTTTAGAACAAATATCGAGTTTTAAGTATTTAGGATGTAACATAAGTTTTAGAAAAACTACTGATAAAGAAGAAAATGTAACCACATTCCGAGCAATATGAGGGACAATCCAAAGAACTTTTAAAAACAGAGTGAGAAGGAATATAAAACTTGAAATGTATAAGGTAATGGCTATTCCAACTTTACTATATGGAAGCGAAACCTGGGTGCCAACACAAAAGGATTTAAATAAAATACAGACTGCAGAAATGAAATTTTTAAGAAGTGTTAAAGGTTGTACAATATTGTCACCCGGGCTTTGGAACACCCTATGGAAGCAGCTGAGAGCGGAAGACAGGGGAGGTCCGTGTTAGCCACGCCTCCCCCTCGTCCGTCTTATAGTGGTGACAGGGATGGCTGGGGGAAAAAAACATGATTGTGCGGTCTGTTTCTCTTCCACCTGTTCTGGAAATTACGGGATCTTTCAAACTTCTGGAATCTTCGCCTGGGAACATGAAAAGCCGAGAAGACGGCGAGATGCCTATAAAAAGGGCTGCAGCTAGTCAGAAGTTTAGTGTGTGAGTGAGTGACAGTTCTTGGTGTAAGAAGGCAGTGTTAGTGAGTGACGTGTTAATGAACGAAAATATTGTGCAACGGAAGACTGTACGTAACTGTGTATGAGTATCGGAGTTGATGTAATCCCGAGTACAAGTGAAATTGTAACGGACGAACTGGTGAATTGTAATTGTGTGCAGTACGCAATTCTGCGTAATTGGCAAGTGTTTAACTGTAAGTCGGTGGAAATAAAGAACATTTTTGAGTGGTGAAATTGGACTTATCATTTCACGAACCCACAAAGTCACAATATTGTACAAAATAAGAAAAGAGCTTATTAAAAAGGAATTAGAAATTGAACCAATCCATGACAAAATATCAGAACGAAGGGAGCAATGGCATGAACATATATTAAGAATGGAGGATGGAAGATATCCAAATGCAGTACTAAACTATAATCCAAAAGGAAGAACAGACAGAGGACGACCCAGGAAACGCTGGAGAGATCTATGAAGCCGGAATGGGTGATATGCCCAGACCATGGAGTGAAGAAGAAGAAGAAGAAGAAGAAGAAGAAGAAGAAGAAGAAGAAGAAGAAGAAGAAGAAGAAGAAGAAGAAGAAGAAGAAGAAGAAGAAGAAGAAGAAGAAGAAGAAGAAGAAGAAGAAGAAGAAGAAGAAGAAGAAGAAGAAGAAGAAGAAGAAGAAGAAGAAGAAGAAGAAGAAGAAGAAGAAGAAGAAGAAGAAGAAGAAGAAGAAGAAGAAGAAGAAGAAGAAGAAGCAGCAGAAGAAGAATTTCCTGTCCCTCCATTTCATCTCCATTATCATTTCCTATCATCTCTCATCTGCTGGTCTCTTTCAGGGTAGAAAGTGTCGGCGGGTGTCTCGGCGGTGTATGGTGGGATGATATGTTCTGAGGAAAACTAGTTCCTCCTCCGGTAAGTCGTTTACCGGTCTCCACGCCTCTGCTGGGACCATTTCGGGACCGCCAGCAAGGGACCTTTAAGGCTCGGATCGCCTGCCTAGTGTGGCAAGTCGGGGTGTCGGGTGAGTATTGCCGCGCAGTTCAGCTCAATTATTTGGCTGGGGCTTGACTCCTAGGGTTATCAGCATCGCTAACAAAATTTGAAGAATATCGATGTCCTCGGGTGCTCTCGGAATTGTAATAATATTTATGAATATAGGATTTTTGGCAAGGATCTCTTGATACAGGGCGTTCTGGGTGGATCAATCAGGGTACTTGGAAAAAAAACAGGTTAATTCTCTTATGACGATCGGTTGTATTTCAATTACTCTCGAAATACATGTTAATTAGGTGAACTCTGAATGGTAGGCTTCGCGTTTGCGTGGTAGCACTCCCGTGTATATAACACGAGTCGTCGGATTAGCACCCCGCTACTAACTAGCTTTAATTGAAAGCGATTTCTTTAGCTTACTCGTCCGTTCCTTAAAGAACGTGATATCTGCCTTCGTGCTGCCGCACGACGATCTAGCCCGACCCCCAGCTAGCGACTGAACTTTAGATATCTATTTGTTCCCGGCTAGGCCATATGACACTTCGCTTCCCCCTTCAGCTCATTATCTTTAATTAGTTGGTCGGTAGAACACATATGGAGTCCCAGTTACGAGAATCTCACTTTAGACCACCAAAGATGTCCCATTCCTGCCAAACTATGTTTGAAACTAAACGGGGTGCGAGCCTAAGATTTATGGTTGCGGTCAGCTGTCCTAGTTGAGGAAGAATTCATACCATTCAGAGCTCGTAACAATCTCGACACTGCACACACAAGATATTTGCTCCAATACACGTATACATTCCTTTAACATACAATTAATCTTCCATACATTCCTTAACAGCCAATCAATCAACTCGAGGAGAGAGTACCGTTTCACTAGGTACTATTAGGGCTCGGCTGCGGGGTTCGTTGCCGTCTCGCTGTGGGGGAGTGAGTTCGTTGTCCTGGCCTGTCGGGGGAGCTCTCTATCCAAGTAAGCTGTAAGGACCCTGCCTTCTGCACTGTCGTGGTTCCCTGGGTCGGCCGTCCTCTGTCTCCTTCACCTCATATTTCCTCCCGGGGATGCCCCCACTTGGGGGCATAGGAACAATGGGCCCAGCATGGTGGCCTACGTACCGAATCCCCTCCGCAATGAAATCCCAAATCCCAATAAGAATAATCCTGGCTAGAACAAAGTTCCCACTCTCTAGCCAGGAACCGGACCCGCGATCGCATTTATAAGCTAGCAATGATAGACCCTGATAATTATGAGTGCAGCTATCCACATGCAGTGAGTCGCTAATAAACAATTAGAAACTAGAAACGATAAGAAAGACAACGGTAAACGTATTCGTAGGCTATCTCGTATCTATCTGAATACTTTAACGAGTATTTAAAGCTGACCTACTGAACTCGCAAATTTACTCTATAGTTTCGTAACTGAATGCAACTTCAAATATGCACGTTAACCACATTGCAAACTACGTGTAGAAAATTTGTGCCAAGAAGTTTTATGTTACTTCTTTCCGCAGCTATAAATTCCAGGTGTAAACTTGAACGTTAGTGTGACGTAATGGTGAAAGGCCACCACGCTACCCTAATTTCCATATAATTCGAGTGGCCGTAGGCACAGGAAGTTCACAGCTGAGTATCGGAAATCCCTTGAATAGCAAATATCCAAGACCCTGGGCCACTTGAACCTAATGTATTCTGCCAACACTTACTTAGCCAAGTGTACAGTATCCAAACAAGGAAAGGGGGTTCCTGTGATGTGCAGAAACCTTTGTATCAACGATGGTCCAAAACAACAAGGTTTTTATTTACTGTTTTTTATATTTCAGGCATTGCTGTTTTGAATTACACCAAACGCAAGGTAGTTCACCTATACTTAACTTCGACGTATCCAATATCGAAATGATTTTAGCTATTTATTCTGTACAAACTCTACTTACAATTTTCCAATTCTTCCTATCGTTTTAATCCAAATAAGTGTTCAAATTGTATTTAAATATTCCGTTGTAGATTAAGAAACATACCGGAAGCTAAAGCTAGTGGAAGTTTTAACGTTTTTAGCTTCTAAACTACATGCTCTTTTTCGGCCACGAGAAAAATACAAGTATTTCAAAATTAAACACTATAAAATTATGTTGGGAATAGTTAAGTCTACAACCATTTTATTTAATATAAATTGCATTAGTAATATCTAAATATTCGTTTAATAGAGTCATTATGAAAAATTTAATGCCACGGCCGGAACCACGGATTCAATAATTCAATAACACGGATCTCCTGGATTCCGTCCACTCGCTTTAACCCATTGAGCTACTATGGCCAACTTGCCGTCATGACATTAAATTCTCTATTTGACTCGTATATTTCCCCGGTAGACCACTAGGGGCTCTTGCATCAGAGATACACCGTTTGTGGCGACTTACTATCCTAAGTCAAAAGCTCACTGAGATTATATAGAGAAATAAAAACAACCTGGGGGGAAAGAACAGGAGAAATATAGGGAATTATTTAGGGAAAGTTAAAGAGAGATGGCTAAGAACAATTAAGAGAAAAATGTAGAGTGGGATAGGTGAAATGGCAGAAAGTGTAAAAAGGAGTAGAGGGCCTCAAGTACACAAAAACCTAGGGTTAGGTGTATGGGGACCGAATTACTATTCAATGGTGGGCAACATGACATGATAGGATTTTCTGGATTTAGGAATATATGGAATACCTCAATATGGATTTTATAATTGTAATCTTGATTTTGTATTTCCATTTGTTGATGTAAAAGGAAAGATGAGAAATAAATTACTAAATTACTATCGTAAGTACTTGAGTCCCTAGCTTCATAGTTTAACTCGTATTATTTTAGTTAATTGATGGAAATTAATAATTTCTTCTCAGTAGCCGTATATAGTCTAAGGTTTTTGATAGAGTCACCAAGAAAAATTCAATGCCAGGTACTTAGGATAGAAAGTCGCCACAGATCGTGTATCTCGAATGCGAGATCCCCTAGTGGTCAACCGCGGAAATACGAGTCAAATGGAGAATTTGATGTCATGACGACAAGTTGGCCGTGGTAGCTCAATGGGTTAGAGCGACTGGACCAGGAACAGGAGATCCGTGGTTCAAAATGCGGCCGTGGCATTGAGTTTTTCATGTTGACTCTATCAAAAACCTTAGCCTATATACGGCTAGTGTGAAGAAATTATTAATTTCCATCAATTAATTAAATTAATATTCGTTTAATAACTATCCTGCATTTTAACAATTATGCAACTTATTCAGAATGAGGTTTTGTAGACACATAAAATTTAAGACAGAAAGGTTATTTGTCACGTAAATAACTCGAATACATGGTACTCAATATAAAATACTTGAGCCATTTTATAAAATATATTGAAAATGTTTCATGCAAAAGGTAGTTTAGTGTGCGAAGATTTTCTTTAGAATCTCCAAATATTCTTGGAAGTAATTGAACTTTGATAGCATGTTAGATGTGTATTTGACTTTAGGTTTTTGAATTGTGCTGTTTAATGACCCGCAACCGCGCGTGCGCGTGCCCACAGGCATACACACGTATACACATACCTATATCCCACGAACGCAAATGGATCTTTTCGGATTTTTCGGCTGGGTATTTAGGTTTCCTCAAATGAAAGCTGTGGATGGAGTAAAATATTCACTAATAATAGAGAAACAAAAATGTTAGTTTGAGTTCCAATGTATAACTATCATACCACTTTCTTTACTCATAAAAATGTATTTTCATGGCAATTCTACAAAATATTCAAACAGCATTTACCTTCCCATGCAGTTCCAGGTAATCGTGCGTAGGAGCATAGAGAAGGCTGAATCAACGGTCACTTATATGAGAAGCATGAGTTCATTAGAAAAATAATTAATGGTTTGTTTACATAGCTGTCCTACGAGGTGGAATTTATTTTTATATTTATTTTTATTCATATAAAACGCATTTATATTACTGCGTACCTCTAGATAAGCATGAACTGGAGCATAGCAAACGCTTAGACGACAGATATCTAATTTAAAAGTTATGAGTTCATTAAAAACATAAAACTGTTATTTTAAGATTTCAGTGCATTTGTTTAGAAATTCAGACGACAACACCAAAAGTTTTAATGAGATCTACATCTTTTTATAACACATTTTTTGTTTCCAGTTATATAAACAAAATGAGACTTATAGCAATTTGCATGTGATTTTCAGAAAATTATATAAGCATTTGTCACCATTATTATCAAATTTACGATAGTTATAATTCATGTAATTAAAGTCGATTGAGCAAATTTATAAAGATTAAAAGTAACGAAAATTGAATTATAGTACTGGAATAACTTTTTTGGAAATTTTCAAGCACATTACATTTTTTATGATATATAATGCGTGTGTTCATTCATCAGGAAAGTTTAACATCGGTATTTTACACGAAAAATGTCTGTTGACTTTCTCTGGGACACATAGCACACATACTAGATTTTATAATTGTAAATACAAATTACTGAATTGTGCATATCTGCTAACTTATGACGAAAGTTCTATCATAAACTTTACTGTTTAAAAATAACACCTTCCTTGGCCAAGGAAGGTCTAACCCAATCGCTGCTATTAAGCGCTCTAACACAATAAACCCTTTTGAAAGAAAGAAACATACGACAGAAAAGACGGCAATTTTTTAAATATACACTATTTTAATAAATTTAAATCCTGTCTATATAGCTACCCCAACCAACGTTACTACTAACACCTTCTACTCCCAGAGCTGCTAATTCGTATATTAAATACAATTTCTCTGTATAACATTGATCAATTTTATACACTTTATTTAAATTCTAATTTTGAGGCTATATCCAGGTTTATGGCAGAATTTGCGAAACCTGATCACATTGAATTTCATTGAGCTAATGATTTTGTTCGCTGCACTAGCCTATTTTCCTGAACCTGATCAAACTCACTTCGCTAATAGCTCCGATTCTCTGATGAAATCATACATTTCCCATATAACAACTGTAGGTAACTCAGGCAATCATACGAAATTATTGCATACGAAATTATTTGTTACAATTATTTATGAATCTTTCTTTCTTTATCTTTCTTATTCTCAGGAATTATTCAGTATCAGTTATTCAGTATCAGATTCTTTGAAATTATATGTTTGTGGATTTTATTATTAATAAAAAGCTATACCTAGACAAATTAAGTTAATGCACCTGTAAAAATCCAAAAATCGACGGTTCTGTATTACTAGATTTATGGTTTTTAATGGTGGCAGCGAACCATCCCATTCCACATTGACGTAAAAGCAGCAAAATATAAAACTTTAAAAGAAACCCTGGTGATGTCAGAAGCAGGAAGTTCGTGCCTCAATTTTGTACCACGTTGATGTTTTCCATTTCGGTAGATCTCGAAGATTCGACCTCATCAATGTTCCATTCCTTCGACAAGAGACATTTCGATTTCCAGCACATTTTTCCATGACCGGCAGGTATAAAAAATTGTGTAAACGCCAGCCTCTAGGAGTTGCTAGTTATGAGTTGATCAGGGAGTATCAAAGTTGTGAATGAATCAGCCAGACAGAGTACTGAATAGCAAAACTTTTTCAAAGTGTTCAGAGTCGTCAAACAGAGCCCTGTAAAAGTGAGAATTGGTCTGCGAGTAGTAAACGTCGAGAAGTTTAGAGCAGGGCAAGTTGGAGCATGCAAAAGAAACTTAGAGAAATATTAGACTAACTTGCTTGTTCTGTGTGTAACTGTGTATCTGCAGGACGTAAAAGTGACTGTAAATTAGCATTAGATAACAACTCTAGTGACAAAAACTGCAACTGAACGTCATTATGTCTTACAGACATAAAATATAGTATGGACAGATATTTTAATTAGAGAAGTCAAATGTCTATAATATACTTTATTCATAATTAATTATAAACAACAGATACAAGAAATTCTTTTTGAACCACGTAGTTCATTATAGTGTTCCTATACATTTAATTTGATATCCGTCTGGAACCTAAGGCAGGCACACATTTCTTAATTTTAATTAATGTAACTGCAAATAAATGTATAGTCTTAATGAAAATGTCAACCTTTAAATTGAACTGTTTAGTATTTATAATTATTGCAACAATTTTATCTTTTAAATTCATAATTCCTGAAGTTTCCCTGAAAGTTTCCAATGAGTATTTTGAATTGTGAAAAATGTTTAAATTGGCATATAAAGGAGTACAATGCTCACTATAGTAGGTAATTCGCCTAATTGGTATATAATATTAAGTAAACATCTATTAGTGTTTGATATCAAAGAGAAACTCTTGAAACCGCAAGTTATAAATTAGTGAAAGTCCAGAAAATAAAATCGAAAATGTTCACATCTTTTACAAAATTTCACTAATGCATTGCCTTAAGCCACTTATTCACTTATGTAAACAAGTGACTTACTCTCTTTTAGTACCACGCTAATTCTAAAAGAATATTTGTATATGATTTCCCCGTTTTCCTGGAATAGTTGTAAAACGTCACAAGAGACCATAATTATGCTCATCACATCCTTTCAAACCTCTCTATAGAGTTTTTCTGTCAGGACGCATAGGTTCTTTTTTATTTTCTTTGTTTTAGTAGCTTTTATAACGTGGATACTTGCGTTACACTTTGTTTACATATCCATTGCAGCCTTTGAGGGCACGCTCTGTAGTAGCAGACACGTCTCAATCCTTACTTTTTTATTTCTAGAAAAGAGAGAAGTTAGAAAATGTATTTACATTAGAGCAACTGGTAAGGTCCATATTTATTGGCGGCGAAGTCGAAGGGAACCCATTAAGGTCGGGGCTAGCCTACTAATAAAACTTCTTTCCGATGCCAATCTTCCTCCGCAAGGTCCAGGTCGACCGCCTGCATCTTTAGTGCAAGAACGAGTTATACGTTCAACAGTCCTCCGTGTCAATATCATCAAATGACCAACTCGCTGTTGGTAACACGAAAGTTCTTGTCAGTGATCGAACAGATTCTGAAGCTTTGACACCTCCATGAAACAAAAGGTAGAGGTGTCAAAATTGTTCTTTGTTTTAGACCCGAAGAAAAGCATACTATAAAACTATACACACCGTTTTGAATAGTACAGAATTCTGTATCAAATTACTTAAAACACATTCTCAAAACGTTTCATTTTACACATAAAACTTTCACTGTAAAAAAGAACATCAGGAATTATGGACCAAACCATTAATGTGTATTATAAAAAAGGAAATTAAAAGAAAAGAAAATTTTGTGTATCTTTGGCTGTGTATGTACTTTCAAAAACCACTCAAATACCTTTTATGATTCTTTCTCTATTGAAAAGTCCAGAGTTTTCTGATGAATATGAGTGAGTGAAACTTCTAATTAAATTTCATCAATTACAACAATTTAGAAATAATTTAGAGGGCCCTTTTACTTAAATACGAAAACATTTCTTTGCTATTAAATAAAACCTTGACAGCTGGTTTATAATGCCATAGAGTAGACATCAATTGCACGTGAAAAAAATAAATACCACGTATATTACATTCCAAGCGATATATAACTACATGGTCACGATTTAGCAATTAAGTTGCTGCAGAGCTAAAGACAATCGAATTTGTTTATAACGATAGGATCCAATGTCAAATATATTAATAACCCTCATGTAAGTACGTTTTGTTTTATTTCCTTTGTACTTGTAATAAGTTTGTCAATACGAGATGCAAAAGAGAAAAACATGCTAGGATAAGAATCAGCAAACCAATATTTTAACTAATGACTAAGAAAATGACGTTCCTCAGTTGTCCTTAGACTTTCTATTTATTTCCTTGGTTGTATGAGAGTGAGGAATCTTATTCATTCAGCTATATTGTATATATCTAGGGTTTGTATATTACGTGAAAATTTTGCAATTTACCAAATTTTATTTAATAACTATAAGACTGGAAGAATGGCACAATGGTTTCTCTGCCATCTCGAACAGTGATTATTTACAATGCATACAATACAATGTAAATTTTGAGATCCCCTCAATAAAAGAATAAGTATTTCTGGAAAAGATTAGTGCGTTCTTGTGCTTGCTTCTCTGCAAATAGCATACCTGATAAGCGATTCGAATAAATATCAAAGTGCTCTGTAAGTTAGTCCTTTTTAAAATGCGATATGAACATTTTTACAAAAAAATTCCATTCCAAGCTTCCCTTTATCTACATGAAGTCTTTCTGGAAAAAAGGGGGTTCTATATTTTGATTGAACACCGTAAGTTCATTTAAGATGGTTGCATATAAAACTTTATTTTGATATATTCTGGAAAGTTTAGTCAGACAGATTTACTCGTATTTTCGACTATACTGGTATTTTTTCACTTCCCACACATGCTACCAAATATGCATAGGAGATTATATTCCTGCAGTCCTGTTTTTGCATTTTTGGCGTGCAAGTTAATAAAATATACTTAAACTGTAAAAGGCAGGATGTACAAAACTGGACATAAGGACCAATGTGCGTATTTGTGGAGAACTAAGAGTAGAGGAATGATACATGGACAAAATGCCGAAAAAACTGGACACCCAAAGTAGTTTTAAGGACCACTAGGTAAAATCAAACCAGATAAATCAAAGAAAATATGTTATCTGCGGTTTCTATATTTTTACTATATAAACAGAGCAAGTATTACAACTTCTCAACCATTTGTAATCAAGATTTCACTATAAATGAACATTTTGTACTCCAAGGAATTTAAAAGCTTTTCGCCCTTAAAAACTGAAGTGTGTGTGTGAGAGAGAGAGAGAGAGAGAGAGAGAGAGAGAGAGAGAGAGAGAGAGAGAGAGAGAGAGAGAGAGACAGAGAGAGAGAGAATATTCAGAAGACAAACTGTCGGATGTATTTAAGGTTTTGTCACGAAAATTTGCATAAAAATCTTTTCAACTCAAACAATCCATTGTTGGATCTTTCTCAAAATATGAGAAAGCTGAGAAAAAAAACTGGGAAAAAATATTTTGATTGAAATACAACGAATATTTAAGATAGGCATACACAAAATTAAATTTAAATGCTGAATTTTCATTGAACGGCCCATGAAGACCTGTTCATTGGAAAGACATTTTATATAAGTTTAACAGGTAAAGTATATGTAGCAAACAAAAGCTTACCCTAATTCAGTGCACCTGATTTCTAAGGAACCCATTTGGCGAGTCGGATACTTCCGAGATCCCGTTATTATTAATCTGATTTTCAATATATTTTTATCCTTTTACAAGTGCTCCCAATCTTCTGCTGTTTCTCAGGAAGTCCTGGAAAGTATATAGAACTTTAAGGACAGTGAAGGTATACAGAGACCAGTTTGACTATTATTATTCACTTTGTATCATCAAGCATCAGTTTGAATTCAATAGAACAATAAGATTTGGCAGAAATACTTTGTACACGTATAGAGAAATAATGGGCTGTTGACACAGAAAGCCAAGTGAATATAATAGATTTAAGGAAACTTGAAATTTGGTTATTAATAAGTATCCAAAATTACAGCAGTTTAACATTTATAAATTAAAACATGCAATTAAAGACTTATTAAGAGACAACTTTTTTATTAATAGGTTGTGTCTTCTTTAACTAATCATAATATATATAATATATTGCTGTATGGAAATTATGTAGTGTAGTCATTTCATAGCGTACCTATGCTTCACTTGATGATTACTCTTATTTATAATTAATTCAATATAATTATATTGTGAAAGTTTGAATTAGTTTATATTTAATGATCAGTTGATAAGATAATTTACTATTCAAACATGAGCGGTTTGACGAGTCTGTCCATGGCACGAAATTTCCTCGATCAGAAATATGGATAATTAATACATTAAATTCGTCCATATTTACCAAAAGATAAACAAAGTAAATAAATAAAGTAATGTATCTTCTATTTATAGGGTATTTAGTGCCATAATGAAATTATTTTCACTATGATTACTTTAATTGATTTGGTTTATAGCCAGATATTAAATGCATCACTTAATATTTAGAAGTCATATCATTTAGAAAGTTCAGAATGAGGGTTTATGAATGAACTCTTAGTGAAAAGGAAGAAGATGCAGGGGATTACACTCTTCCTATTGAATTAAATTATTAACATGAAGCATATTAAAAAAAAGAACATTAAGCAATTAATTTGTAGATCTCTCTAATAATAAATGATTTGGAGATTGTTACTCATCTTATGGGCGTGTAATACATATATCGCAACATGAAGTTAGAACTGCTTACATTTCGCAGCCCAGCGGCCATTCTGTTATTGTTATGTTCAGGTTTCTTAAGACTTAGAAAATTTAAGCCTGACTTCTAGTATTCTGTTGCAATCAAGGGTTAAAAGTATCAGCAACTATTAGACACACTGAATATTTTCTCTATTAAATATTTCATCAAGTTTTTCCTCTGAGATATGTATTTGCTAGTTTTAGATATTAATACAGCTAAAATGTTACAGTTGGTATGAAATATTAATACACTTAATCTTTGTGACGGGAACGTCACTTTTGTTAATTAATTAGTGCTCGGATATTTATGTAAATACTTGAAAGTATATATTTAAATATTTTGCGCTTAAGTACACATATTTTGTACATATATATTTTACTTTTCCGTATAATTTTTTTACATATTTATTGATATTTCCAAGCTTTGTTGCAATTTTATTCATTTTAACATGCGTGTTTATACTATATAGATAGCAGTAGACAGTAGGTCTGTCACATTGATCTCATGATTAGCACCTATCCACTGCGTGTCCGTCGTTCACATGATGCGCAACTTACTACTGCGTGTCCAAGACAAACCAGCACACGACAAAATAGTCAGCTGCAGTTGGCCGGCGTGTGTAGATTAAACTTTTCACTGCAGTAAAAGATGCTGAAGGAGAAAACCTCACTCTGTTTAAAGTTAAAGCAATACACAGAGGAATTTAATAATTTTTCAACAGATAGAAAGGTCCTTTTTTGCCTGGTCTGTGAGAACAATGTTCCCTGTTCTCAACGTTTTCAAGTGTTGCAACATTATCCACGTCACGTCATCAGGCCTGTGCTGGTTCGTTCTAAATTTTCTAATGTTGATACATTCACTCCGAATAAAAAGAAACTGTTTTTAAAGGCTTACAACAGAGTTGATAAACTCAAAGAACTGTTTCCTGAGCTTACACTCCCTCCTCAACCAATCTTAACGAGGTGGGGAAGCTGGATTGATGCTGTAGGCGAATAATTTTGATTCTGTGAAACAAGTTCTCCAGCATTTTCATTTCCAAGCTGCAGTTTCTGTTGAATCAGCCAAGAAATCAATCAATGATATGAAACTTAAAAATTATAATGCCTACATTCAATGCAATTTTTCCCATTTATGCATTATCGTGGGAGACATTATCGTCCAAACTCTTCGAGAGCCTCGATGTTCTTCATTCTGTGGTCACTTCTCTGGAAAGTCTATAAGGGCCGATTGGAGCAGCAGTGAAGGATAAACTCCCATACAGTTTGAAGAAAAACCCAGGATTCAAGACAATTGACAGAATTCTAAGTCAAGGTAGTGCCGAAGACTTGGAAATTGAGTATACAGCAAAAGAATTGTGCAAGTTTAAATATGCACCCATTACTTCATGTGAAGTTGAACGAGCATTCAGTCAGTACAAAATCAGATTACCTTATTGCTGGGGATCGTAATTTAAAACAAGTACCAATTTTTGACTTATTTGCATACATCTTCAATTTATTATACGTAATTCAAGAACATGTACGGGAATTCTGATATTATGATATTACATATTTCTTTGTATTTGTATTGTATTAGATATTTGTATTGTATTACATATTGTATTACATATTGTATTACATATTTCTTTGTATATGTATACGTACATATTTCACGGATTTTTAGTACATAACTATCCGGGCCCTAGTAATAACTCAGCTGTCTTAGCAAAGATATTTTATTGCATGATATTAATCATTTTCTGTTGAATTTGTATGCTAGTTCTAGAATGTCAACATAATATTATGTACATTTACATATGTTAAAATGTGTGTTATTCTGCTAGCCTGCATGTGTCACGAAAGCAGGCAACATTAAGTTTAGAAAATTTAGAAACCACAATATTCAAGTATGACCTTTAAAATCATACGTAGATGCTATTGTTGGCAACCAAAATATATATCGTTAGATCTGTCGTACAGGAGATTTGAAAGTGCTGCATACACGTGTGTTATGAAAATGTGAGATTAAACTTCAAAATGTCAATAACGCTTCTGATGAATATCATCAGAGAGATATTTGTCATATATTTGTGCAAAGGCTTAAAAAAGTACACAAATGCGTACTCACGTCGCCAACCATGTTGAAATACAGTCAAGTAATTTATTACTTATAAATTATCTAGTAGTTTTATGAATATAGTATGGTAGAAAGAATAAACTACTTACTACGTGGATTTATTCAGAACTATCCCATTGTATCACGAGCAAAATGCAACTGATATTATTATAAAACACAAATTTCAAATACAAATATACACACGTATATATTATTATTATTAATAAATAATAATAATAATAATAATAATAATAATAATAATAATAATAATAATAATAATAATAATAATAATAATAATAATAATAATAATAATAATAATAATAATAATAATAATAATAATAATAATAATAATAATAATAATAATAATAATAATAATAATAATAATAATAATAATAATAATAATAATAATAATAATAATAATAATAATAATAATAATAATAATAATAATAATAATAATAATAATAATAATAATAATAATAATAATAATAATAATAATAATAATAATAATAATAATAATAATAATAATAATAATAATAATAATAATAATAATAATAATAATAATAATAATAATAATAATAATAATAATAATAATAATAATAATAATAATAATAATAATAATAATAATAATAATAATAATAATAATAATAATAATAATAATAATAATAATAATAATAATAATAATAATAATAATAATAATAATAATAATAATAATAATAATAATAATAATAATAATAATAATAATAATAATAATAATAATAATAATAATAATAATAATAATAATAATAATAATAATAATAATAATAATAATAATAATAATAATAATAATAATAATAATAATAATAATAATAATAATAATAATAATAATAATAATAATAATAATAATAATAATAATAATAATAATAATAATAATAATAATAATAATAATAATAATAATAATAATAATAATAATAATAATAATAATAATAATAATAATAATAATAATAATAATAATAATAATAATAATAATAATAATAATAATAATAATAATAATAATAATAATAATAATAAAACACTGGGCGATTTTTAGAACCTGCAAAAGCTTTACTAGTGAGCAGAGCCGATCGGTGACAGCAAATTGGCATAGGAATTTCTAAACATTTAAGCCAGCATAGAAATAAATAAGATAGAACTATTAGTAGGCCATGCGTAGGGATATCTTACCTAATTAAATATATCATCCATCAAACAGTCTTTTGTTCTTTGCAGCAGTCAAGGGAAATGTTATGTACCTATCAGTGAATCTTGACTTCTGTTGCCCTTGTCCTTGCTAGTGATAACGACTTGAAAGTTTATAATTTGAAGAAAACTGCTTAAGACTTCCTACGCCTGCTGGTAGAAAAATTTAAAGATGTTAATGTAATAAAAGTAACGGAGGAAATGCGAGTCAGTTCGGCAAATTAATGTCATGCCAATATTATTTATTGATGGCTCAGCGATATTATAAACCACTATTGGTATATGTTATTGCAAACAGAATTTGAGATACGCTTATGGCTTTTCGGAATAAATTTGAGTAAGTCGACCGTCATGTTGTCATGGTAGTTCAGCTAATTAAAGCAACCGGACGGAAACCGAAGGACGCATGGTTCAATGTGGGCAGTTATATTCCTTGTTTCAATCTGAATCTATATTTCCAAAAATTTAATTCATTTTGCGTTTGACGTTTCTAACCAATGTCCACAAATTTACAACACAAATCACTTTTGCACACTGAATATCCTTTGCAGTAGATTTAAAAGCTACTAATACTGGTTTCAATGATGCTTTCACAAGAGAAAGGCAACGGACGCGCTCTTGTTAATCAAACTGGATTAGTGCTCGAACCCATGCTCATATACAACGCATCATGAGAGTGTTTCGAAGCAAAACTGTGTGTTCTCTTCATATTCGATAAAATGCACACATCTCTATGTCGTTTTACATATTGTCTGTTTCAAGCAACTTATATTCTTGTATCGTTCTTGCACTCACATGAAACTCTCAATCATTTCCACAGAAGATATGAATGCTTGGAATCCTAAGATGCAGCGTTTTTAATCCTATGTAATTTTCCTCTAAGTGTTAGTCTGTATCCTCCTCCTCGCGCGCTGCTACCGGTAGACGCAACAGAAGAACACGGGCTGCAAAATTACACATTGAGACATAGCCTCGAGCAGAAATTGAAATTTATTAAAACATCGGATTCTGTCGCTCTTTCAAATATATGTCTGCTTATTAATTCATTGGGTTGTAAGTAAGAGTATGCACAGCACAGAGATATGGGTCCGTAGTAACTTGTGAGGTCCCGGGTTTGATTCCGGTCAGCTGCCCATTCTGACCTTGTGTTTTTCGTGGTTTTCCCTAATCAACAGGTGAATGCTAGTGTGGTTTCTTATGTACTACAATTTGCTTTCCATCATTTATAAATAATCCTGTTTCCTTCTCACATTTCAGGTGTAATTCTAGTTTAAGTAGTTTAAGTCGCAAGACTGATGAATATAAGACCCTGGTTATGAATATCGTAAAGAAGAGCAGAAGTCACCGAAGAAGGAGAATCTCAAGAGAGCCAGGGCAGATATATGGAGAGAATCAGAGTGAACAGGTACAAGGTTGTGCAGAAGATGATAGCTCGAAATCTGGAACTGACCAACCATCTCCATCTACTGATGCCAGTCCCTCTAGGAGATGGGTACCAGTAGGAGGAAGCTTTGGATACCAGTTGGAGAAGAGGAAATTTAAAATTGTAGGTAGCAGTTTTTTATAGTTTGTAATAGTAATTAAAGCTGTAGCAGAAACGTAGATTTGTATTATATTGTTGGAGTAGAAACAAAGTAGAAGAAAGACTGTTTAGACGAATTAGATGAGTGATTTGTAAGGTTACTGGAATACAGCCTAGTTGATTAGTTTAGGCAGCAAGTAGATTATATGTGCAAAATTTGTAAAAGGTTTTGCGTAATTTGATTTAAAAATGTATAAAAATAAAAATAAGTTTTGCATATTAAGGCCTGGTATAGATTCCAGAAAGCGAGATTTGCCCGCCTCGGTAGCGTAGATGGTAGCATGCCTGCCTCACGTTCAAGAGGTCCCGAGTTCAAATTTCGGTCAGGGTGAGTTGCCTAGATAAGGTTTTTCCGGGGTTTTCAAAGACCAATGTCGGGTGACTCTAAGCTCAATGGACCCTAGGCTCATTTGAGCATCATTTCAACTATTTCACTCATCGTCCGATATGACTTGACGTTGGCGGACATAAATTTAAATAAGAGCTACTAGACATGCAAATGTTTATTTTTTTATTTTTATTATTTGTAGTTTCTTTATTTTTGTATTTATTTCATTTTTATCCTTTTTATTTTTATTTATTTTTTATTTCTTATTTATCATTTTATTCTTTTATTTTTGTTTATTTTTTTCTATTTCTGGTTTTGTGATGTATGGTGTTACCAGACATATGGACATGCCTTCTCGAAGGAAACACTACTCTCCGTAGACACTAGACAGCTGCTTGCTTCACAGGACATTCAGCATCTTCTCTATACAGTTCAGGCAATGGGACAATCTTCAATCCTGATCTTCTCTGTAGTCTTGTGTACAGCATGAAGCCTACTGAAGTGGTGGGCCCAATAGATCTGTCGCAGTGCGCGAAGAGTCTCTTCCGTGGTTTAACCTGTATCTGTAAGTAAGAATGCAAATTATCGATATGCTGAAGAATTGGTCTCATTGTCACAACATATACCTAATTCATTCATCTGTCTATTATCCAGATATACATTCATTTTACATTTACATATTTAAAGTAGTGAGTGAGTGAGTGACTGGAGTTTAGGAGCCCATGAGTGATGTGGTGCCATGAAGAAAAATAAATTAGGCTAAAGCGATAGTCAGATTTAATGAATTTAAATTGCAAAACCTTTTAAATCCAGGAGGTGAAAAAACGAATTACTTACCTACTTGAAAAACTATAAAAAAACTATAAGTAATAACAGAATATTTTAAAAATGCTTAACACCAAAGATAATATATTTGATATAAATTATGATTTTTAACAAAAATTAGTTTTTGGGTAAAATTTCGCCTATCTCAAAAGTAATTTTAGGAAAATATAAATAAAGAGAACATTTCTGTGTAAAGTGTAGTTTTGGGATACAATAAATGTGGAATTCTACTTTTTGAGCGAAGTTTCTTTTTTGGTTATGCCGTTAATAGACACAAACACAAATAATATAAAAGTAAGAAAATTATATACAAGAGCAAAATATTATAGCATAAATATGTTAAGTACTTGCATATTAACTTTGGGTTATAGAAGCTCAGAAAGCATAAGGTATCGTTAGAAATTATTTTCCGTAAGCAATATTGAGCATTGTAAAACAGTTAAATGGCTTTCGTGATTTCGGGTGGTATTTTCGGTTGGAAGGAGGTCCTAATATCTTATATGAAGCGGGAAGATCGTGCTCTCACTGCCGGAATGACAGCGAAGGGGGAAAAAAAAGACAGGATAAACTTGCTGAAAGAAGTGTTAGCCCAACAGAAGAAAAGGGGCAAATTGATTCTGCCACCACTATGCTAAAAGTTTTAAAACTGTTTTTCAAGCTAAAGTATGGAATTTAATAAAAAAAATTATTTTTACGCTTTTTAGCCTTTTATCTAAAGTTATTTATTTTATTTATAGGAAGAATAAGGTGGATTGGCCATGTGCAGAGAATGCCGGAAACCAGTGTAGTTAAGAAGATATTCTAAGGAAAGCTGGATGGCAGAAGGAGAAGAGGAAGACCGAGGAAAAGATGGGTAGATTATGTAGAAGACGACTTGAGAAACTTGGGGGTTAAGTGCTGGAGAGGAAAAGTAGAGGACCGAGTAGAATGGAAGAGGGTTGTTAGGGAGGCCAAGGGTCTACATGGCCTGTAGCGCCAACTATCGTCATCATCGTCATCATCATCATCATCATCATCATCATCATCATCAATTTTATTTGCCATTTTATTTTGATATTTTTTAATCTATATTTAAATTTATGTGTGTTTTTTTCCATGATTTAACTCTTTTTGGCGCTGTCAACTATGTAGTTAAGCACCCTTATATATACACATACATCGTCATAATCATCATGCACCTCTAATTGTATAATGTAATTATTCCTGTAAACGATTATGTGTATTAAATTGAAGCAGATAGAAAAATAAACCTTCATAAGAATTGTTTGTGGAAGCTATATAAAACTGAACGATATTAGTTAGAAAACGTTGCGTGAATGTAGCATCAGATTTGTATCTTTTGCAGTAGTCCCCAGCTGACGAAGAAACTTTCGGTTGGTTTTGCTGTTAATGTTGCAGCGTTGAGCCAAATTTTCTCCAGTAGCTTAAACACGAACAGTTCCAACCGGCTTTTCGAAAATGTCTCCCCTGCGCCCGTTATCAGTCGAACTTTTGTGCTTTTGTACCCAGAAAAGCCGAGCATCAACAACCAGCCTATGTAATGATGGGTAACCTTAGCGCCTTGAATGTTGAACCTGCTCTTGAGGGAGAGAGAGAGAGGATCGCGATAGGGGGTCCCCATATAAATCAAAACTGCTACTGATTAAACGGAAAAGGTGGGAAGTGAGGAGGAGGAAAAGGAGTAAGAACCCCACTTTGTTCAATTATGACCGCGTCAAACCTAAATTTATGGATCGGGATTTACTCACACACACACACACACACACACACACACACACACACACACACACACACACACACACACACACACACACACACACACACACACACAAACACACACACACACACACACACACACACACACACACACTGCCCGGACCAGCTCGAACTTCATTGTACAGAACAAACACGGACTCCACCGCTATTCAACTTACCTTTCATATGCACCCCCTAATTTGTTGTGGGTGGATTGATCGATAAATGTGCAGCTAAAATACTGTGTGTAAAACTTATCGTTACCACTTTCTAGTAATTCTACAAATTATGAATGCATAAGTTTACTTATGTCAGTTATAAATGTTTGAGCAAAAGTACAGGGCTGTTCAATAAATAATGACCACAATGTTTTTTTGACCACGTATCATACTCATCCTATTCACAAAATAGTCTCCCCTGAATGCGATGAGGTTGTCCCACCGTTTCTGCCAGTATTCAAATATATGCTGGAAACCATTTTTGAGAAACCCTTCAAAATCGCCTCCGCAGCCTTCACCACTGCTTCTGATGATGGATAATGCCTCCCACGACGGCGTTTCTTCAAGTTAGGGAATAGAAAAACGTCACATGGGGCTAAATCCGGACTATAGGGAGGGTGAGGGATGTACTTCACGTTGAATTTTGCAAGATATTCAGCAACAACATTGGCAATATGCAGCCGCGCATTATCGTGGTGTAGCATCCAGCCTGCTTCACGGAAATATGGTCTTTTGCACCTGATATGTACTCTCAGTGTTTTCAGGACATCTCTGTATTATTTTCCAGTTACTGATGTGTGTGCAGGTACAATATGCTGATAAACCATTCCATGAATATCAAAGAATGAGATGACCATAACTTTCCCAGTAGAAGCAGCCACTTTTGCTTTTTTGAGGGTTGGTGATGAAGGAGATTTCCACACTGAGCTTTGCTGATTGCTGTCAGGATCAAAGTGATGTAGCCAAGTTTCATCAGCAGTGATCACGTTTGAAAGAAACTCCAGATCTTCCTCTAACATCAACTTTAACTGCAGGTTACCTCCATTGCAGCGGTAGGCGATACAGAACATGTCTGAACTTACATGGTTCTCATAGGCGGAAACCAGGAGTCCCAACAATGAAACACTGCGGCGTGTTTGTTTCACATTAAGCTAACAGAATATAATAAGTTTGAATTTTAATGCGAAAAATTATGACCTTAAAAGAAATATGATTTTTCTTTATTGAACAGCCCTCGTAATACATTTAACTGCTTCGATTGTTTCTAAAGTGAATGTTTACACTCTCTATACAATCAAACGGTTATATTAAATAATAAGATTTTTACTAATTGTATACACGTTTAACAGACCAATGATTTGTAGAAACCAACACGAGGTTGTAGAGAAGAATGAATGCAGTAGAAAACATACTCTTTCACAGGATAGTACAGAAATCTTCCGCCTATGCCATATACAGTGCAAAGTTGTGCTTAAAGTACAGAACAGTGATACAGAAATGTATGGGTCCTATAACGGTTATTTCAATCTGTTCATATATTTGGGAATTTATTCTGGATTGTTCCAGAAAATGTGATTTGTATAAAACAGAATATGAAACAGGGTAGGGCACAGAATGATATAACTTACGTAATAGTGTTCTTATTGGTTATTACTGGGGCCCGGATTTTGATGAAAAGGCATCTTTTTTCTTCTGAGTATTCACAGACGATGCTTATTGGAAATTAAGTGCATTCTGGAACAAATACGTGGTCATCAACATGCATTTTTTCAATATTTTTATAATAAAGCCATTTTTTAATATTGTCGCGAACCCGTATCTACGTTTGCGCGGCTTGTTTACACAAAAGGAACTGATAGGCGGGCAGTGTGAAAACCAGGAGGCCGCAAGCAGGTAAACAGCGCAGATAAAGGTCTGCCGAAACAAACAAACTGAGATGAATGGAAATTTCTGGACTGATAGAGATTGTTCGGGTTCTGGTTTATTTTAGAATCGTCTAGAAATTATCAGCCAGGGATTTAAGGGATTGTGACAAGCCAGCAGCAGTAGTAGAGTTGTAAACAGAGTGAGTAAGCAGAGAACAGCTGAGAGTGTTGATGTTGTAAACAGTGGAAGTTGAGTAAGCTGTTTGATATTGTCATCGACCTCGGTAGATTGTGTACGTAAAGTAATGCTTCTGTAATCTATAAGTGTATTTCTAAGGAAATAAAGAACATTTGGAATATCTGCAACTCGGCCTTTAAATTCTGCGAACCCACAAGGTCACAATATTTAAATGTATTTTCCGGTCATTTTCTTTCTTTTTCACGAATTTATTGGACATTTTCATCTGTAGCACGCATTCGGGAGGCCCCGATTCGATTCTCGTCTCAGACCTGACCTTGACCCATAGGCTTTTTTTTTTAAATAATCTGTGATTAAAAGTTCACATCGTATAAGCCGGTATCGTGTCAGGAGAAAACTTCATAACTGATGTTTTTGAACAGGATTTAGCAGGCAGTGAGATAGTGTTTTTCACATATGCATATATAACTTCTGTGAAAGTGGAGAGAAGTTTGTTAAAGTACAAAACAGTTTTAGCTGACAACCGCCGTTCTTTTACTTTTGACAACTTGAAGGGTTCCGTGGTGGTGTACTGCAACGCTAATGTATGTTTTGGCTAACGGGTACAGTAACTTATGTTTTCTTATTTTATAAAATTGAAAATGACCTGAAGAATTTTGAATTTTTTTATTATTTAGTAGCAATAACTGCATTATTTACTAAGAAATTCAATTGCAAAATGTGGCTACTCGAACCATATATTCATTATTTGTCAGTGATAGTTATTAATTTATTACTATGAAAGAAATTGTTAATTTTTGCTAAATATTTTTTTTTTTTTTTTTTTTTTACATTTTATGTGCAATGTTCTATATAGCTCATTTTTAGAGAATGTTTACGTCAACAACTTCCGGAACCTAGTTATTACAATAATATAACTACGTAATGTTGTGACGAGGACCAATAGGATGGAATTAATTGAGATATTCTAGAAAAATCGTGCGCAGAGAACCGAGAATATGTAGATAATTTTGCGTCATTCTGTACAAGATCATCGTCGTAGCAAAACGTGTTTTCTTCGGTGTAGCTCTGCAAGTTTGCGGAAACTTAAGTGCAACGATGCAATAATAATCTTCTTATGAAAGGACAATATCTACGAAATTTAAATTGTAGTAGCATATGTTAATGGTTTTCCGGAATAAATTCCAAGATATATAAAGAATAGGAATTGCTCCAGAGCGCCGAAGCATGCATCTACAAGAATTCTACCAAATCGTCACCGAAGGTGAGAATAATTAATCATTTACCATCCCTCGCTCCTTTTGCACAAATTCTACTGTTGCAAAATGATCACCACAACGTTGGGCTTTTAAAACGTCGATTCCTATTATCTTCAAACAAATTATTCCGTTGCAGTCCTTTCAATAAATTAGAACTTATAATACAATGAAATATGAATATTTTGTGAAGGTGTGTTAAATGTTAAGGGGTTGTACGTAGATTAGGAGTACATGATACACTTATGCTCGGGGTGACATGACATTAAGTTTGTAATTAGCGAGGGCTGGTTTTCAGGCAAATTCGTGGAAGTAGTTCAGTCGGTTACGCTAGTGAGGGATGGACGTATCAGAGGTTGCCAGATTGGGTATGGCAAGCAAGTTTAGGATTCTTGGAATATGTGACAGGATTTCTTAGAAATTTATAAGACTTAAGGCTGTAAAACAACAAATTTCAGAAAAGTAGAAATGAGGTGCCAACATCAGATTAGAAGCTAGTAGTGGAGGTCTTAGAGACTTTACCAAAATGGGTGGAGAACTTTTAAGCTTAATGGCTCATTCTGAGCATAACGTTAGACACCACTGGTTGACTCGCTAGACGGATTAGCGTCAGTTTTGCCTCAATATTAGAACCGCGTGTCATCGCCTGGTAGAGGAACCAAATTCTTTAACATGGGTTAGTCATACAGTAGTTTCCATTGGTGGGGAAACTTTTCTGCTTAAGTGATACGGTTTATTAAAAGTTTCAGTGTTAGAACTGGTGTCATCTTTTCTTTAAATAATATGCACCCACTCACACCTGAGATAGGTTTCTCGACTAAAGCACGAAGAAAATATTACAGTTTCATCTTGGAGCAGCATTAAACCGGACATTCCCGCTTCAATAATATATGAAATGCAAGCTAAGATTATTTGGAAAATTAGAGTTGCAAAAGAACATGACTTTTTTGTTATCATGTATGTTTGCGTGAGGGCACTTATGTATCAGATTCACAGAAGAGAATGAAGTGGCCTGTTTCTGCAATATCTCTCGACTAATTAAGGTATTATATTTAATATATGAAAAAAGCCACACTATAGCTGAGCGGTTAGTCCTCTTGGCTCTCACTAATGTACCCCTAGCTCGATCCCAGGCGACCGACCATTAAGTGAGATATATGGTGGACAACATGGCGCTGGGTGAGTTTTCTACAGGGCCTCCGGTTTCTCCCGCCTACATTCCATCGACTTCTCCATCATCATCTTTCCTATCACCTCATCTCTCGTACCTTCACTTCCGACGTTGGAGTGATCCCTCATCCCGGAATCTCTCTGATCAGGAAACCTCTGGTTCTCAACCCGTTGCCTGTGGGCCTCGAGGTTGCGCGGTTTAGAAGGTCCTATATTCTACTTAAGGAATTACAAGAATTCATTCATTCATATGGGGATGGATTAAAACGGTAATGTTAAAGAAACCGGCCATGTGACATGGGAAGAAGTGACAAATTATTTGGCCAAATTTTATACATACGGGAAAGATTACTCATGCTTTCAACATCAAAAACAGATGTGCCGGCGAACGTTATAAGCAGAAGTAGTAGATGTGTCGGGCATATGGTCTCTGAAATGAATATCACGAAAGTTTAACTCGAAAACTCGCGAGTCAAAGAACAGAAAGAAAATCTATTTGGTGTGTTCGGAAGAAAGTAGAGCAAGCTAGGGTACAAAAATGTGCATGTAAATGAAGTTGTTTAGCCTCATTTAATGTCGGTAACACCACGATCTAAGATACTCCCTAGCTCTCCCTCTCCTTACCTCGCGAGAGCTGATGCTGCCAACAAAGTAAGCTACAGTTTATCACCTACAAGTAAAAGCTGATATGCAAAATACTATAAATTGTTTGTAAAAGAACTAGAACTGGATAGTTTTAATCAAGGAATAATTTTTACGATAAAATCAACGGTATATAATTGTTCATATAAATTATATTGAAAGAATTCTGTATTTATGTTTAAATTGCAAAAATGCGCAATTACACTTCGGTTGTTGCTCTTTCGGTTAGTCAACGTCCTGTGATAAATTTCATTTCTGCTATCCTTTTACCAGTGAACTTGAAGATAATATCGAGGATGTTTCTCTAAAACAGACGGCCTTCTTAACTTTCGATATTATCATAGGTGTCGTAATACGTTCTTTTTCACAAACAAAAAACACTAAAGTGATCTACTGAGTAAAAGCACATTATATCATACAAGCCTTGCATTCAGTCAAGACCTGGACGTTTGTAGTTCAGTAGATACAATGTCGATGTTATGCCCAACTGTGATCGAGAATATTCCATTTCGCTAGTATTGATATATTCAATAGAAACGCAGTAATTTTGGTAACGGTTATGTGTGTAGATACTGTTTCAAATAGTACTAGTAGAAAAGCAAGACTGTCAAGACTGTTAACCAGATATGTACGAGGGCTGTTTAATAAAGAATGATCATAATAATTTACGGTCATAATTTTTCGCACTAAACTTTTATCTTATTATATTTTGTTGGATTAATGTGAAACAAACTCGCTGTAGTAGTTTCATTGTTGGTACTCCTGGTTTCCACCTGTGAGAACCAGGCAAGTTCAGACATGTCCAGTATCAAAGTATAAACTTGGAAGAAGCGTAGGGACAGTGAAGCACAAATTTGTACAAAAGTGAATCGAGAAGATATTGACACATTGCTTCACTCACACTGTTTATTCACAGGACATGTTTCAAGAGCTCTTGAATGATAGGAGCAAGAGCTCTTGAAACATGACCTGTGAATAAACAGTGTGAGTGAAGCAATGTGTCAATGTCTTCTCGATTCACTTTTGTACTATGTCCAGTATCGCCTACCGCTGCAGCTGAGGTAACACGCAAGGAACAATATACGGCTTTGAAATTCTGCTTTCGCCTCAACAAATCTTCAGTTCAGGCCTATACAATGTTTCAGGAGGCCCATGGAGAGTCTGCTCTTCCCTACAGCACAGCTCGAAGGTGGTTTAAAATGTTTAAAGAGGGAAGACAATCAATTTCATAGGAAGGAGGACCCGGTGCTCCAGTTACTGCTCTTACGGAAGAAAACATCAACACTGCTGCTGCCGTTGTGAGAGAGGTACGACGAATTACCTAACGATCACTATCTAAAATACAGAACATTTCATTGGGTGCCCCCCACACGTTGGTGACAGAAACATTACACATGAGATGTGTAATGAGTTCAAAGACTGTTGATTCTCGAACAAAAGGACATTCGCATGCAGGTCTGCATGCAGCGTAATCGCTGCTGATGAAACTTGGCAACATCATTTTAATCCTGAGAGCAAATAGCAAAGGTCAGTCTGGAAATCTCCTTCATTACCAACCCCAAAAAAGCAAAAGTGATTGCTTCTGCTGAGAAAGTTTGATATTCATGGTATGGTTTATGAGCATGTTGTACCTGCACACACATGCCTAACTGGAAAATACTGCAGGGATATCCTGAAAACATTTTAAGTCCATATTAGGCGCAAAAACCACATTTCCTTGAAGCAGGCTGGATGCTTCACCACGATAATGCGCGGCCGCATATTGCCAATGTTGTTGCTGAATATCTTGCAAAAATCAACATGAAGAACATCCCTCACCCTCCCTAGAGTCCGGATTTAGCCCCATGTTACTTTTTCTATTCCCTAACTTGAAGAAAGGTCTTCGTGGGAGGCATTATTCATCATCAGAAGCAATGGTGAAGGCTGCGGAGGCGATTTTTAAAGGATCTCTCTAAAAATGTTTTCCAGCATGTCTTTGAAGACTGGCAGAATCGCTGGAATAAGTGCATCGCATTCAGCGGAGACTATTTTGAGAAGGACCATCAAAATTATGAGAATGAGTAAAGGTACGTTGTCAAAAAGAATTGTGATCATTTTTACTGAACAGCCCTCGTAATTCGCAAATATTCTTCTGAAGATGTTGAATTGACTTCACATTGCAATACAGAAAGTGAAAATAAGGGTATAAAGAGAACGGGTTGACTATTATCTTAGAGAAAAATATGTGAGCATGACATGGCTGGAAAGCTATTCATTTCATTTTCTTCTCACAGTCTTCCTTATGTCAAATGACATGTCATGAAACTCATATTGAGCTTCTTTGGTCCAGAATGTCTGACCCAGGATAATTAATTGTCTTTTACAATCAAGTGTGGGGAAACGTGCCAATGCTGCTAATTTTTAATGTGTTTCTTGTTATTTTGTATTTAATACTGGTATAAACTCCCATCCTCTGTGTTTGTTACCTGCCCTGGGTGAACCAATTTCTAACTGATCTGAATTCATATTCAACACACGTAGGATTGACATTCAATCCTAGTGACGGGTGAAAAAGAAGGATCACATAACATTTTACCTTAGACTTGAAGGTCCACACCACCCATCCTACAAGCTGTCTCTATTGGTTCAAATCTTTGGAACTTCAGTATTAAACTATGAAAGAAAATCTTCATTGGAACTTTGAAATAAGAACTAGAAAAGAGAGTCATGTCTTGTTTGTAAAGTATGGCATCTGAAAGTGCAGAAAACTTAGAGATACGATGAAGTAACGGAAGTGTTTCAAATCATGTGTAATGTTTATATAGATCCATAGAGGAATAACGAGGGCAAAATGCAATCGATTTTATGTATAACCACCTCCTAGATAGAGGGAGAGTACCAGAAAAACTCTGAAATTAATGATGAAAACAAAGAGAAACTGAATACAAATTTCTTATACTAAAGATAACGTCGAATTAGAAAGAGAAAAACAAAGGGAAAAAAGATTCTGTGAAACTGCAGAAATAAAGAAGAAATGCTATAAAATATATTTGGAGTGAAGGATTACTTAAAAATTAAAAAAGCCATTGGCTGTTATAGTGCAACGTAATTTTCTTTCCTCTTTGCATTATCTATACGCCCCATTACGTTACAAACTACCAACTTCTTAACTCGCAGAATATTTTTAAATCCTCTGTAAAACTTTTTCATTAAAATTCTGTTACATTCACCGGGGATCATAATAATGATAGTGTTGCTGTTCTTTTGAACAAATCTTATTTTCAAGGCCGAGGCCCCCGCCTTCTTAAGGTAGGTAGGTACTCTTTGCTGACACACTTGGAAGGAATGTAGCTACCATTTCTAATGTGTTTGTTCAGGTGGCCTTGCCACGGCCACCTTTATCAGATTAAGTTGTGACTGCTCCAATTAATAGCAGTGCCTTTGTCTGACGCAGCATGTACATGACACTAAACCATAATTTCTATGCCCTGATTGGTGATTTTGCTCTTTTTTAGGTCTGGGCACGATTTTTACAAGGAGTACACGAAATAACTTTCTGCTAAATAGTAATACGAGTACAAAACCACGTTTTAACAAACTGTAGAGATGTCATTCTGTCTACTACGCACTTACAGTAAGCAGAAAAATTTCATAATCAGATTATCTTACAGGAAATGTACGTTTTAAGATTCCCTAAATCAAAAGAGCATTGTTAGGAAAGGGTCAAAGGGTCAAATGAGCCCAGGGTCCACAGAGCTTGGAGTTACCTAACATTCATCATTCATGATGAGGGAAAACCCTGGATTGAACCTTATCCAGAAAACTTACTCTGTCGGAAATTCGAACTCGGGACCTCTTGAACGTAAGGTAGGTGCCCTACTGCCTACGTTAGAGGGGCAGTCAGGACATTATTTGGCCCGTTAATTTAAATGCATCTTCTAAATGCTACTTTTATACCCCTAGATAGATTAGGTAAGAGAAGGGGCATGGGAACCCACAAATGAATCTATTGTGCCTACATTTCCGAGGAATGGGTAATGTGAAGGAATCAAAAATGGGTATGGGAGGCAGCGGACAACGTAAGAGGCAGAGACGGGCTAAGTTCCTAACAGTTATTGGCTTTATCATATAAACCCTCTTAAACCACAGGAGGATGGATCAGAGATCACTTCCAGTGAAACAGGCAAAGTTAGACTCAGTAGTGGAGCTCAAACGGTCTTCAACTGATGAAGTTTCAAATTGCCAGCCTCTGTGCCATTTGTCCGCTGTCGACTGACACACAGCTCTGTAGTCACTTTGTTACGTAAAGGATGGAGATGAAATGAATAGAAATGGCAGAGAGGAGAGCCTTCGTTTATGACACATCCAAAATTTCCCTTGCCGACCAGGGATAACTACTGACTGGGTTTCTACCAGATAAAATTCTCAACCTTCAAATTGCGAGCCTCACACGTTGCTGCAAAAATTTCATCTTGGTTTTATATCCTTAAAAATTCTGCTACTCAGATACTGTTAAGCATTAAAATGCGAGGATCTACTCCCATTAGTCCTGGACCCGTAGGACCAGAACCCGGGCCTCTCGGATATATTTACCGTAGGACAGTACCTATTTTATAAACTGCCCCCCCCCCGCTGCACACGGCAGATGGGACGGAAGTGGATACGCCACTTACGCGCCGGTCCTTAATGAACCAGCTACCGAAAAACTTTGGTAGGGCCGCCGGTGATCTGGCACACCAACTACTAGATCTGCGGGCTAGCACCCGGGACTTATGAGGCAGCCTTCTACCCCTTCCGGGCGGCCGAGGCCTGGCCGGAGGTACCCAATTTCCCGTGGGTGGCGGGAACACACTGCCCCCTCGAGTCCAACCCAATCTGAACAGCTTCCAGAGGGAGGGGCTCGAATGTTCGGCCCGAGGTTCCTCTAGTAACGTCAGAGGTACCACGAGTGCTAGGGGTCCGCAGCGCCCGCACCTTGGCAGCTGAAAGGGACGAATCCCTCCCCCTACGGGAACTGTTAAGCATTTAAAAAAAAGCATTAAAATATTCAGGGGCACTTATGAAATTATAAGAATAAGTCTATCCCTCACCCAGAGTGTTAATCAAGCCATTAATGACCGCTGCTGTGAAACCGTCTTTCATGGTCTGAACTCCTACCACTAGGAACACATAAAATAAAAGTCAGGACTAGAGTACGGGTTCTGAGAATGTCCTTGCGACAACAAACGCTATCCAGAGCAATTAAATCAATTGAAAATGTGTCTAGCGTGGACCACACTCCTGAAGAGAATTGCAACTCTCTTAGTGAAGACACAGGTTGTCACCAAACTGTCCCAACTGTCGAAGCCAGGTAACCACATCTTGTTTGTCGCCGTGCAGACCCACTTTGTGGCTGTTTCTTTTCCATAAAGGCATTAGTAAACTCTCGCAAATTCAGTTGAAGCTGTCCTTCCTTGTTTAACAGTTTCTGAATTAGTGTTAATGCATTTATGCACCTGTTTCCATCAACTTTCTTTCAAGCCGAGCTACGTTCACGTGACCTTTACAATTTTAGCTAATGCTGAATCCGGATAGGGTCACAATATCTGTTGATACCATTTTATTCACAATGGTACATTAAATAGATAATTAAAATGATTAAAAAGGTAAGAGAGTATAGAACAGGGTGTTCACTATTATTTTCGACATTATAGTGATTTTGAGTTACTTTGGTTTCGTTCTGTAAGTTCGCTGGTAGACGTAAACACCAATGGAAAGAATCAGGAGAATATAATTTGGTTATATGTACAAATATATGTTAAATATAAATATAATACATAATAAGTCTTGAAGTATACATTAGTGGTATTTATAGTTAAAAATAAAGTACACAAATACTTACTTGCATTTGCAAAACCTACATTCGTAAGTTTAGCTACATATAAATGAAGTAATTTTATTTTATATAATATCACTTGAACCTTATAGCCTCTGAGACTCATTATTTTATAATTGATTTATAATTCATAGAATTAGTTGTCAACTTAAATTTTAGGATCCGCAACTTATCCACGTATATAATTAAATACAGTAGTTAGATAAATAACTCAGGTTATTTTTATTTACTTCTTAAAGTAACATTAAAATACCATTCCTAGAGATGGATAAGAGTTGTCGACTGGCCCCGTAGCTCAGTCGGTAGAGCACCTTCCTGCCGTGCTAGGGGTCCCGGTTTCGATTCCCGGCGGAGGGAATGGGGATTTTTCTCCGACCAAGATAATTCCCCATCTTCCTCAGAGTCTGGAAGTGTAAATGAGTGTGTGATCTAATGATTAAAAGAACCTAACGAATACGAGTTAACACCTTCCGTATGTTCCAAAAGAGAACGGCCGCCGATATGACCATTGAAGTTAAGGGCGGGGTATAAATGGAACAAGTAAAAAAAAAAAGTGTTATCATATACTTTGAATTTGAAATTATCTTCTGCAGAATTAAAAGACGGAACTAAGGTGGTCTTCGACAGCAGGTTTTAAGATATTAAATTCTATTTCTTTTCTTTATGACCAAAAAATAAAACAGTATATAGTTTAAAAATTTCGTAATACATAACTTTTTAAAGTAAGAATAGTTTATATTGGGAGCACAGCTCGATTGCAAAGAATGCGCAGAATTTTAAGATGGATAAATCAGTAATGATGGACTCATGCTATAAAGGTTTGCATAAGTGTCTACTAATGTACCGGAAATAACATTAATAATCTCCTTTTGATAGAGCCAACATGAAAACTTCAATACCATGACCGGAATTTGAACCAGGGATCTCCTGGTTTCCGTCCAGTCGCTCTAACCCATTGAGCTATCATGACCAAGTTGCCGTCACATTAAATTCTCCAGTTGACTCGTATATTTCCCCGGTAGACCACTAGGGGCTCTCGCATTCGAGATACACCGTTTGTGGCGACTTACTATAATAAGTCCCAGTCTTCATCGTTTAATTATTATTATTTAAGTTTGATGGAAATTAATCATTTCTTCCCACTAGCCGTATATAGACTAAGGTTTTTGATAGAGTCAACATGAAAAATTCATTGCCATGGTCCGGATTTGAAACACGGATCTCCTGGCTTCCGTCCAGTCGCTCTAACCCATTGAGCTACCATGATCAAGTTACCGTCACAACATTAAATTCTCCATTTGACTCGTATATTTCCCCGGTAGACCACTAGGGGCCCTCGCAAACGAGATACACCATTTGTGGCGACTTACTATCGTAAGTACTTGAGTCCCAGTCGTTATCATTTAACTCTTAGTAGCTCAATGGGTTAGAAAGGCTGGACGGAAACCAGGAGATCCGTGGTACAAATCCCGGCCATAGCATTGAATTTTTCATGTTGACTCTATCAAAACCTTAGCCTATATACGGCTAGTGTGAAGAAATGTTTAATTTCCATTAATTAACTTAATTAATAATCTCCTTCAACTTAAAGTATATATCTATAATTGACGTAATCATATTTCACTATAAATTTCAATCAATATTTTATTAAAGATTTTCCCTAATATGGATGATATTTTAATGAAGGTTTACAGAAAAGCTGCTATCTACAGAAAATCTGTAAAAGTATTGTTTGTATGAAAGGATAGAGCCAGACTGAAAAATCCAATGCCGTAGCCGGGATTTGAGCCACGGATCTTCTGGAAGATGCAGATCCCGGCTATGGCACTGCATTTTTCGCTCTGGCTCTATCCTTTCATAGTGCGTCCTACACACGGCTGGTGTGAAAGAAAAATTAATTTCGTTTATTGTTTGTATTTTGCAAAAGTATCGTTTTATTTTTATGCCCAAATATAGTGGTTGTCTAAGATCGAATTTTTATAGCTGAAGCCTGAGAGAAAGCTAGTTTATGGAAAATTATTAAGCAAGTTTGCTACACTTATATGCCTTAAAACCATATTTATTGTATAACTATTTGTTACGTTAGCAAGGATTTAAAAATATGAAATTTGCTAATAAGACATTTAAGTGTTTTATTAACCACTTCGCATAGTTTTGTTATCATTTCAGTGAATCCTTTAAGTGCAGATATCCTCCTTCAATCTGAATAGCTTTCCTAAAATAAAGTTCGGTACATTTTTCTTATTTCTCTGTAGCATTTCACTGATTATCGCCAACTTACTTTCATTAACAAGGCGGCCTGGGTTCGATTCCAAGCGACCGCAAAGTGAGATTTGTGGTGGACGACACGGCGCTGGGGCGGGTTTTCTTCGGGTCCTCCGGTTTCCTCCATTACCTCAATCCACCAGTGCTCCATATTCAACGTATGTATCATCATGATCTGTACCACCACCTGCGGTGCCATATGTAGTAAAAGCACATACACTCACTGTGCCCGCCTCGGTAGCGTGGATGGTAGCGTGTCTGCCTCACGTTCAAGAGGTCCCGAGTTCGAACCTCGGTCAGGGTGAGTTATCTGAATAAGGTTTTTTCCGGGGGTTTCCCTTATCCTGAAAGACGAAAGTCAGATAACTGTAAGCTCTATGGACCCTGGGCTCATTTGAGCATCATTTCATCCATTCCACTCATCACCCATATGACGTTGGAGATCGTAAATTACTCCCTCAAAAAAAAAAAAAAAAAAAAAAAAAAAAAAAAAAAAAAAAAAAAAAAGCACTCATGGTCATTACAGAAATAATTTTAAACCATAGTTTAGTGCATATATGTCACACGATAGATATATTACTTCAATTTTTACAATTTCTAGACTAAGATACATAATTCTTCATTCTAAAACTGTCAAAATTTCGCTCCAAATACCTACTTAATTCGTTAGCCCGTCTTAAATTTGTTATTATAGCGGTGTTTTCAGTTTTCAGGCAATACCATAACTCACCACTGTAGCAACCGGCAGCATTTTCGTCAAAGAGGGAATATTAGAAACAATATAGAAAGTGTCTTGACATCTTGAGAAAGTCGTACTCATTTTATCTTGCATTACATTAATTTTAAATTTAAATGCTGATTAAAATGATTACCATCCCAATATATAGAATATGGCTATCGCTTAGAACTTTTGGTTTTGTCTCCAAATAACGAAAGAATCACTGTGTAAGGTTGTCCAATTATTCCTGGAGGTCATATATTTCGAAAGTTCAAATTAGGTATGTACTAGAAGAACGCCGTAACCGTAGCAATGCCGAAAATTACCACCGAGTAGCCGGCGGCGTGTTAAAATCATAGTCGAGGTCAGCTCTATAAAACCAGAGATCATACTTGATGTGCATTTCATTTATGAGGCGTGTCCAGGAGGCTTTGACATTTAATGACACGTTTTCCGATATACTTAATATTTTCCCAATCGTTGTTTTTTGCTCCTCGGCGAGGAAGGTGCACTGCAGTGAGGGAGGACATCGTTTCGCAACACTTTTGGCCGCATGTCATTATTTCCGGAGGCGTAAATTTGAATGCGGATGGGAGTCCAAGTGATGGGTGTAACACAAGTAAATGATGCATGTCTAAAAGCGTTCCTCATCGGGTCGTCCCAGTGCTTTTTGCTATGCCGCCGCCGCCGCCGCCTTTAGCCAAGCGACTGAATTCCAAAACATAATTATTTCAGGTGAGAGAGAATCAAATGTAATGCTTTTAATTGTTTCTTTCAAAATTTTTAATTACTTATTAAATTTTAGCTTTTTTATTAGGATGGCAACCTATACGACTGATATTCAGGGATTACTTTGTTCGAGCTCTGACTACCGTACACTTCGATCCACGGCTTTTTTTTTTTTTTTTTTTTTTATCGATTACCCATACCGATAGATAAATGCTGCAATGATTTCTCTTCTACCTCAACTTTCCTATCCCTCCTTTTCTGCACCCATAATTTCTTTCATTGTGATCTGTTTTAAGATTCGACCACACGACGGTGCCCTGCACGTTGCGGCTTAACGGTAGATGTGCGCTCTGATCCCGGCGTCCACTGAGACTGCCAAGCAGGACTTATCTATGTGTGGCTCCCACAAAGGGGGCCACTGAAAGTTCCGGGTTGTGAAGGCATCGGATTCCTTTGAATTTTAAAAGTTAGGGATCCCGTTCATATTTGTATCTGTTGCCATCCGGATCTGCTCGTCCGTTGGGCTTTTTCCCTTATCCCTCCCTCACTTTTAGGGATCATTGTTTTTTATTTTTTGTAATTAACGTCCTCCAATGTTAATTCATATCGAACGATGAATGGAATAGGTGAAATGAGTGCTCAAATGAGCCCAGAGCTTAGAGTTACCCAACATTCGTCTTTCAGGATAAGGTAAAACCCCGGAAAAAAACCTTATCCAGGTAACTCACCCTAACCGAGATCGAACTCGGGACCTCTTGAACGTGAGGCAGACATGCTACCACCACGCTACCGAGGCGGGCAAGGGATCATTGTGTAAGTACAAACGGCCGTGAACCTACATATAGTGCTGTGCCAGTTTCAAGAGCTTATCTATAGTATGAAGTTTTACATAAAAAAGTAATTCGTTTTTCTTTCTCGCTTCAAAGATTAGACATTTTTCCTGTTCCGTCTACACTTTCATCTCTTTTACTCTCACCTTTTTCTGGGGCAACCAGTATCTGATTTCAATTTAGAATAATCACAAATATGTGCATGTGAATTTAAGGATAAGGAGTAATCCCGGTTAAAAATATATTCCCTCCCACACTCCAACCGGAAATCGAACCCAGAACCGTGGAATAAAAACAATATTCTTTCTTTACCCACATGGTTTATGTGCTATTCACAGTTATGCTTTTTCCTTAATTTTATTTATCATGTAATGTATAAATATGGCCATGACATGACTGAGTGACTGAGTAGGTAGACCCTTGGCTCTCCCCTAGACGGCCTGGGTTCGAACCTAGGCGACCGCAAAGTGGGATTTATGATGGACAGCATGGCGCTGGGGTGGGTTTCCTCCGGGTCATCCGGTTTCCCCCAACATCATTCCACCAAATGATCCATGTATTCATGTCATCATCCCAGACATTGCGCCGACCCCTCAACCCTAGTAACGTAACGTAACCCATGGCGTAACAGCCCCAAGTGGGCCTGAGCCTACCAACCCGACTGCCGGCCCCACGCCCACTTACGCACGGCAGAGGTGGACGATCATCCAACCGATACGGGGAGGAGATGTGGCCAGCATCTCGGCATCCCCCAGCCAGAATGTTGGTTTCCATGACCAGGGCCGCTTACCTAGCGTAAGCTCCTCACTTTCCTCACGATTCTGAGTGGGCACCGGTCCTATACCAGGGACCTAAAACCCCCACCACATGGGTGAGATCGAACCCGGGTCGCTTTCCGTGGCCAGGGACCAAGGCGCCTCAACTCTAGTACCTCGGTAAAATGCTTCGACTCCTTTGCTCTGAGGGAGCCCGAGCGACTCCTAGCAGCAGAATTAGTGAGGAAGGGAGAAAAGGTATTATTTCAATAATTTTAGGAACTACATTCATCCTTTAGTTCTCCGTAAACATTTCGTTTCTACTGTGTGAACTTTGCTGTTGTTAGTTTTCCTTTACTATCCACGATTGGTTTCCAAGTATTATCACGGGATCACCGTGCTCTTTTAGACTTCAATCTTGTTTCATTCCTTCTTTATTATTCTGTCTCGTTTTATGCTTCCTCATATTTAATATTACTTTTTTATTTTAATATTAATATTTTATTTTCCCATTGAAAATAAACCTGAAAAATAAAGTAAGCCTGGTGCATACTTGCCTACACCAGGATATACAGTTAAAATTTATTGCTTATTAATTAATAAATGAGTACATCGTATTTTGCTTCCATTCATAACTGTGCAGATGTACTCTTAATTTGCTAAATTAAACTAAAAAATTAAAATAACAGAATAAAGCAAAATAAATATTTGTATTAAATAATACATTCCGTAATATTTCTCTCATTAGGTTTACTATTACAAGCAGCAACTCTGGTAAATGGTTGCCAGTTAGCATCTACTTCGCTATATTTTTAACGTAATTTTAACTTATCACTACAGCAGCCAGCTTCCCTCTTAACCTATATGAGCATTTAGTTAATTTATTTAATTACTTCGCCTTAATTTCCTATATTCCCCAATCTCACCTTCAAATGCCTAAATATTTGTATCATTTGTAAGATATATTAAATGTTCTGTATTCGTGATAAATCCATATTACTTTTTAACTCAAGTAGGTACTTAAAATTCACAACTTTCTTCAGTCTCTTACCTTCAATATATATTTTTCTCCTCACTGGGTATTTCCTTTGCCGTGCCTTATTTTTATGGACATTTTAAGGGTATATTCTCTGTCCAATTTGTATAATTTATCAACATTATCCTGGTCTCACAGGCTTGGAAAAAATGTAAAAAGATGTTATCAATAATTTTTGCATACGTATACAACAGAAATTGCATTTCAGTAAACATTCTGCTGAGGTAAATCAGCTTTGAAATTCCACCAAAATTGTGAAAACTTAAAAAAGTTACTTTAATAATAGAGTAATATGAATCCTAAAATTTAAAAAAAAAAAAACACATTTTTTTTCCATTTGGTACATTTTAAAGACTAAACAACGAAACAGTAAATGAACTGACTCATGCTTAGTAAACCTTTTTCTTTTATTTTGTCCCACATTATTCGATATTCAAAATTCTCCGCAGAATGCAGAAGTTTAGTAATACATTTCAAAAATGTTATCCTAAATCTCAAAGGTAGATAAAATTAAACGAATGTTTAATTTTTATGCAATGCTTCAGTTTAAGAAATAAATTAGAAAATAGTTCTACAATAATTGATGGTTAATATAATACCTCAATTTTATAGGAATATTTCTAAAAATGAATTTTGTTGAGCATTTTCATTGGAACAATAGCAATTTATATCTAAATAAACATACAAACCGCAATTCTGAAACGTAGCGAAACATTGCTTTATATAAGTGCATACATTTCAATAAGATATTTAAGCTTAGATAATGTGGATATTTGAAAGTTTGCATATGCTATCCCTATAACTATGTTATACAAGGTTTTGATCAACTTGGTTGAACATTTAATCTTGGGTTTGTGGTAAATGAACACTAAATTTATGATATGGTGCCCAATGTGCTATGCTAAACCTTCACACGATGATATTTTAAAAATAGACTTCTCTGTAGGTATCCATAACGTTTGTGCTCACTTCTTCTTCTTCTTCTTCTTCTTCTTCTTCTTCTTCTTCTTCTTCTTCTTCTTCTTCTTCTTCTTCTTCTTCTTCTTCTTCTTCTTCTTCTTCTTCTTCTTCTTCTTCTTCTTCTTCTTCTTCTTCTTCTTCTTCTTCTTCTTCTTCTTCTTCTTCTTCTTCTTCTTCTTCTTCTTCTTCTTCTTCTTCTTCTTCTTCTTCTTCTTCTTCTTCTTCTTCTTCTTCTTCTTCTTCTTCTTCTTCTTCTTCTTCTTCTTCTTCTTCTTCTTCTTCTTCTTCTTCTTCTTCTTCTTCTTCTTCTTCTTCTTCTTCTTCTTCTTCTTCTTCTTCTTCTTCTTCTTCTTCTTCTTCTTCTTCTTCTTCTTCTTCTTTTTCTTCTTTTTCTTCTTCTTCTTCTTCTTCTTCTTCTTCTTCATCTTCTTCTTCTTCTTCGCCTTATGCCTAGTAGTACCGCATATTGCAGTGCTAGGGGATTCTTGTTCTTCTATCCCTTTATGGCAGGCCTAAGGAACCGAAGCTCTGGATAGTGATAGAAAAACGGGATGTGTGATCAGCCCAACGCCTAGTGCGAGGGTGAAGGAGGTGGATGATTTTGTGAGAGAGAGATGGATAATAGGTAAGATGATGGCTATTTTGTTTTCTCTGGAATTTTCTGGCACGATTTTGCTTAAAGCCTTAAAAGTTTGCACTATTCACTTAATGAATACACAGTCTATTTTGAAAGTTTGTTTAAATTTGTTTCCTGAGTTGCAAATATCAAAGTAAACAAAGTATACATAACAGTATAAGCACATTTTTAAATTAAGTAATTTATATAAACTAAAACCTCTTTTTTACACTCTACATGTCTATATTATACGTTCTCTTAGTCAACAATTTAATAACTCTCTTCTCCATTTTCAATTCTCTGTTTTTCGTTTTCCTATGTGCTCACCCGAACAACAAAGAATTTCGGCTAGCTTATAATTCTTAAAGCAGTATACTGTTATCTCAAACTCTTAAATGACAACAAATGTGAATTTTTAAATTAAAATGGCTTATAATCAAGCTTAGAAGTTTAAAAGCATTATTAATTAAACTTGCAAGTCATATTTACATTTTTCCTTGTGCCAGTCAGTAAAGCGATAACCAGGTTTTTAAAGAGCTATGTAAAGTTCTGTAGCCCACCTCTGCGGCGTGAACATTGCATGATCACCTCACATTCAAGAGCTCCCTAGTTTGAATTTGGTTGGTGTGACCTACTCAGATAAGTTTTTATTTGGTTCTTCTTATCCTGAGAGAGGAATGTCGGGTAACTCTTAAGCATTAAGAATCCTGAGGTCGTTGCACATTATTTCACGCATTTCTTTTCCTCATCGTCCGATTTGACCATTTCTGTGAGGAAAGGACATTTCATGAACTTTGCATAAAAAACAAATTTATATTCCTTTGACAGTTCAAACAATAAAAGTGAATAGCCTGTAAACTGTTAACTACAACAAAGATGTACATACATTGTGTATTATAAGATATATATAAAATAAGACCTGAAGCTTTCCTGGCGACGAATGCGCTCACTTTCCTCTCGGGCAGCCAGCCAGGTGAAAAGATGATTAGCTATCAACGCTTCGGGAGTGTGCATCTCTCCCATCATCAGGATATTTATAAACTGTTATAACCAAAAATGAAACACTAGATATAACATAACTATAAACAAAGACAAAACACTATCAAAATTCGCATTACTGAACAAAAGACTGTTTTCAGTCAATTAAATGCCAGCTCAGGGGATGGCGTGAGTATAGAATATTGTGTCTAAGAAACGTAGCTACTTAACTTGATTATTAAGCTGTATTGATCTTTGCTTCTTAATTCAATTGATTTTCATTTTAAGACCGGTTTCCAAAAGGAGCTGAACTGAAATCCAGCATCACGATTAAGCGTGCTCCTTTCAGAGGAAATCGCCAAAGCCTCCTTAATTCTCCGCTCCCAGTAGCTGTTGCAGTTTACCAAGATGGTCGTCTCCAGAAAATTGGCTCTATGGCCGTTATCAAAACAATGCACTGTAAGCCCAGATTTCTCAGGTTGCATTAAACGAATGCTCTGTTCATGTTCGATTATTCCAGTAGCGATGGTCCTTCCGGTTTGTCCTATATACAGTGTCCCACATTCACAGGGAATGCGGTAAACTTCCGGAACTTTGAAGTCCAGTTTGGCGAGAATTCTGCTGATTCTGCCGGATAGATTGCCGGTAAACTGGATTCAGGCTGTAGCGGTAGGCTTATCTGAAGCTTGTTGTATTACAGGTTTCCCTTTCCTAGCTTTGGTGATCGAGGCTTCAACGTCATATTCGGAGTAGCCGTTATGACGGAAAATGAGGCTCAGGTGCTGTAATTCTTGTTTTAAGTGGCTGGGATCTGAGATAGACAAAGCTCTGTGGACCAGTGTATTGAGAACTCCCACTCGTTAAGACTTATGATGGAAACTATGAGCGTTCAGATAGAGATCGGTGTGTGTAGGCTTACGATATACAGCATGCCCCAGTATACCGTTGGTGTTTTTTGAAACAAGAGTGTCCAGGAATGGAAGAGTTCCATCCTTCTGCACTTCCATGGTGAACTATATTTGAGGTCGAAGAGATATATAGTTTTGGTATATGAACCAGTTTCACAAAAGTCCTTTTGAATGGACAGGACCTCAGAAGCTATTATCACAAAATTAAAGTATTTTCATATCTTAAATATATGCTATTTTAGTACAAAATAGTTATAGAAATTTTGAGAAAGTTATAAATAAGGAAACAGTTCCATGTAAAGTGTTATTTTGGACGGGATATTTTCGTAACTTTCATCTTGTTTTACTGTTTTTAAACCATGGAGTCAAATTTTGGGTGGAATGCAATAGGTTTATATGAATATATTTATACAAATTAAACTGATGGGCCATCTTTGTGCTGTTGAGATACCAGTCTGCCACATTTTCAAGAGGTCCGGCATTCGAATCTTGGTTACCTTAATATTTTCCTCTGGATTTTTCCGTTATCCCGAAAGATGAATATTGGGTAACTCGAAGCTTTTAGGAGTCGGGTGTACATTTTATTTTCCTACAATTTACGTCATCCAAAGTTAAGTCATAACGGACGATGAATGAAATGATTCTCAAATAAATCCAGAGTCCATAAAGCTTAGATTTACCCGACATTCATCTTTCAGGATAAGGAAAAAAATCGTATACAGGTAATTCAGCGTGACCGAAATTCGAACTCTGGACCTCTTGAACGGGAGACAGACACGCTGCCATCTACGCTATCGAGGTGGCCGATAAGCATTATTTCCTCATTATATTTATATCCTGAAAGGACCTAACTGGTCGACGTAGTACCTTAGACATAAAAAATAAACAAATAAATCGACACAAAGCCATAATTCATAAAAATACTTCGGAATCGACTGCAGAGGAGAAAGATTTATGTTCCAGAAATATATAAGACATTCGGATACGCTTTAAATCGTCCATACCATTTTTTGTGAAGTTGATACGCAAACATCGAAGGTTACTTCTGCAAAATATCTAGATTCGTTCCGTAATGAGCAGGCGGACCGTCTGGTACGTCCCTCTGGTTGTCACGCGCAAGTGGAGGTCGGCACCTCTCAAGTCGTCACACTTCAACACTTGGAAAACGTTCGGAAATGAATTGGGAGTGTAACGGTATGAAGAAAAAAGGAACAGCCATTTGGATGCTGGAAGCCGTGCAGGTTCGGCATAGAAAATTATTCGTGTCGGAGAGAGAGAAAAGGGTGGGGTGAGACCACCGTGCGTCATGAACTGTATTTTTATTTATGAGATCGCTTTGATGTTGCACTGCAAGATTTAAGATTCGGTTCAGTTTTATGGTCCTTTAATGTATTGCTTCACCCTCCTCCGGTATATATCACACTTGGCAGTTCTAAGTAGTCCGCTCAGAACTAGAAAAGACACGAAAAAATGTGCATTTCTTTATCTCTGTTCATCGTGGGCATGCTGTGCAGATTCCATAAGCTCACGTGATCTTAATACAGAACACAGTCAGTTACTTACGATATTCCTAAATTGTCTTGAACAGCATCTTTGTGATTAGAAAACAACAGATTTAACTAGATGGGTATTTTGAATAAAAAGTAATGCATTCGCATGAATTTGTATACTATCTTTTACAAACTCTTAGCACAAAAGCTCATTTATCTATCCATTTTTGACATCGGTAATTTATAAGAGCCTTTATTACATATTTACACATAGAATGAGGATACACTAAAGAAATAATCGGAAATTTTAGAAAGAATCACTAATTAATATCTTCCAAATTGCATACTCTTTTCAGGAACTCGAGAAGAAAGTATAAATAAAATATAATTTAATAGCATAACTTGTAAATGCTCAATTTAGCTAAGAATTTCAAACCAAATCACACGTTAACTGGAATTTGTTTTTGCTCTAAGAATTTTCTTGCACGAGAGGAGTTTGATTTTCAACTCTAAACATTAAATTGTAATGGCGCATTGTGTAAAAAAGGAATGTCCCTCTGTAAGTATAAACTTTTAATGGACCAAAACAACAAAATTTGCTAATTCTTACACTGAATGCTGACAACATACATTTTGTAGTTTCGTAAATCAGTTCTCTCTGATTCTGTCCCTCTTCCTCCATCCCTCCCTCCTTCCCTCCCACCCTTTTGTATCAATTTCTAACGTTTACTTTAAAACAATTCCGGAATACATACCTCTATTCTCATTCTGACGAAGAAACTACAAAAAGCATTCTTTTTTTCTCTTGATCACCTTTTAAATGAATACCTTTAGTACTAATTCCTTCATTGAAGTATGTAACACTTGTCCAACTATCTATCTTCTCAGCTTCGTCCTTATTATCCTGATTAATCTTCATCCACCCACTCATCTCTTCAGATTTGGAACCAAAAAGTAGTTGCTGGAGCCGAATCGGGCGAACATGGTGCATGTGAAAGGCCATGCAGTTTAGCAGCAACTATATAATTATATGTTTAAACACATATTGATGTGAATCTTCATCCTCAAGTCGTTTCTTCAGATTTGGAAATAAAAGGTAATCGTTGGAGGCTCTTTGATAACGCAAGTTTACAGCAATTTCAAAGTGCTTTATCGTGTAGCATCTTTTTCGCAAGGGGCGGACATTTAATTTCCTTCAGTTGGTCCAATAGTAACCAAATACTTCCCGGTAATGGATTGGCCCTTCTGGAGATGGTCTACGAGGCCATACCAAGAGCTCTCCTACAGGTGGAACCACTTTTGCTTTCTTTAGTGTAGTTTCACCAGCTGCCACCAGTTCTTGTAAATTAATGCATGAATGAATTACCAGGTAAAGGACCAGACAACTCGCACCTTGACAAAGAGGATTTTTGTGTTTACCACTTCATAAGGAACGATGAGATGAAGGAACCGCAGGGCGCTATAGGCCACAGCAAGATCGACTAACAGCGAGGTAGAGTTCCACAATGATTTCAACTCAGTCACATCGGCAATGGGCTGCTCAGAGAGCTTTTCGCTCAGGCGGAAGATGGGAGAAGCGGTTAAGAGAAGGCTGTCATCTGGCACGGCCAAGAAGTTTGCAACGTTGTCACATACAGACCGACATTGAGCAGCTAACCCACCTGAAACGTGAAAGGGGAAGAGAAAATATAGGAAATGAAGGAAAGCAAATTCGCGTTTCCAACTAGGAAAAACTAAGAAATATCCTCGGTCGGTATAGCTGGCCTCAGAAATTGAACTCAAGAAAACCTGTGTGAGCCTTGCACGTTACCGCGAGGAAACCACATTGGAGTTTTCCTATGGCCTTTGGAGATGAATTCACATTCTACTTATTGTTATGAATGCATGAACATTGCGGAAATCTACTGGGATTTCTTTTAAAAGGTGCAAACTCGTATGAAAGACAGCCATTCAAATGTGCTTTGCTCCATTGTTAACAGCATTTGAGGACCTTCCCATTCTCAAAAGGTAGTGGACGTGGCATTGAAGTCATCACATCAGTCACATGCATACTTTCAGTTGGCGATCACACTATGGTATTCCCATTTTTGTCAAATTTTCCTTGGAATTAAAAGTTTTGGGTCTCGATAGATGTTTATCTTGTATGGAGTATGACGGTGCTTATATACGCTAATACTATTTTCAGAGCATAGGGAGAAAATTCCATTAAGTTGAAGCTAACTTCGTTTTATTTCTGTTGGAGTTAAATACAAAAAAAAAAGGAATAATTTTTCCTGATTGGCACTACTGCATTGAGGTTACTCCAATCTTCTTGCTGCCGTATGATGAGCAGCGTTATCTTATCCAACATCATTAACTACCAAACAGGCATCAGCTGTGCCCATAAGAGTGTAGAAATATATTCCTTGTTAGGAAACAAGGAATACAACAAAGGGAGACACGTCGCACACCGTGACTTACAGAGACCTGGAACGGCTAACACCTTCTTGCAGGAAGAAAGGAAGGAATGAACCACTATAAGCCCAGGCATACAGGCCGCAGAATGGGCGGAAGTGTCTAACACTCCTTGGTTCAAACACCCTAAGCAATGCCGCCCTTAGAGGCTGTTGAACGACCTGTGGGATTAGCACCTTTCTGGTATCCGCAAGTGTTTACCACTTTTGTTCGCCATTACTTTTTTCCAAGTAACATAGAGGCATATCTAAATCATGAAGAAGAAACGGAGTGAGGTAAAGGAATCCTCATAGATGAGAAATGAAAATTTGCCAGTAAATGCTATGAATAAAGCAGCTTAGGTTGGGAATCGAACCCGAATGCGACCCTCACATGTTATCGAGGAAAAAAGTCGTTTAGATTCTTGATTACTTATGCATTATTGTTGCATTATTTGTCTAAATCTGTAGGCATCCTTAACTCCCCAAAGGATGACAATGCGTTAAAGACCACCAAGTACAGGTTGTAAAGTTTATCTTCCAGACTCTGGGTGGCAAATGGATTTCACAAACAGGAACCACCTATCACTTGGCATCTACCAGAGGTTTAGACAATTTCAAGCCGCGATGTTATTCCTAAAAACAAATTCATGGAGGAGGGTACGGGGGAAGAGGAAGGTGCGAAAATATGCGTCTTGGTCCTAGGAGAGATAGTCACACTCGTCAACACGTTCCACGCCCTGGAGCTTGTCATTTGTCACCTGTTTCGTCACAGTCACGCGAGATACATCAGTCTCGCATACAAATATAACACACGCACGTTCTCACCACACCCAATATAATGTCCCCTTATAGATCATCAATTGCTTGACCACACGGGAGAGACTTGTGTTTGTTTGTACAAGCTGCAAATCGCATCATCAGTCTCACTCAAGACATGCTGCGAAGCCAAATGTCAAGGCCCCTGAGCACCATTTGGCAAAGTACCAGTAATAAAAATCTTCATTGATGACAGAGTGAACGCTCAACCTTCATGAAAAAATTGATGTGTAACAGTCACACCACCTGCCGTACCTCTTAGCACTTATTACCATATTCATTCAACAACGCATTCGTATGAAGGCTTTATTTCTGTCTTCCTTCTGTTATTTTATGAACATTATGCAACGCTGTTTAGTTTAATACAAGTTAATTGTATAAATTAACTATACATTAATGAGGAAAACTTACCAAAAAGAGAATGACATAAAAATTACTTAAAGAATGAAATAGTTACCTTGCTGTATTAAAAGGTATATTAGACAATTAAAAGATCATAAAACAAAATCTCTGAAATATAAAATGTTTTTATTTTGACTGAATTAGTAACTTAAAACCATACATAAAAGTGTAGAAAATTCGAACAGTTGATTGTCTGAGGAAAAAAGTGAAGTAAACAATAGATTGCCATTGTAGAAGGTTGAGTAAAGTAACACGCTTTCATCAGACGTTTTATAGAAACAGACGTGCACCTATATATCAGCGCATAACATTCAACATGTAGAAAATTGTTAAAAGTTTAATTTTTCACAGTTTAGAGCAGAGGTCAGCAAAAAGGAATGCATTCGTGGAAATAAGGTGCTATATAATTAATATTCTTCCTTCGATATTGTTGAGTAGAGTAAAAACTTTCGCATGGTGTAGAAGTGCATAAGCTTTGTTAATGACATAAATAACGGACACACACAGAAGACCTTTAAATTCTACTTTATTGTCTGTGGGATCTTCTTCTAATTACTTTTATTCAGGGAGTCTCAAAACATGTGTTTCCGGTAAAATTTTAGTATTGAACTTTGGATGGAATTTACTACTTCTTACTGCAAGCACGCAGTGGAAAATTTGAAAAATAAAATTTATGTCTATGTTACAATATTAACGTGATTAGGAAAGATCAGCGTTTATAAATATATAGAACAGCTGAGATGCGAAGAAAGTAGTTGATCTATTACGCCTTGTTACCCCGGAAAAATCTTTTGGAGGTAAACAATGTGCAGCACTGACCTAACCATTTGGACTGGGCAACCCAGCAGAGTATCTCTTAAGTACTTCATCCTCAGATGTTCGTGCAGGAGATTCCAATGCCTGGGCGCCCGCCTCGGTGGCGTAGATGGTAGCATGTCCACCTCACGTTCAAGAGGTCCCGAGTTCGAATCTAGGTCAGGGTGAGTTACCTGGATCAGGTTTTTTCCAGGGTTTTCCGTTATCCTTCAAGACGAATGTCGGGTAGCTCTAAGCTCCATGGACCCTGGACTCATTTGAGCCAATTCATTCACCGTCCGATATGACTTAACGTTGGAGGACGTCAATTACAAAACACGCAAACCAATGCCTGGGTAAACCAATGTATCCTGCATGAGTTGTCCTACTTCCTAAGGACAGCAATCCTAAGGATGTACCAAGAATCAGTAAAATTCTCGCTCCAGACCAAGAGAAAAAAATAAAATAAATAATAATAATAATAATAATAATAATAATAATAATAATAATAATAATAATAATAATAATAATAATAATAATAACAATCTTGAGAACGAGCCTGCTACCATACCGCCTGAGCCAACCTTATCAGTCTTTGAGTAACTCTCAGCTTTAACTGAAATGGTACACATTGCCAAAGTATCCTTCAAGCTCAACCAGAAAGTTTATTTACTAGTTATTTTACATTTAAATGCTAGCAAGACCGTACTCCTAATCCAAAAAGTCTTCAAGACTACGTCCCAGAAATGCGGTCCTAAAATTGAATTCTGACATCCTTTTGTAATTTTCTTCAATATTTCATTTTCTTTCTTTCATATACTCTATTCTGTTTGTACAATAATCCTTTGCTATGTTGCATAAGCTTTTTAAATAATTTTAAAATTTTACAATAATCTGATTGGCCAGAATCATTTTCTACATCTATAGGTGACTTAATGTGTTGATAGTTTAATTGTATTATGTTCTCTATCTATAGGGTGGGATTGTTTATAATTATAGCTACCCTTGGTTGCTAATCACCTCTCATTATTAATGATGCTTAAACTCATTAAATTGGTTTTTCAACACAAAATGTGCTTGTATCCATTGAAAAATGCTCTACAATTTTCTTCAATTCGAACTTTATTAACTTTCTTCTTCAGTTCCATTTATTTGTCCTATTTTAATTCCAAGGCGTCTCCGTAAATTAAGGTCTCCAATGCGCTGGAGCCGTGAGGAACGCTATTACGCGAGATACGGCAACACTGGCGTGTAGCTTGGTTTCACTCCTTCAAATCTTCACCACAACGAACCCGTTGCAACCATTAGTCTTGGCTGGGCAGCCGTTTGCTATGTAGCTTCCTATCACTTCCACCACAATTGGGAGTTTCGTGCAGTGATCCGTGTTTTGAGTGCCAAGGGTACTACCCCACTGAAATTCATCGTCAGTTATGCGAAGTCTATGGGCCATAGTGTATGAACGCCAAACACGTGCGAAATTGGGTCAGAGATTTCAAAGACAGACGTACTGACGTCCATGACGAACAGCGTCCTGGTCAGCCCTCGGTTTCAGTCGAAATAATTGCAAAAGTGGAGCAACAATGCTTAAAGATCGGATTGTGACAGTTCGCGAGCTGTGCAGACTTCAGTAAGACTACGATTGACAAGATTTTGACCGAATATATGCATTATCGCAAGGTGTGTGCGAGGTGGGACCCCAAAATGCTCACCAAAGACTATAAATGGCAACGTGTTGAAGTGGCCCACCGATTCCTGGAGCGCTATGCAGAACACAGCGAGGAATTGTTGGATTCAATTGTCACTGGCGATGAAAACTGGGTGCACTACACAACACCAGAAACTAAAGAACATTCTCGTCAGTGGCGGCATTAGAATTCGCCGAAGCCGCAAAAGTTCACACAGACATTTTCTGTCAGCAAATGATGGCCAGTGTGTTCTGGGATGGAAAAGGTGTATTGTTGTGCACAACAATAACCACTAACTAATGTAAGACTTTAAAAGAATTGCGACTTGCCATTCAAAATCGAAGCAGGGGAATGCTGACGAAGGGAGTTACTTTTCATCACGACAACGCTCGTCCCCATACTGCACATGCAACGGCTGATCTCCTGGCTCAGTTCGGATGGGTCATCCTCACCCATGCCCCCTACACTCCAGACTTAGCAACTAGTGATTATCATCTGTTTCCTGAGTTGAGGTTACACCTGGGTGGAACACATTTCCAGACCGACGATGATTTGAAAAACGAGGTTGAGCGCTAACCTGCGCAACTTGGCGGGAGAGTGCTATGACAAGGGTATACAAAAACTTCCACAGCGCATGCAAAAGTGCATCGATCGCATTGGTGATTACGTTGAAAAATAGCTGTAAGTTCCGCCTTTCCATAAATGTACCATTCATTGACAATTAACATGTTTTCTATATTAAATAATATTGACGAACTTATTTTACGGACACGCCTCGTACTTGATGATAATCCTGTATTAATGCACACCATATATTCCCGAATGAATGTTATTTTGTTCTGGTTTTCAATTCCTGTTCAATTAATTCCTTGGATAGTGCTACGACTGGAATAATTTGTCACATTAGTCACACAGTAGATAATATATAGGAAAGAATCAAGCAAGTAGCAAACAGGAATTTTGAACTTCATTTGTAACAAATGGAAATTTTAGTCATCGCACGCCCCAAAGTACGAGAGCTATTCCACAAAGAATGTAAACAACTTTTTTTTGACAACGTACCTTTACTCATCCTTATAATTTTGATGGTCCTTCTCAAACTAGTCTCCCCTGAATGTGATGCACTTGTCCTAGAGTTTTTGCCAGTCTTCAAAGACATGCTGGAAACCATTTTGAGAGATCCTTCAAAATCGCCTGCGCAGCCTTCACCACTGCTTCTGATGATGGATAATGCCTCCCACGTAAGCGTTTCTTCAAGTTATGGAATAGAAAGAAGTCACATGAGGCTAAATCCGGACTGTAGGAAAGGTGAGGGATGCGTTTTACGTTGATTTTTGCAAGACATTCAGCAACAATATTGGCAACGTGCTGCCGTGCATTATCGTGGTGCAGCATCCAGCCTGCTTCATGGAAATGTGGTCAATTGCACCTGATACGAACTTGCAATGTTTTCAGGGCATCCCTGTAGTATTGTCCAGTTACTGATGTGTGTGCAGGTGCAAAATGATAAACCATTCCATGAATATCAAAGCATGAGATGACCATAACTTTCCCAGCAGAAGCAACCACTTTTGCTTTTTGGGGGGCTGGTGATGAAGGAGATTTCCACACTGGGCTTTTCTGATTGCTCTCAGGATCAAAATGATGTAGCCAAGTTTCATCAGCAGTGATTACGTTTGAAAGAAGCTCCGGATCTTTCTCTAACATCAACTTTAACTGCGTGGTACTTCCATTGCAGCGGTAGGTGATGCTGAACATGTCTGAAGTTGCCTGGTTCTCACAGGCGGAAACCAGGGTTACCAACAATGAAACTACTACGGAGTGTTTGTTTCACGTTAAGCTAACAGAATATAATATGATTGAATTTTACTGCGAGAAATTATGACCGTAACAAAATTATGGTCATTCTTTATTGAACAGCTCTCGTACTTCATATCGAGTTCATGCTGGATGACGGCAGTGTTGTGTCTAAGTTATGGCAGCTATTAGATGACCACCTATTTGATAGGCTAGATTATATGCCTGTACAGAATAATAGAATTTGCAGTTGTCTAACTATTGTTGAAAACAGGGTTATGTGAAGATGTCTGCCCGTATGTTAAGTCTCAGCAACTACCATAGGTATACTACAGAACAGAGGTGATTTTTGTGTTAAGTTTTGTTCGAGCGAAGTCACATTGGTGTGTCAGCTTGAATTTATATAGAAACTCCCTTGTGTCACTATTCCTAATAAATCCAGGATTTATAGGTTGTTAGAAAAATTTAAGTATACTAGGTCCATGTTAGACAAAAAGAAGCATAGACAGCCAACAGTTGTGAGGAAAACATTAAATGACATTGGAACTGGCGAGGAAAGGCTGCCAAGAAGATCACTGCCTCACACTATAACGTGTTTTTGATGACAGAATAATTGATAGGTCTGCTCTCTCCAGATCAAAATCCTCATGATTACTAGCAGTAGCAATGCCTAAAGATAAATGGTTTCAAGAAATGCTCATCATTAGAAATCCTTGACATGTGTTTTGAAATATTTTATCAGCAAAATTTATGGAATTATTTTTATGAATAATTTGGTTTCCCTATTCCTACCTGAAGATTTTTTTTTCTTTTAACTGATATTGTAGTTTATATTCGTTGTGTTACTTTTACTCGCATATAGGTATACAAGGACAAAATCGTCCATGCCCAAGACAGATTTCTGGCAGAGCGTCATTTTTAGAGATGGGTTGATACCAGTTTTTACCGATACTCGATAGTGATACACGATATTTTCCACGATACTTCGATACTCGCTACTGTCGTTTCTACTTAGAGCTTTAATACAAAATGGAATGCTGGGAGAACTGTGTGATGACAATAAAATTTTTAATGAAGAAAAACTTAAAACCACCAGTGTTCTTGCCCGCCTCGGCAGCGTGGTGGTAGCGAGTCTGCCTCACGTTCAAGAGGTCCCAAGTTCGAATCTCGGTCAGTGTGAGTTACCTGGATAAGGTTTTTCCGGGGTTTTCCCTTATCCTGAAAGACGAATGTCGGGTAACTCTAAACTCTATGAACCCCGGACTCATTTGACCATCGTTTCACCCATTCCATTCATCGTCAGATATGACTTAACGTTGGAGGACGTAAATTACAACAACAACAACAACAACAACAACAACAAAAAATCACCAGTGTTCTTATTTTTAAACTCTAAGATATTTAAAAGCAAAACAGTCCAGTTTCATAAGTTCTTGTTCAAAATACTAGCTTTTTTATTCTTTCGGAATCAACTACTTCTTTTTGTGTCACATCTTAGTCGTGTTGTGCTAAATAATATTCCAGAGTAAACTGTTGCAGGTGGAATACACAAATATTTAATGACTATTTTTTTCTTCTAGAAATTTTTAATTTGTTTTCCAGTAATCCAGTGCACTAAAAAGAGTAGAATTAGGAGGTATGCAGTGATATCTTACGAACTGTTAGGTGGCACTGAATTTGACACACGATTATCTTCTTGCATGATGTCACTGTGTAGGTACCAGATTTCTGGCAAGTTCTCGAGCTTTACAATGTTTTAATTGCGGCAATAGATTTTGTGATTTTAAAATAACATAAAAATTATAGAATCACAAATATTGAGGATCCATCCCTAATTTCTTCAGATATTTTTTATGGATCTTGTATGCTTCTACACATATTCATGGTGGTAAGATCTGTATGCAAATTATCTCCAAAAACCCACTGTAAGCATCTATTTAAAATGTTAAAAATTATATATCCCTATAGATATGTATGTGTATGTATTTCCTATGTAGGGCTTTAGATTAATAATAAACTTCATGATTTATTAAACATAATAAGGATTATAATTACAACAAAAGTGTGATATCTTGGACTGGATAAGGTAATTAGTGCCTGGATAAAGATTAGAAAAGGTCGACATAATTAGGTATGAATAATCCTCTAACTGGCATTAAATATCCATTGATGTACCTGAGTTTGCAAAATTACCTACAACATATTGTCGCGAAGCCGTTATCTACGATAGCGCGGCTTGTGTATACAAAGAGCCGGCAAATAAAGATAGCTGTGATAAAGGACTTGCCGGCATAGATTGCGTTAGGCTTCTGGAAAGTGATAGAACGTTCGAGGTCTTGTTTATTCCAGAAATATTTTGTGATTGTTACAGAACAATTTCGAACTTATCAATGCGATATTTAAGAAGGCGACGACTCGCCAAGGGGGAGTCGAGAGTAAACAGAAAACAGATGTATGCCCGATTTCACCAACAGATGTTAAAATCGACGTTAACAAATGTAACGTAACAATTGTCACAGCGCTAAAACTAATGTTAAATTTCTTGCATTTCACCAACCTGTTTTCTTAAAAAGGTTAACAAACCTGTGTTAACGCCAAGAAACTTGTAAATATCACAGCTATAGAAGGTTATGGATGATTTTCTGAACGTACTCCGATGCGTTTTTGTTTTCATTTTCGTGTGCACAAATGGCGGATGAACAAACCCATAAATAAAGCCGTGAGACAAATTTCTCATTGATGCAGAAAGAATTGTTAATTGAAATGGTGACGAAGTGTAAGGATATCGTGGAAAATAAGAGGACGGATGTGGTGAATGTAAAAGAGAAAGATGTCGCGGGAAAAATATTGGAAACGAATTTAATTCAAATCCATGTGTCACTACTACAAGCACCAAACAACTTGTCAGTATTAGGTAAATTTAAAACGAGGTGCGAAGAACAAGTGCCTTAAACGTTTCAAGACGGGAGGTGGACAGTGTATTATCCACATAATTCAATGAATTATAAAATTTCAAAGTTATTAATACTTGAAGCAAAGGCGAGATCGCCATATTCCTTTCGATGTATATTCCAACCTATCCTGTACTTCCACAGTAAACTTCGTAGCAACATGTTTCGACAGTCTATACCTCCGTAAAACAGTTCTCTTCGGATAGTTCCTCAAAATCATTTCTCCTCATAGGCCGTACTCTATTATGAATGCCATTTAGACGATCTTAAATATAGCAAATCGACATCAACAGCTGAGTTCATGCTCGCCATCTTGACTGTTTACAATTGTTAAGGACTTAACATTAGAAATTCGTCTTGTTAGTTTAACATGAGATTTAACACGAGTGTTAGGCTAACTCTTGTTGGTGAAATGCAATTTTTGTTTTAAGTATTGCTAAAATCATGTTAAGTCTTAACATTTGTTGGTGAAATATGGCAGTGGAGTGTTGTAACGAGAGCTTATGTTGTAATCGGAACGTTTGTTATTGTCATCGACGTTGTTAGACTGTGTGTATGTGACGTAATGTTGTTACGTGAGAATTGAACAGTGTATTTCTACGGAAATAAAGAACATCTGGAATATCTGCAACTCGGACTTTCAATTCTACGAGCCCACAAAGTCACAATATTTTACTGTTTGTCTCTTGGACAGGTCACACAGCTTAAGCGAATTCTTTTCAGGATAATTTTAGTCTTGATTTAAATTTCTTCGCAATTTAACCTGTTTTAACTGTAATGGAAGGTACCAATCTATTCACTTTTATAACTGTTTTGTAGCATGCTGTATACAGGATGACATGTACATAAATTAAATTAAAGTGAAATTTCGTTTCATGAGCTACTAAAATATCACAGAGGACTTACTGTATTTGAGTATGAACACATTTGACTTAGAGTGAATAGTTTTACTTTTAGCTGAGAATTTTATGAAGTATTTGTTATTCCACAGAATATGCATTTAAAATAGGACGAAGGCCACAGATATGTCATTTCGACAATTAAATACATAGCAAAACTAAAGAAACGAATTTTTCATTGCCAGTCTCTTTTAATCACCTACTAAATATCAAAATATTGCTTTATTTTCTTGCATGTTAGCAGGTTAAATTAAATAACGTGTTATTGGACAACATTATGTGAAGCTAACGTTATATATCAGGCATGTTATATTTTTGCTTAAACATTGAGAACGTCATTTTACTCTATAATACAAGACTATGTAGATTTTGAGGTTAATTTGGTGATCTGAATGTGCAAACTCTCCATATTTATCAGCTTCGCCTTATTTTAAGAGCACCTTTTTATTTCATTGTTTACTGGCAGATAAAGATAAAGGCCTGGGAGATCAAGAAAGTCAATCGCCATTTGGAAAATGTTCCAAAGCAGGATCATGCAAAGGAGTTCATTGAACGCTCTGCAAAAAGATTCAAGAGGATCCTCGCTCTCAACAAGCAGGAGTTAAAGCAAATAATTGGCCTTCTAATGGGCAACGAACGACGACGGTATTGTGATACCGCTGATTCATACGCGAAGCAGCAATAGTAGCAGTGTCTGCTTATTGCAAACCTCAACATGTCGATAGACTAGCGTCATGCATAAAGCACGTGGTGTAGTGCGATAGAGTTGGCAACGTAGGATAAGCGTGCCGGGTTGCTATGGCAACAGTTTACTTTTGATTGGTGGATTGTTGGTTGCTAGGCGACCGCAATGGCGTGTCAGTGACGTGTTTATTCCCTCTCCCTGTTTTCGCAGCTGAATAGCACGTGGAGGCAAAACGCCAATCACCAACTTACGATGCGGCAATTATAACTGGACACTGCCCTATAAGGGATCATCTCTATAAGATGGGTAAGATTGGGACGAATATTTGTAGATTCTGTAAAGAAGAAAAAGAAATGGCAAGACACATTCTTTGTGAGTGTGAAGCCATTGCCTGGAAAATTTTAAGGCATCTGGAATCGGGTTTTCAACTCCAGGACAGATTGCCTTACTAGCACCCAAAAAACTTAAAGGTATTTTTAATAGCCTCAATATAAGCTGAGACTTGTAGAGTAGGGTAATGCACATTAGATCTATTAGGTCGCAGTGCTGAGAGGTCGTAAGAGCTTTCACTATCCCTTTTCAATCATCATCATCACTGGCATGCTCCATTCTTTTTAGGAATACTACATGCAGATGATGGATGATAGGATATGTGACAATAGAGCAGTTGGTGGAATGATAGCAGGGGAAACCAGAGATCCCGGAGAATCTACTCCATATTGTCCAACAGAAATGCCACATGCAGGCGCCTGGGATCGAACCCGGAACACCTTGGTGAGAGTCAGTAGTATAACCGCTCGGCCACGGTGAAACCATATTTTAAGTGACTATATTATGTGAAAATTATGTCGCTGTTCTTTTGTTAAATAGGTAACAATGGAATAACAGTTTAAGATATGATTATCTACTGTAATTATCAAAAACCTTACTCAACCTTTCCAAATCATGAATATAATACCAAAAAGACGGATATATGCAGACCCAATACATTTCCGAATTTTGCAATATTTTTGGGTAGAGGATGAAGATTGAAAATCCTTTGCGTAAATAATAACCATTTCTCATGTGGAATATATAGGGTTTTGCGAAATAAAATTGTAAGGGATAAAGGGAATCATTGTACAGTAATTACATAAATAACAGAGATGTGGTAGTATTTAAGTCATATTCGAGTTTTAAACATCTACCTATGTGAAGTCGGTTGGCAGTTAGTGAAATATAGAGGTTCCATCAATAAAACAAAGCATTTTATAGTACCATTAACTTTCTGATGCCCTGAGCTTCAAACAGTCATTTACCTACATTTGATCTTCTCCACCGCGTATAATTATTGCACTTCACCATGCTGAAGTACATCTAAGAAACAATATTTATGTATGTGTTGATGAGATCGGTATTTTAGGTGTGTATGTACACATGTCAAGGTACACATGAGTACACAGAAGGGCGTTATCCTTTAAAGAGTACTTTCTGGCGACAAATTAGATCACATCATAAGCACTAACTGCCCTCCAGTGTCACAGCAGTTCCTGCGGGAACTCATCATGTCACATTTAGTATACGACTTGGTGTTAATGAAATTAAATAACAGATCGCACCACAAACCGGTCCGTTTGCCACCTCACGCTCACGATTCACTCCGCCCTTTGCAATTTCCTCAAAACCTTTTATTCTGTTCGTGCTACAGAGGTTACGCCCTGTATCCAATGGAACCATATCGCCACCGTATTAACTCGCGATTCAGCTCTTTCAAAGGTTCACGAGTTTTCAGGCGGTGTATTTCAGGAAGCTCTAGCGGTCACAATGAGCATATATGGACAATGCTTCAGGTAGAGATGCTTTTAAAGGAGATGCAGAGGTCATCCATCGTGATCTGACGCGTAACATTCAAACTTACTTCTCTAAAAAGTACTGTTGTACAAGTGTAGCTTATATACACTACTATTCATTTATAAGCAATTTTTCTGTGAGTTATATTATTATAGCAGTATCCGCATTATTTTAAAGTTGTACTGCTCATTTCATATTTTTATATATAATATTTTAAAATTAAACTATAACTTTAGTAGAAGTCAAAATCTGTATTCTTGTGTTAGTGATGGAAGGAGTGCATTTAAAAGACAGTTCAAAACAATTTACGACTGTCATAAATAATTATCCTAACTTTAGGCATATTTCTGAATTATTTCCCCTTGTTCCTATATTTTGGAGAGAAATCTATCAATATCCTATTCCCATAATGTAGTTAACTTTTCTAGACATTTGTATCCCTGCTTCAGATTTACTATTAGTGGAAATTAATTGTCCTTTGACACTAGCCGTGTGTAGGACGCACTATGAAAGGATAGAGCCAGACTGAAAAATTCAATGCCATAGTTGGGATTTGAAACACGGATCTTCTGGTCTCCGTATGTCATATCAGCACGTTGGCCATAATAGTTCAATGGTTAGAGCGGCTAGACCGAGACCAGAAGATCCATGGATCGGATCCCCCGCTATGGCATTGAATTTTTCAGTCCGGCTCTACCCTTTCATAGTGCGTCCTACATACGGCTAGTGTGAAAGAACAATTAATTGTACCTAATAGTGGTTCGAACTATAAAACCCGGGCCTTAAAGTACTTACAGAATAGTAAGTCGCCATTAAGGTAGTTGCCTCATGTGTTTATGAGAAGTCCTAGTGGTTTACCGGGAAAACACGAGTCAGTTGGAGAATTTAATGTCATATCGTCACATTGGCCACAGTAGCTCAATGGTTAGAGCGGCTGGACTGATACCAGTGGTTCAAATCCCGGCTATGACATTAAATTTTTCAGTCTGGCTTTACCCTTTTATTATAAGTGTTTAAAGGCTAAACCAGATGCCTATAAATACACATCTTACTTACAGTAATTCAGAAACATATTTTACATTCTTGTTAAACAGATTATCCTTTTGTTCTGCAGCGTTTCTGTGCACATTACCAAATGAATGAGGAAGCATACCTCGAGTTATTATCAGAGGATACAGCCAAAGGTTCATGTATCTTTAATCCTTTTCTCTAGGGAGCTGTTCTTCCTGTCACAACGCAAAGATGTACAATATATAGAAGACCCAAGCTTCTTCCTTACATGCTTATCCTGTTATCCTAGGTAATTTCAATCGAGAAAGCTGGGCGTCATGACCTATACTGAACGGCTAAACAAAAACTACTGTAAAAATATTTAGGAATTTAACATGTTTGCTGAGTAGTTTAAGAAATAGGTTGAACCAGATACTATAATACAATTTAGCGCTTTGCAACTGCAGAGACTATGACAGTAAATGGTTTTATCTACCTCCTACTAGCTCCATTGTCAAGCAGAAGTATTTAGATCAAGCTGTAAGATGCTGCATTGCCAACTTATTGCATATGTTCACACTGACTCGAACGTCTCTCTTTTTAGTCATTTCTCAGGACAAGTATGAGAATCTTCTAACAATTATGGTTTAAACGTTCTGCTGGAATTGTTGGTAATCAGAGATTATAAGCTTTTTGGAAACACAGAAGCTTTGAATGAGAAGCCAGAACCATTCGATCAGAGGGAATATTCCTAAGGATGTCCTTAACAATGTAAGTGAAGATAGCTGAACAGCATTTTAGCTGTAAATCTTTTGGGCTTTCTCACTTAGATTTTCTTTTTATATTTGCTTTCAAAAATTCACAGCTGATATCAACAAAAGAAAGTCTTCTCATATGCATAGATTAGCACTTGGGTGCCTTATGCTCTTTGAAAGATTGTACAAAACATAGAAGACATAATTTCAGACTGTGAATTTGGAAGATATTTATTTTCCCCAAAGAGATCTAAAGAAAATATTTATTTTCCCTAAAAACTATATTAGACCGCACTGAACAACTTTTTTTTCCTTGTTCCATTTATACCCCGCCTTTAACTGCTATGGTCATATCTGCGGCCGTTCTCCTTTGGAACATACTGAAGGTGTTAAATCGTTATCTTTGGTTTTTAATCATTAGATCACGCACACATTCACACTCTCATTTATACTTCCAGACTCTGGGGAAGATCGGGAATTATTCTTGGTCGGAGAAAAATCTCCAACCCCACCGCTGGGAATCGAACCCGAGACCCCTAGCACGGCAGGCAGGTGCTCTACCGATGAATAACTTATTAGATGGTCAGACATGAGACTTTTACTTCAGACTTTTTTTTAATGTTTACTATTTTCAAAACTCTAAGGCATTCACAAAAAGTCCTGCGTTATGTACTAAAGCAGACTTGTGGTAAATGTTGAAATGTTTATGGTTATTAACTGGTTATTAACTGGTCGAGGATACCCACAACAATTAGTAAAAATGATACAATGCTTCTACTTCCAAACAAAAATGAATCCGAGGAACAATGGTAAAATTTCTAAAAAATATTATTACTAATCAGGGTGTCAGACAAGGGTGTACTTTATCACCTACTCTTTTTAGTATTTATATTGACGACCTAGTGTGCAAATGGAAGCAGCTAGTGAATGTAGGTTTTAAAATTTCAAATAAAAACTTTTTAAATATTTTATTGTTTGCTGACGACTTAGTTATTATACAAAATAGCGAGTCTGCCCTGCAAAAATCTATTTTTAAACTTAGTGAACTTTGTAAGCAATATAACATGAAAATTTCTTTTACAAAATCAAAGGTAATGGCATTCATTGGGAAAGAGCCAATTAGTTCAAAAATAGTTATAAATAATCGTTGCGTTGAACAGGTAAGCCATTTTAACTACTTGGGAACTGATGTTAGTTATGACAAGGAATATGATGTCTACAATAAAATATGCGAATTTCAAAGAGTATGTGTAACAATAAATGGAACATTTAGAAACAAAATACGTAAAGAAACAAAATTAAAGTTCTACAAAGTTATGGCTGTACCTATACTGGCATACGGAAGTGAGACTTGGACGTTAACTAAAAAGCAACAGAGTAAAATACAGGCTTCAGAAATGAAATTCTTGAGAAGTGTGAAAGGATGCACGAAGAGGGACTTAATAAGAAATGAAAATATAAGAGAAGAGCTGGACATTTTTAGTATGAATGATAGGTTAAAAGATCTCAAACAAAAATGGAAGGAGCATGTTGAAAGAATGCCAGATAATAGACTTACATAACAAATATTACAGTATCATCCTAAAGGTAGGAGATCGGTGGGCAGACCCAGGAAACGATGGCAGGAGGACTTCGAAGGCGGAACAGGCACTTGATTGCCTATGCCATGACGTGAAGTAGTGACTTCACTGTAACGAGTGAGGATCGCATTTGGAAGGTCCAAGGTTTAGCGCCCATCAACCGTGTATCTCACCCTTGGTTTTGTGGGTTGCCTGCTGGGTAGATTAATCCTAGTTTGTTTTATTTCTTATTATGATTTCATTTTTCTCATTTCTCTGTCCTTCCTTTTTCTTTTCACTTTTCACCTAGGTTTCATGGCATGCAGGTATGTAGGACAGACACTTTTCCCCGGAAGAGTAATAATTTACCGTGGATCATAGAAGGCCGCTTGGATGCACCGGTTAGCACAAGTAGTGGAATGCTCTTTGAGACATATCCCACCTATATCTATATCCTATCTGACTGCGGCGGTAGCCTCACTTCATCCGTTCCTCCTGGGAGATGGCAGCCGTAATAAATGTCGTGTAGGTCAGAGTACCCTTTTTTTATCCTACCTCTAATTACGGCAATGAGAACCAAAGCGATATAAATACATAGAAGCAGAATTCTACAACAAAACGTTTCAAAATAAATTTATATTACACTCTAACTTCTCGGTTTTTCCCGACAGCTGTTTCATTTCGAATCAGTAGCCTTTGCGGGAACTATTGTTCTTTTGGTATACTAGTACACAGCTCAAGTTGCAGTGAGTGCAGAGGCATCAATCTCAATTTTCCGATCCTTCCGAAACGTCACAGCGTTCCTCCTCGTCACGGTGGTCACGGCTTGTGAGGGCGTCATCACTGACAGACCCAGTACAAGTGCTGCCACCTCCAACAGAGAAAAAGAAGAGGATCATCGTATACATAAAGGTTGACGCGGTTCAATAAGTATGAATGTTGGCTAATGTTTCTCCTCGCAGAGAAAGACAATCATTAGTCGTCCAAGCTGACAGACTCTCCACCGAGGACGCAGACCGAACAGAAAAGACGTTTCATTTATCATCAGCATCTCGTCTCTTGCTGTGTTATTGCTCGTGTTAAGCTTTTCGTTAGCCCTGGGCCTCAGATGAAAGTTTTACTGATTATCTACATGGTCAGAGTGAAAAACAGAAAGGATACAGCTGCAACAGTCATCAGTAGAATCGAAGTTTCTTAAACGGTAATACATCATAGTCCTTATCCTGATTCAGCCACGCTGCTAGCAAAGGTACTCTCTCACATCAAACATCTGGCTATTAATCTAACCTGATTCTCATGACTTACTCCACTCACTCTTCTACATAGGTAATGTACTTACGACTACTTATTGTTCTATCCGCATCTTAATCACCATAAACTACATTACACGTTTGATAAGCAACATTCATTTGTTAAAAATACACAAGTTTCTTGGCACGACCATAACAAAATGACTGATGTGCGTATTCACATGTTTTAATCTGCTGATTCTTGTACAATATATTCTTACAAACTTTTATTTTATTTGCTTCATGCTAACCAAAATAAACATTTTTAGAAATGATTTTATTGCATATCTCCTTATAAGTACAACAGGAATAGGCGAATACAGTAGTATTGTGGTATCTTGTCATTGTTATCTCCTTTTATGAACAGGAGGGAAAAACAATTATAAAATAGAGCAAATCCATATTTGAGAAAAGCATAAGTATTTGAGAAATCAAAACTATAACAAAAAATATCTGGAAAATAGTTATTTATACCAAAAGATGACATAAACGGTGAGATTTAACGAGATCTGGATTTGTCTGTAGTAAGATTTTCTCTATCCCTTACGGTTTATAGGTTGTGCAAAACTCGTTCAAAATTAAGAGTTTAGAAGCTATTCTAAGAATTTTAAAGATATGCACTTAATTGTGTGAAAATATTTTAAACTTGTGCAATTTTAATCAAAATCGGACACTGGATGGTTCTTTCGGTACAAAAAATCGACTTTTGGTTTACATGCTTCAAAATAACTAGAAGCTGAGCTTTTGCCCGCCTTGGTAGTGTGGTGGTAGTGTGCCTGCCTCACGTTCAAGAGGTCCCGTGTTTGAATCTCGGTTAGGGTGAGTTACCTGGATAAGGTTTTTCTGGGGTTTTCCCTTATCCTATAAAGACGAATGTCGGGTAGCTCTAAGCTCCATGGACCCTGGACGCATTTGAACATCATTTCACCCATTTCATTCACCGTCCGATATGACTTAAGGTTGGAGGACGTAAATTTACAACAACAACAACAAAATCTGAGTTTTTAAAATGTATATGGCATGTTGGGGTTTGCAGTTGATAAATGGGTTTGAATTTGGATATTCTAACTTGGTGAGTCACTACTGTTATGTACATTTTATCTTTAGTTGCAGTTCCCCGTAACTTGTATTTTTCATATTTTAGGTACACTCTTCTCTGCATCCTATTCAACGACATGAATGAAATTTTTATATTTCATTTCTCAGTCAAATAAATACTGATTCCATCTAAAATTATTCTTCAAATTGCTAATCATAGATTAACAACTTAGATTCTTGTAAAATATCAAGACTTGTGTGTTCATAATGTACACATTTTTGGGGGTTACTGGGAAGCAAATTTAGGTAGAAATTGTCAGTAATGTAAGTATTAAAGCATATAAAAATTCAGTAAAAAATAATAGTCAGTTTTTGAGAAAAGTGTTCCTGAATATTCTCATAACAAGAAATTTTGAAATTTCTATTGTTGTTTATGATAAGTTTGTAGCATTGCGGTTTAGCATTACATGAATTATGTACAAAAGGATTACCTTTTGTCATATCAAAGTTTCATTGCAGTATGTTAAATAGTCGTTAAGGAACTGAAAATCAATATAGGCAGTAAAATAGCAGTCATGAATAGCCTCACAAATACCCAGTGTTCATAAAGCTACTTTTGAGAAAAATAATTTTTTTTTAATATACGTATTTCTAGATAAAGAATAGTTTGGAGTGCTGATTTTCTTGAAAATCTTCATGTCACAGTCTTGGAAGATCTTTTTCTTGTTCTTCCTGTTCTTCTTGTTCTTCTCCAATTTCCCTACTTGTAGCACTATCACGGTGTTAGTGGACTCTTATTCCTCTAACCCATAAGGCAGGTCTGAGGAACAGAAGCCTTGGACCTGTTAGAAAACCAGGATGGGTGATCAGCCCGATGCCTGGTGTGAGGGTGAAGCAAGTGGATGACAGTGTGAGGGCGAGATGAAATGATAGTAAAAATGATGATGGAGCAATTGGTGGAATTCTGGCGGTGGAAACCGGAGAACTCGTAGAAAACACCTTGGAAGATAATACAGGTTTGTTGGCTAATCGGCCTTTCGTTTTTCAGTTATACTGTTATACACATACATACAACAACTCACGGGCTTTTTTAAATTTAATTCCGATACCTCAAAACGTGCATTTCCAGTAAAGTCTCGGCATAGAATTTTTGGATTGAATACTTCTTTTCTATCTACTATGTATGTGGTACAGAAAGTAAAAAAATGAGCAGTGATTTAGCGCTTGGAAGGGAGAGAGTAAGGCTTATTAGAAAACTCAAATTAAAAAAAAAAAAGAATATTTCGGAAATGGTAAGAGCTACAAAGAAACTTATGTTATACAATTTGTATGCTTTAGGGGGTGTAGATTTTTATATAGTAATGGTTTGTCAATTTCTAAGGACTTACTAATAATTTCAAAAATTATTAGAAATAAAGATTTCACAGGTTATAGCAAGAAAGTTCCAGATTACAGTTGGGTGCAGTTTACGTATCATGTAAATATATTTAACTGTGGTATTTTTATCAATATAAATAGAAATATTTTAGAAAATTCATAATATCGAAAAGTTGTACATGTAAAGGCCTATTGGGATACGGTAATATTGAAAAATATCGTGTTCCATTCTTGGAAGATTTTGAACTCAGCATTTTCGATTTTTAATTATGTTGACCACAGACTTTTTCTTTGGTTTTTCTAAAATGAGTTTTTCTTTGGTTTAGAGCTCTTTTACTTTGCAGTAAAAGTTCATCATCAAATTTTTGGTGGATATTTTCTCTTGTTATATGTAGGAGGTTGAAAAGTAAAGATTGCTTAGCAACATCCCACATAACTTATAATTACGAAAGACCTCTTTTTAAACTGTGTGCTGTTATAATGCCAAATGTAACTATCAGCTGACCTTATTATGTAAAAGGGCCGTGTCTTAACACTATTAATTAGTAAATTTCTATTCTGTTTCAAATTGTGATAATGATATTGATCTAGCGTAATTAACATATGCCATTGTTATAACCGACGTTACAGCAGCAGCAGTGCAAAATTAGTGCCACACTTCGCAAGAGTCGAACGATGTTTCCTCTTTCAGGTCGCCGTGATTCTGCGAATGGTACAGATCCAATGCAATGTAATCGGTAACTAGAGTGGCTTATAATAACACCCAATTGCCCTAATGAATTCCATGAAATCTGAAATTCAATACAAGAGATCCGAGAGCCTGCAAAGGTAGCTTGACTGTGTTCCATGAAAATAGTTGTTATAATAGTGCTGCTCCTGTTACATTTCTGCAGCAACTGCAGTTTTTTTTTTTTTTTTTTTTTTTTTTTTTTTTTTTTTTTTTGCGTGTTCGAAGGTTGTCATATACAACGATGAATGAAATGACTGAAATGATGTTCAAATGAGTGTGGGGTCCATGGAGCTTAGAGCTACTCGACATTCCGACATTCGTCTTTCAGGATAAGGGGAAATCCCTGAAATAAACCTTCTCCAGTTAACTCAACTTGAGTTCCCTTGAACGTGAGGCAGACGCGCTAACATCTGCGCTACCGGACGTAATGGACTTGGCAATCACTAAAATGTCTACTAAAATCTATAATCTTTTACTGGGTTTGGAGGATGAGAGAATTCTTTTAAGATACGAAGGAGAGAGCTACTATATTCATTCATTCATTCATTCATTCTTTCTTTCTTTCTTTCTTTCTTTCTTTTTTCTTTCTTTATCTCTTTCTTTCTTTCCTTCTTTCTTTCCTTCTTTTTTTCTTTCTCTCTCTTTTCCTCTTTCTTTCTTTCTTTCTCTCCTTTCGTTCGTTCTTTCCTTCTCTCTTTCTTTCTCTCATTCTTTCTCTCTTTCCTTATCTCTATTTCTTTCTTTCTCTCTCTCTTTCTTTCCTTCTCTCTCTCCTTCCCACCTTCTTTCTTTCTTCCTTCCTTCTTTCTTTCTTTCTTTCTTTCTTTCTTTCTTTCGTTCGATCGTTCTTTCTTTCTCTCTTTCTTTCTTTCTTTCTCTCTTTGTTTCCTTCTCTTTCTTTCTTTCTTTCTTTCTTTCTTTCTTTCTTTCTTTCTTTCATTCTTTCGTTCTCCCTTTCTTTCTTTCTTTCTTTATTTCTTTCTCTCTTTCTCTCTTTCATTCTCTATTTCTTCCTGTCTTTCTTTCTTCATTTCTTCCTTTCTTACTTTCTGTCTCTCTATCTTTCTTTTTCTCTTTTTTCTTTCTATCTTTCTTTCACTCTTTCTTTCTTACTCACTTTCTTCTTTCTCCCTTTCTTTCTTTCTCTCTTTCTCTATATTCTATCTTTTTTTTCTTTCTCTCTTTGTTTCTTTCTCTCTTTCTTTCTTTTCCTCTTTCTTTCTTTCTCTCTCTCTTTCTTTCGTTTGTTCTTTCTTTCTTTCTCTCTTTCTTTCGTTCTCTGTTTATTTCTCTCTTTCTTTGTTTATTTCTCCCTTTCTTTCTTTCTCTCTCTGCCTCTTTTTTCCTCTCTCTTTCTTTCTCTCTTTCTCTCTCTTTGTCTCTTTTTTCTTTTTCTCTTTCTTTCTCTCTTTCTTTCTTTTTCCGTGATTTCGGTAAGTAAATACTGAATTGGTTCCCTTCTCCACTAATTAACTGTTTCGGCATTTCGTTTTATCCCTTTCACCTCCTTTGCTTTAAGGTTGTAGAAGTGGGCAATGGGTGTTGTGTTGCGACAGATCTGTGATATTTATGCTCTGGGGGAGAGAAAATCTGTGACAAAAGATATATTACTGTGGCATTTAGACATTTTCGAAATATTGTCTGTTCTTTAATTAAACTGCTGCAGTTTTAAATAGTAAGCATGAAATGTTCAGTAGTCTATACTTTTCCACATGTGCCCGTGTAAATAAAATATAAAATCATAAGTAATATACAATTATCATCCAACATTTGAATTGTCTTAGATGGAGAGTGTACATTGATTGCACTTGTACTACTTAATGGAATGCATTTTTTGCCAATACTGATTAACGGAAATCTGGCCGAAGAATAACTTTATAAGAATTGAATGATTAATTGATTAATGTAAATTACCCCTGTTTCAGATGATATACTTAAAATTTCCAAAAGAAATATTGATTACACACAACACTGAAAAAATATGTAGGAAATATAGTATGAAATTTTAATGTCATCCCAGGAAATGTAATATTGGATACTTTACGGATACTTATCGGATACTTATCGGATACTTACTTCTTATGAAGCGGACTGTCCAATTTGAAGCAGTGTATAGTGTTGCCTAAATTTCGAGCAGAGCCCTACCTCAGGTTATACGTGTGAGTGCAATAAAAGGATGACACCGAAATATAAGTTTTAAACGTTTAATAACATTTTAAGTATTCACTTAACTCAAGAATTTGCCTACCAATGGAAACTAATATACAAAAGTTGCTTAATTTTTGATGAGGAGTGATAAAACAAAATAAAAAGGTAGATTTATAATTTAAAAAACTGAATTGGCCCTAAAATAACATCACAACGTCCTCCAAATAAAATATCACTAATGGCATTTACTTTTCTCCATAATATCAAGCGATTGTTAATCAACACATTTCTTTCTGCAGGGCTTAGTTTCAGTCTGTAGTTAAATAGTCCACCCTGTATACAAGTGTGTGTGTGTGTGTGTGTGTGTGTGTGTGTGTGTGTGTGTGTGTGTGTGTGCGTGTGTGTGTGTGTGTGTGTGTGTGTGTGTGTGTGTGTGTGTGTGAGTGTGTGCGCGTGTGTCAAAGATTCTAACCAGAATGTGCTACTCAGAGGCCCAGATAATGTTCTAGTCTGGCGGGACTATTTCCTCGTCCGGGTGTAGTTTGCCGCAGTACCTAGTCACTTTGCGGCTTAACCTGAGAAAAGAATGTAGATGAATTTCTATTTTGCTGGGGGTAAATTATAGGTAAGTTGTGAGTGGTTTCGGATATTTGGATTGGAAGGCCCTTGAAAACTCAGAAGACACTTGCTTTATAGCGTTCCCCCGTTTTGGGTATGTTTCCCTGCATATTGCTTGAACCATCAGGGGTAGTGTGATGCTTAGGGTATCGGGGCTGGATTTACCCTCGAAAGGTATCAGGATGCTTAGTTTGTTAACCAAGGGGTCCCATGACATTTTTTGGGAGTTTGAAAGATGGCAAGCGTCTTGGCTTCATCTGTTCGTATCTGCCCAGAGTGGTTACTAATGGATTGGGATGGGTTTGAATTTTATCGTGCGACTGTTATTCAAGACATTTGTTTCTACAAGGCTTAGCTTCGGAGATATATTTTCTGTAGTTAAATAGTCCACCCTGTTTACAAGTTTGTGTGTGTGTGTGTGTGTGTGTGTGTGTGTGTGTGTGTGTGTGTGTGTGTGTGTGTGTGTGTGTGTGTGTGTGTGTGTGTGTGTGTGTGTGAAAGATTCTGCGCAGAATGTCCTACTCAGAGGCCCAGAGGATGCTCTAGTTGGCCGGGACTTTTTCTCCTTCCAGAGATTTTCTGCTTCCCATCCTAAAGTCTCTGTATAAATTTCTAAGAAATCCTCTAACAAATTCCCAGAATTCCCAGCTAGCCGATCATACCTAGTATGGAAATTTTGGATAGTAACTTTTCCCTCACGATTGTAACCTACCTATTTCTCCGAATCTGCTTGAAACTAGCCAACGATAATTACTATACTTCATGTCCTCTTACCCCGAGCCAAACCGTACTCATAATTAGCAGTCAAACCTAAAATTATTTAACATTTAACGCAATGCAGAAAGTATTAATATTTAATTTTATTATAAACATTGTTTTATTCGACTGATTCCTAATTTCTCTATCACCTTACAGCAACACATAAAAATATTAATGTCAAATAACAACCTCTTCATACAGATTAATTGTAATTGATATTTGGACCAAGCAACTTCATAAAGAGAAGATTTCCCATATACCTTGTAGGTATAAGCTCTCCTATACATGGAAACAAAACTGTGTCTAAAAAGCCACCTGTAGTGGCAACTCAGAATGCAGAAGGTTTCCCCTCTTCATCGGCGTATTGAGGATGCGGTAATGGAGGAATGGCCAGACTTTGGAGCCCTGGCTGCGGTCAGACAACCTATAGAAACTTTGGTATCTGCGGCTACAACTACCCTTGCCACAGGTCGCTCTATGTAAACAGTGTTTGGCGTGAATCTCTTGATTCTAATGGAATGCTAAACCGACCGCTATCCTGCTTTTACGTCCCTGAGTCCTGGGTTTGTTGGTCAGCTGGAAGCCTTGGTACAACCAATCAAGTTTGTTTTACTGTGATCTTCATTGTTCAGAAAACGGGATGATAGAAGTAAATTTAGTTGCGAAACTATCAATGTATGTAGGTAAGATTTAGTCCACACCTGCATACTGTGATCCAAAACAAGCACACGTATGTTTATAAATTGTTTGAAGCCTCTGAAAATCTATGAACATTTGTCCTTCTGTACAAGAATATGTTTTATATTTTGTCCGAGATAGGAGACAAAAGCAAGAAGTAAGAACATGCAGGCGAATGCAAACGCCGTCAAATGTTCCTATTCAGGTGACAACATTCCAGGATATACATTCCATTGGATCTTTGTGGAGGACAAAATAAAGTGGTTGGTACACTAGGCACTAAAATACATATTTAAAATAGGCAGATATAGGCACCAGTAATGATAAACATTCAACTTTTAACTCACATAAAAACACACTTTGACATACTGGTTGGTTATTATTGTTGTGTGTTGTTATTAAACCGGCTATTGTTGACTTAACAGTCAAATAAGTATAATGTGTCTAGGTCATTACATATTTCCTCCATGGAGCAGTAGAACAAATAAAACCGTCATATTGGTGAAAAAACTATAATTTAATGTTAAAATCTTCAATTTGCCAGCCGTAAACTAATAGATTTTTGTATATAACCATAACATGCCGTTTACCATACCTAGTTTTTTTTTTTTCTGCCAGGTAGCTACTGTTCAAGAAACAATGCAACTTCTCACTCTAGAAAAATGCCTACGTGTGTTATTAGGTTAATTGATGGAAATTTACTGTTCTTCCACGCTAGCCGTGTATAGGTTAAGGTTTTAGATAGATAGAGACAGGCTGAAAAATGTAATGTAATGCCATGATTTGAACCACGGATCTTCCGGTCTGCGATTGTTCTTAACTATTAAGTTACCATAGCCAACATGCCAACATGACATTAAATTCTCCAGCTGACACGGTATTCTCCCAGGTAAATCACTAGGGTCTCTCATATACGAGATACACACCGTTTGTGGCGACTTACTATTGTTAAGTATTTAAGTTCCAGTCTTCATAGTTAAACCTGATGGAAATTAATCGTTCTTTCACGCTAGCCGGTACAGGCTAAGGTTTGGGTAGAATCAGACTGAAAAATTCAATGCCATGGCCGGGATTTGAACCACGGTTATCCCTATTTTCCTTCCCGAGTTCGAATCTCGGTCAAGGTGAGTTACCTAGATAAGGCTTTTTCCGGGGGTTTCCCTTATACTTCAAGACGAATGTCGGGTAACTCTAAGCTCCATGGACCATGGACTCATTTGAGCATCATTTCACCCAATTCATTCACCATCCGATATAACTTAACGTTGGGGTGGACGTAAATTAAAAAAAAAAAAAAAATCCCTATTTTCCTTACGCGCGGTTTCATCTTACACACATAAACACACAATCAGGGAGGAAATTGTCTGATAAATATGTTGATGACAACAATGAAGTAAGCTTTAAATTATTTACAACAATACATGGTTGATAAATCGCTCGTCAGCAACAACAATGAAGATTCTACTTCTATCCTTTGCATCAGTTCTTGAAATCAATTGGAATCTGACAACAAATATTGCAATCACATACTTTAATCGAGATAAACTTTCATTAATTTATTTAAACATACCTATTTCTCTTTAAAATAAGTGTAAGGAAGCCCTAAACGATGGTCAACATTTTTGAAAAGTTGTGCTTTAAGCGATGACTAAAATTTTATTCTCTTTGCATGATATGAGAGGGACAAAGCTATATTTACATTACTTTTTTCTGTCGCTTACTTTAAGCACCCTCTTGGAATTATTTTTGTGAAAGTAATGTTTTATTTAATTCATGTTAATCAAAACAAACCACTGCATAACTAATTTCATTATGCATTTGGCTTAAATAGAAGATATCGAATATTATTAAATATAATCAGATGTTTCATAGCTAGGCGGTATATGATTGCTACAAATTCCATATTTACATTGCGATAATAGTGTCAGTACTTAAGAAACTAACAAAGGTCTTGTATATTCAAACGAATAATAATGGATATCTCTGATGCTGCGAAAAAGTTGTTTCAAATAAATTGTGTGTTTTAAAGAGACATACATTACCTTACCAGTAAGTTTCTGTTTATTTCATATGGTTTTCCAGTTATACAATATTGCTTCAATGCAAGGGGCATAAAAATTCAGTTAACACATGCATGCATAAATACAACAAAATGTGTGACGAAAATTTATGCTGATTTGAAAGAAATAAACCAAAAATGAATCTGCCGTGTGCATTAACATAACCTTTTTAACTTATTCTTGTGCGAACTATTCTTGAAAGCGCAAAGGTAAACATTTGTAGGAATTAGTTTATTATATGTTTCCTTGTAAGTACAAGGAAGAACACATTAGAATGAGAGAAGAAGAATACAATAGACCTAAGCAATGGTTAGGTCTTTTATAAGCGGTCGGTATGTGATGGCCTTGAAATATCTCTCTATTTGGTTGTCCAGAACATATAAAACGATTGAGCCTCATTTTATAAAAGTATAAGTATTAAAAAATTAAGAACAAATAGTATCTTGGCAATGGCTCAGTCCATGGAACTGGAACTGGATCATTTTGGAGGGGACTTGGCACGGAAACCAGACTTGGTTTGTTGCGTCTATGCCCCCAAGTGGGGCATCCCCAGGAGGAAGGATGAGGCGAGAGAAGGCAGAGAGCTACCGCGCCAAGGAACTATGACAATGCAGAGGGCAGGGTCCTGGCAGGCCAGGACAACGGACATCCGCACCCAACTGTGGTGCGGAATCTGTCTCACCATGAGACCTGGGTTGGGAGACCGGCAACCGTCCTACCGGAGAAGGAATTGGTTTTCCAGAGCATATCATCCTGCCATGCACCACCGAGGCTTCCGCCTACACTTCTATCCTGAGAGATCACAAGATGAGAGATGGTGATAAATTATAATGTAGATTAAATGGAGGGACACGAGATTCGGAGGATGTAATTAACCTACCCTGTATTCCTCTGGCGACCCGTAAAGCTCTCCGAAAAAAAAGCATGTGTCGGGTAGGTCGGCCACGGAAATCAAACCCGGGGCTCCCGAATACACGCCACAGATGAAACCACCTGAGCTATCTCGCTCGGTGCTCACTCCATAACAAGATGTAGTTTACATAATACGCATTTTACATTTAACACCAAGATGTACAATTTTATTAGTAAGATATTTAATTTTCTCTTACAATTCATCAGTTCTGCAAAATTCATCCTGAATGAAGACTAATTCCGATGACATTCCTATAAATATTCAAGGCATTCGTCATAAAATATCTTAAATAGATACATATATGCTATTTTAATTAAAATGGTTGGAGCAATCTTTGAAGAAAAATATTCGATAAAGGTTTTGTGTAAAATGTAGTGTGGGGTGCTGAAAAATTTCCTAAAAATCTTCGTGTCGCATTCTTGAGACCTGATTAGCTTAAATACCAAATTACCAATAATTTTCGTTTTAGGGTTCTTCTGTTCACAAATACACAGACCTATGCACAAAACTTTGTCTAAATTTTTTTCTCTTTTATTCATGGCGTCAGTGAAATCTTGGTATTGCATTTTTTGGTGTAAAGTAATACTTCCCCAACTTATTATAGAAGTAGATAAAGTAAAAAATAATTGTATTCTAAAAGATTGAGTATTAAAGGAAATGTCAATGCAACACTTAACCTGTTTGTTAATTTAGAAATTCTCTATCTTGTAAATGTATTTAATTTCACTTTTAAATAGTTGCACAAGTGTTTAAAATACCTTAGCATAACCACATTATAAGTATCTTTTTAATAATATGCCATCTCGTTCTTTTGTTTTGATAACCAGCAATTGTTTGAAGAAAAACAAAGAAAAGAGCTTTAGATTTCCCAAGCGCTCCTTAAAGGCCCTGTTGCGTGATTTGCAGCGTGCAATTGCCCCTGAGAGCAACGTTTTCAGAAAGAGTTCATTGTCCAGTTGGTAAGCCCTCACGTCGCGCTGTGTACCAAGTCGGAATATTTACTGCGTTTACGCTATGAATGTATAGCAAGTCCGCCCGTTCTAACTTGTCCCTTTTCAAGAACAAGGGCCAGTTAAAATAAATAATTAATGCCGTGTACGCCGGTCCCTCTTGCTTACATTTGCTATACGTCATGGCCCGTTTACATTTCACAACTTTTCCAGCATTCTTCATCTTTTCCTTCAGCGTAATGTGCAGAACAATGACCGTTGAGGCAAACTTGCGGCAGTGTGTATACAGTTCCACTGGTCACTTAGTGCCGGCTCAGGATGTTGAAACAAAACTGCCTCTGCGAAATAGTGGCATATGTCATTCGAGGACCTTCATTTCATTTCCCAGTTGCAATAGAATACCAACCAAATACCTCAGTTCAACTTCTATTTCAAAATATCCTTGGGATTGAAAAAATTAGGCATAATGATGATAATGATAATGAAGATGACCTTTTTTTTTGTAATTTACGTCCTCCACCCTTAAGTCATATCGAACGATGAATGAAATGGGTGAAATGATGCTCAAATGAGTCCGGCGTCAATGGAGCTTAGAGTTAACTGACATTCTTCTTTCAGTATAAGGGAAAACCCTGGAAAAACCTTACCCAGGTAACTCATCCTGACCGAGATTCGAACTCGGGACCTCTTGAACGTGAGGCAGACACGTTACCATCCACGATACCAAGGCGCACATGATGATGATGATTTTTTTCTAATTTACGTCCTCCAACATTAAGTCATATCGGACGATGAATGGAATGGGTGAAATGACGCTCAAATGAGCCCAGGGCCCATAGAGCATAGAGTTACCGGACATTCGTCTTCAAGAGATAAGGGAAAACCCTGGAAAAAACCTTATACAGGTAACTCACCCTGACCGAGATCCGAACTCAGGACCTCTTGAACTTGAGGCAGACACGTTACCATCCACGCTACCGAGGCGGACATGATGATGATGATGAGGGTGAATTACCTGGATATGGTTTTTCCCGGGGTTTTCCCTTACCCTTCAAAACGAATGTCGGGTAACTCTAAGCTCCATGGACCCTGGACTCATTTGAGCATCATTTCACCCAATTCATTCATCGTCCGATATGACTTAACGTTGGAGGACGTAAATTACAAACAAAAATTAAATGTTTATATAAAGGATTACTTTATTGCATGTGTTTCCTCTTCACTGATACCTCTAGTCCTTTTTCTTTCATCCTTGTCCTTTATTTCCTGCATCCAGGTAAATCCTGGGTCTACTCCTTTATTTTTTCAGGTGGGCACAATAAACATTTCTGGGCGTCATCTCCTCTGATGTGTCCATGCTACTTTAGAGTCTGTTTGGTCAACGCGAGTGCAGTTGTGTTTCAGAGGAAACGGACCCTCCCGCCCACTAATGACCGTCATAAATCTATCTCCACATTCAGAAATGGAACACTGTCGTTGAGGACCAATAGCAACCCTGATTTTCTGGAAATGACAGTCGCATGTTGACTCAACGTGGAGTCTCATTTGCCAAAGTTCCAACATCCAGTTGATCTGTTTCATTACGTGCAGCAATTCGTTGTGTGTCACGATGTGGAGACCGTGGGAGGGAAATGCAGTGGTAAACGCAATTGAAGTAGTAGATAACTTTATGTTAAGTGAGCATAATCAAAGTGAAGACAATAGTGTGAACGAATTGTAAAGTTTTGCTGGGCCGAGTTATGTTAGTGGAGAAGCCTCAAAAAACAAAGTTATAACGGGAGCTCTTTCTAAGCAAATTCAGGCCTTGTTAAATAATCTTGGTAAGGGGTCATGCAATGAACCTGATAAATTCTGGGCATTTACAGAAATACAGTAAGAAATACTGTGACGAAAGGAAAACCAAAGACGCCAATCAAACGTGAAAAGAAAAGGAAAAGTTTCTCTAAAGTAGATAATTTTACATGCGATTTAATTCGCCGAGGAATTTATAAATTCTATGCAAAAGTGAGAGCGTCCACCTTAGATGAATTGACTGAAAATTTGCAGGAAATTTGTGAATTTCCTTATGGACACCGAGGAGCTGGGTTTCAAATACCGCATTTTGAATAAGATAAGGGTTATTATGGAATCCAGTAGAATTGTATTCTCAAAACTGAGGAAGTTTCGCAGTAATGGACATAAGATAATTTATTTAGACGAAACCTCGTACGATACCCATGACGTATCGAGAAATGTAGCAACCTTGTAGAAAGGACTGGAAGAGAAGGAGGGTTAGTGTTGTAAAACGATTATAAGGGTTCGTCAAAGTACTGCACTCGCGTTTAGACAGATTTTACTTGTTTATATCTCACATGTTCGACCACCAACTTGTAACTTTCATTTCTTCCTCATAATTTTTTACCTTTCTTACAAAAATATTGAATGCCATGATGGTCAAAAGGTCGCTTTCATTGACAGAACTTCGCCTTAATTCTTTACTGAACTTCTAAACTTAGCCACATCTGTGACAATACTTCTAAATATTAACGTGTGATGTTTAGTTTCTATATTTATATTTATATGGCATAAAATACTATTTAACATAGCAATTGTTACTTTACGTCTATTAATTAAAGTCCTACATCAGTGATCTGTCCATCCTACTTGTCTATTCTATGTAAAACACGAGTACTGAAATTCGTCATAACCTTTTAATAATAAACGGAATGAAGTATTTGCTGACCTCTCAGCTTGCAAACTGTCTCTTCCTTCGCTGTCAGAATATTAATAGGAAAAAAATGTAACTTAAAATTGATGTGCAATGCGAGAAAATAATTTCTGGAACAAAACTTCCTAGACAGGAATGCAGTGAGATAGCTAAGTCTCCACAAAGCATAATAATAGGCTGCTGAATTAATATTCTTCTGACGTTCTTTTTCCTCGCCATTAATGTATATAGGAAAATGAAAAAAATAATCGGGACTTATTCCCCCAAAGATGTCTTGCTATTATATTTAGTCATCCAGTTAAAAATTCCCTCATACCACAATTCTGCAAGAATTGCTCATGTCTAGCTGTTCCATATTCAGGTATTCAAAACTGCTGTCAACTTTTCTGTGGTTTACCTATTTCTCATTAGGGTATAGGATACACAACTTTGAGGGAAACCTCGCGCACTGTGACCTGCATAAGATCTATTGCATCTCCTAAAAAGAATGGATGAAGAAGTTGCCATAGGAGGCTATAGACCATAAGCAGACAATCCACTGGATGATCCATCAACTACTGGAGCTACCATAGACAGCGACGGATGATCCGTCAACCAACCAGCGTTCCGTGTCCTCGGGAAATACTTTCTGTTTTGAGTTCTTGTGCTATCTGTCCAATTTTTGTCTGACCTCTTCATTGTCCTGAGTATCCTGTTACTTTTTGTTATGCTTGGGTGCAGCACTTGCTTCTGAAATGGTGATAGAACTGCTCCTGCATCATAAACTATTAAAACTGTATAAAATGTCGGAATACATGCTGCACCTACATTTTAGAAACTTCAAATCAATATAATCGGTGTGTTTGGGATGCCTAGCCTTTTCTTGGGATTTATTTGCAATAGGAGTTTAACCCTTTTCGATTTTTCTCTTTGGTATTAGTTATCTATTATATAAATTCCTTATATTCTAACCAAAAATTTGATGAATACCATACTTTTTGTGTATTTCAGTAAATTCAAACTGTTTCAAAGATGCGACCCTGGATTCTTTTAATATATAAATGCTTACACCCACAAAAAAATTTAATTTTTAAAAACTTACTGGTAAATCTAAGCTCTATGGACCCTAAGCTCGTTTGAGCGTAATTTCATCAATTTCATTCAGCCATACCTAAGCTGGCAAAAGCAGTTCTGTAGAGCTAGCATGCTTATTATCTTTACTTTGTTTTGTTATATAATATTTGTTATGCAGTGCTAATAATTGGAACTGGGTACCACTGGCCAGGCTACGGCCGCCGGGAGGGGATAGAGAATACCTCATAATTCCGGGGTACTAGCCTGCAGAGCTAGTAGAAGGTGTGCTAGAACACCAGGCGGCCCCACTGAGGTTTTCGGTAGTCTTCCCTGCGGGGTTGAAGCGCGCAAGTCGCGTATCCACTTCCACCCGTCTTGACGTCGTAGTCGATGGCGGGGAGGGCCTTTTAGACTCAAGGTATTGCCCCATGGAAAGACTCCCGGAGCTTTCCATCGCTCCTGGGTAGGAGGGCCGGGTCCTTGGTCCTAAGGGTCCAGGACTAATGGGAGTAGATCCTCTGAACCTATAATCATACCTCACTTAATTTGGGCGATTGATATCATTTCTGTTTTCTTTTTAAAAATCGCTGTTTTAATGTTATTTAGTGTCCTAGATGAACTTCAACATACAACACATTGAAGAAGTTTATCCGAAGCGCTACTACATAGCAGGCTTTGGTTCAATGTCGATATGCTATGGATAGACTTGTTTACATTGATAATTAGTACCAAACATGGCCAATAAGGTGCAGCTTGGATAATGTTTTTGGTTGGTGCATACAAATCCAATTCATTTTTTTCCTGAGCTGTGTAGTGGTGGGTTGTTTTGAAGGTGTACTAGCTTCAGCATTGAAATGCCTCCTTACTGTGAAGCTTGTAATCTCGTAGTAGGACAGTGTTAATAGGACATACCAAACACTGTTTTACCAATGTGAACATTCTTATAAAAAATACTTGTTCTCCCAATGCTCATTCAACTTTCGTCGTTCACTCATTTTGCACATGTAAGCCACCATTGAACTGACAAGAAGCCACGGAGCTATAAACAGAATCAATCGGTTACTAGACTGTGTCTACCTCGCTGTTGAAGTAGGTGGGATCGAGAGGGAGGATAGATGCACTTTTATAGTGCCTTCCTTCACACTCCTAATCTATAGCTTAGGGAATACTGTTTATACCTTACAGCACCCAGAATATTCATAGAAATCAGCTTAAATGTTTGAAAATACCTGTTACATTTTATAGTTTTGCGTATTGGTTAAATGCCTTAAATTAGTTATCTACAAATGAAGCAGAGTGGCCGGGCATAACTTCAGATCTCCACATCATCCCAATAAAAAGGACAAATAAGTAAAGTTAATACACCTTTGCCATGTTCAGAGCTTTTCTGTAAAGCAAGCAAGTACATTATCTTTTCTTTCCCTTCTATTACATGTTCTCTATTTCCGTATAGACCAAATGTGGCCTCTGATAATATTTACAGATACAGTTCAGACCATGTTTTTGGCAGCAGTGTCATTTATTTCCCTAAAAACCCAGGTGAAATAATGCGGACACCTAAGCAAGAGCTACAGTATATGTACATAAGCGTTCCAGACCAGCAGGAGGAGGGAGGTTAAAACGTTCGGCAACAATTCAAGAAGAGAAACATTACTTAAGCCCCACGTATATACCAACACACACCCTCAGGATTTGCAGAAATCTCATATTTCCTCGTGCCCAAGGTATACAAATGTACATTCATAGAAACTCACATGCAGTGAAATAAGTTTCCTTGATCTCGGTTGATAATGCAACCCTACGTTTCCATGTTCGCGTTTTATTTCTAAAAGAAGAAGGGGGGAAAAATGTGTACACATCCAGGACGAAATTGTTTCTTGTGTTTCAAAACAATATATCACCAGCAGGGAAATTTAACGTTGCTTTTAAGTTCTTGTGGTGAAAATTTATTCCTTGTAGTTTGTTTCTGAGGGTGGTTGGAGGAGGAGGGCGGGTTGGAGAGGGAGGGGATTTATTTCCGACATACTTGAACTTGTTTCTCTCCTTCGGTCCCACCCCCTTCCAATCCTGGCGTTAATCCTTACCTCCCCCTACCCCTTCCAAAGCAAGAAGTGTTTTTTGTTGGTCCGGAAATAAACAATCGACCATGCAATGCTATACGTACCACTTCTTTAACGAGGGAGGGAATGAGTCCGAGAGTTTTGCAAATTATTTTCCGTTTTGGCTGATTCTAACTTGCAGATACGCAGGGAAGGGGTTACAAATTTCCCTTACATTTGTCTTAAGATCTGAAATTGCTATTTTGTTTCTGCTTACTGGGTAAAACAGCAAAACTTCTACAATACCAAAACATGTTAATGTTGGCAACACGTCAATATTTATCTTGGATTCAAATTTAAAATATTATATACACAAACCTCTGAAAAATATTAGGTTAGAACCGTAACCGTTTACCGGCAATCTATCCGGCAGATTCAGCAGAAGTCTGGCCAAATACAACATCAGGACCATCCACAAGCCACCTCCGAAGATTAAACATCTGTCGAGACCAGTGAAAGAAAAACTGGACTTCCAAGTTCCGGGAGTGTACCGCATTCCCTGTGAATGTGGGGCACCGTATATAGGACAAACCGGAAGTACCATCGCCACTAGAATAATCGAACATGAAAGGAGCATTCGTTTAATGCAACCTGAGAAGTCTGGGCTGGCAGAGCATTGTTTTGATAACGACCATAGAGCCAATTTTCGGGAAACGACCATCTTGGCAAAATAGTTACTACTGGGAGCGGAGAATTAAGGAGGCTTTGGCGATTTCCTCTGAAATGAGCACGCTTAATCGTGATGCTGGATTTCAGTTCAGCTCCTCTTGGAAACCGGCCTTAAATTGTAAATCCTCGATTTGAAAAGCAAAGATCAGTACAGCTTGATAATCAAGTTAAGTAGTTACGTTTCTTTGACACAATTTTCTATACTCACGCCATCTCCTGAGCTGGCATTTAATTTACTGAAAACAGTCTTTTGTTTTGTAATGCGAATTTTGATAGTGTTTTGTCTTTGTTTATAGTTGTGTTATATCCAGTATTTCATTTGTAGTTATAACATTTTATAAATATCCTGATGATGGGAGAGATGTACACTCCCGAAATGTTATCTAATTATCTTTTCACCTGGCTGGCTGCCCGAGAAGAAGTGAGCGTATTTGTCTCCAGGAAAGCTTCAGGTCTTATTTTAATATTACGTGTTATTCATAAAAAACCATGTTACTCTACAATGATACGCAATAAATCTTTAAAAAAAATATTGCGGTCATTTTCATTACTCCTAGATGACATTACTCAATTGCTGCTCGATGGCACTTCTAAATCTGTGTAATTTTTTACTTAAGGTTTCCAATCCTTGGTCAAATTTCCCTTTACAACTGTTACAGATGCATTTTAAATGTAATGCAGACGTTTATGCTCCATTGAATACTTTTACTATGGTAAAAGTAATTATAATGTTGGAAAAGTACAATATCGCCAATAATACTTAAATAATATATATATATATATATATAAACTGGTATATAGCACGCTATTCACTTAATTTTGAAATATAAGTGTTTTATAACAATTAATCCTCATTGATCCAGTTAACAATGCCATTTTTCAGAAATTTAAAAATGTAGCAAAACTATAACCTATAAAGTTCATTCTCTTTAGGTTTCTGCTGTAAACTTGAGCAGAATTAGTTACAAATTTCTCATATGGAGTATATTTAATTACCAATAATGAAGCAGAAATCAAAGTCGAGTAAAAGGCATTGGAACTAAATTCAGTCCACTGAACTCTTTGACATTTGATCAGATGATGAAACCTTAAAAGGTTTTGAGAGAAAAGGCTATATTATCCAACAAAAACTAAGATTTCAAATTATGTTTGACATAAAATCTAATATTTTAAATTGCTGAAAGTGTATATGAAATTTTGGGTACGGAGAACCTTATTCTATATTACTATTATTATAGAAAGTTTATACCTATATGGCTGAAGGGGGGAGGTTAGTGTGCGTGTAGGGCAAACTCAAAACCACTCAACTGATTCTGATAATTATCTCACCATTAAAAAGTCCAACTCTTTCTGATTAAAGCTCTTTGGTTGCACTTATTAAGTTGCTAAAATGTTAGAAACTATTTTAAAGGGCCTTGCACTTAAATGCGAAGGCTTGGGAGTTACAATTACAGCAAAGCAAATCAAAAGGGAGTAGAGTGGCTCATAACACCTTGATACGCGTGTGATAACAAAAATACATTTTTATACAACACATAGATTTTATATTAATTAATTTAGTTTTAAATTAAGGTCTTTATTTTTAGTATATGTTAAAACCTAGGTCATTGAAGTTAGAGATTTATTCTGTTATTTCTTCATTTGGAACTTTCTTATATTATGTATACACGACAAAAACAAATGATTCAGTCTTGTCTGCTGAAATCTTTAATTTATGTTTCCATTATATCTTTCACTTTATGGACCAAATTAATTCTCTGTGACCCATATTTCCTACTAATATATCAGCCCACCTCGGTAGCGTAGATGGTAGCGTGTCTGCCTCGCGTTCCAGAGGTCCCGAGTTGGAACCTCGTTGAGGGTCAAGGTAAGTTATCAAGATAAGATAATTTTACCTTATCCTAAAAGACAAATGTCGGGTAACTCTAAGCTGCATGGATCCCGGATTCATTTGAGCATCATTTCACCCATTTCATTCATCAACCGATATGATCTAACGTTGGAGGACGTAGTTTACCAATAAAATATACCATAACATTATAATAATATTAAATTATTGTCATTACTTTATTAATTATTTATTTACTTTCTATTTATTTATGTTAGCGATTTAGGTAAAGTTCTGAAGTTCTATATAAGTCCGATATCAAGATAAAGTGTTTTTAAGAAGAATTGTCAAAGTATTAAAAGGGAGGTACTCACTCAGACTCATATTTATGTGAAATATACCACACTCTTAATACTTTGACAATATATATATATATATATATATATATATATATATATATATGAGCTAGATGGCTTACAAAGTAATATGTCTGCTGCAATGACTCATACAACTATTGGAATATGGATGCTACAAATGTTAATTCTCAAATTCATTTCTAAAAAAGAAATTTGAAACTTTATGAAACATTACAAATTAAAAAGAGATATGCACTGGCAGATATTCATTTTCTTAATCAATGCTTAATTAATAACGTTACTCCATTTTTTGTAAGAAAATATGTAAAATACAAGAAGAATTTTACTCAACAAAAATGGAGGGAAAATGGTAATTAAAACAGAGAAAATTAAACATTACGAAAAGTTAAACCAAATCAACATGCAACTTTATCAACTTCATATGCAATTAACTCAGACTCTGGGTATTTTGCTTTGGAACAATTTTGAAAACTTACTATATGCTCATTTAAATAAATTGATGAAAATTAAACATACACTTTTGAAACACAAGTTGCTCATATTAAAAAGTCAGCTACCTTATACTCCAAAAGTCAAGAATAGTAATAAAGAAGTAGTCAATTTATCTAATCAACCTATAAAAAATAAAAAAATAAAAAATGGGGAATTAGACCTGTTAAGTAAAGGACTTAAGACTTGTGTAGCTTTCTCAGAAGATATAAAATATTTGATATTGAATTAAATATTAAAAATGTTCCTGTACAAGAAAGAGAAAATGTTAGATCTCGATATGCAAAAACCCTTCAAATATTAAAAAATGGTAAAAACATTTTTCCAGCATTGAAGACAGTTAAACATTTAAATACAAAATGTATCATATTTCTAAAAGCAGACAAAGGAAATCAAATTGTATTACTTAGTAAAATCGATTATGAAGACAGAGTTATGCAACTTCTTAAAAAATCTGATTATTCAGAAATTGGAAAAAAAACTACTGCAAGCCGATATTAAAACTATCAATAAAGTTATTAATGAAGCTAATTGTATTGATTTAAAATTTAAAAAAGTCTCAGTGAGTATTCTTATAAATTAAGCATTCCAGCTACTTATATTTATATAAAAGTGTTCTTTGTTGATAAACCATCCTTAACTCCACTGTCTTATTCGGTAAGAAATAATAGAATACCTACGTCGGCACGAAAAAAAGAGTCCGGAGTAATATTTTTCCAAAGCTTTCTGCGCTTAATTCGGCGTGGAACCGCCCTGACTATGGCACCGTGAAGACCTGGGTAAAATGAAGATGAAACCCTTGTCGTCCTGGATGGAAAGGATTTCGATACAGCTAATAAATATCTAATTAGTAATTTAGCGTGTATCCTTTCTTACGACCCTGCATGTCCTGACCTCTTCCTTGCCGACGTCACCAGCGAAATGGAATAATGATTCGCTGTTACAAAATAAAAACCTGACATGCAGAGTTATTGTCCAGAGGTTATAGCCTTGAATGCGAGCAGGAGTGCCTATAGGTCAGTAATTAAGAAAAGATCGTTTCTTGAGGCCAAGGACAAATCTTGTCATTAAACGCGAAACTTAATGCACATTCTTACTACCTTCTTAGAATCCACACAAAGCTCGGCGTGCCTTGTAACATTTTCTCACGAATGACATTTTCTACTAACTACAAATTATGAAAGTAGAGTTTACTACGGTAATAGCGTCGGTATTTAAAGGAAACATTTGATGTGTTACATTGGAATTACTTTCTCTCTTTCTAGTTAACTTTTAAACAATTTCTATGGTTTCATCACACATCTTATTGAAGCTAAAAAGGGAGGTTACAGGAAACCAATCCGATAGATGTTTAAACGCTAATGCTAGCCTGAAACATCCAAACCCTTTCCAGATATTACTGTCAGAACAATTAAAAGCGACATCACTTATAGCACACAAGTGTTGCAAAATAAAAACAAAACATAATTAATGGATATTTCTAAAATAGCTGATGCCAGGAAAATGTTATTTAAATAAAATTTCTTTCTACAAACTATTCCCGTGACACCGTACCTTTACTCATACTCATAATTTTGATGGTCCTCCTCAAAATAGTCTCCTCTGAATGCGATGCACTTGTCACAGCGTTTCTTCCAGCCTTCAAAGATATGCTGGAAACCATTTTTTGAGAGATCCTTCAAAATCGCCTCCGCAGCTTTCACCACTGCTTCTGATGATAGATAATGCCTACCACAGAGACGTTTCTTCAAGTTAGAGAATAGGAAAAAAAGTCACATGGGGCTAAATCCGGACTATAGGGAGGGCGAGGGATTCACTTCACGTTGATTCTTGCAAGATATTCAGCAACAACATTGGCAATATGCGGCTGCGTATTATCGTGGTGCAGCATCCAGTCTGCTTCATGGAAATGTGGTCTTTTGCACCTGATATGGACTTGCAATGTTTTCAGGAAGTTTCACATGATCAGGAATACTCTGGATATATTGAGTATTATTATTATTGTTATTCGTGTGCTAATGTAAGTAAAATTTTTAGGTCCCACCGAGATTTGAACTCGGATCGCTGGATTCAAAGTCCAGAGTGCTAACCATTACACCATGGGACCTCGATGCCAAAGAGGGCCGTTATATTAGTTATCAGTAGTGATTGTAGGAGCATTTCCAACTGGACTAAATCGCTGAGCTTAATCGAGTAAATCTGTTTGGATTGTTTAATTCCAAGTCCAGCGCAGTGACAATGCATTGCCACAATTCCTGAGGCATCGTTTTAATATTTGCCATTGCACAACAAAGTTTATTATTACTGAAAGGGTAGAGACAGAATGAAAAATTCAACGCCATAGCCGGGATTTGAACCCTTCAGCTGCTCTAACCATTTGAGCTACTATGGCCAACGTGCCAACATGACATTAAATTCTCCAACTGACTCGTGTTTCTCCCGGTGAACTCTAGGAGTTCTCATAAACACATGAGTCAACTACCTTAATGGCGACTTACTATTCTGTAAGTACTTTAAGGCCCGTGTGTAAGACGCACTATGAAAGGGTAGAGACAGAATGAAAACAATGCCATAGCCGGGATTTGAATCACGGATCTTCTGGTTTCCGTCCAGCCAGTTTCACCATTTGAGCTACTATGGCCAACGTGCCAACGACATTAAATTCTCCAATTTATTATTATTATTATTATTATTATTATTATTATTATTATTTCATTTTCTAATGTAAGTAAAATTTTGAAGGTCCCACCGAGATTTGAACTCGGATCGCTGGATTCAAAGTCCAGAGTGCTAACCATTACACCATGGGACCTCACAGCGGGAGAGAGTCGTTATATACTATAGACAGTATAAGAAGCTCTACTTCCATTTTATTATTGATGCGTAATATGACACTTTTCCTTTAGCTATTAGAATATTTATATAGCTGTATAATTTGTCCTGTTTTAATAACTGACTTGAAAAATTTTCGCGCATGTCCGCTTTGTTCTTATTACACAGAGAATTTATTGAAAAGTAATAGTTGGAGTAAATACTATTTAATATGCTTTATACATAACCTCAAATTTTATTATCAGAATACGCTTTAATTTTCAATACTGCTTTCATTTATTGATTTAAATTCAAGGCTACATTTATATTACTATCAATAAGGAGCTTGATATTAGGTAGCTGTAGAAGAACTGGAATAATGCTTCAATGCTACGGGCCATCACAAATGAACACAACAAAGTATTGTAATGAAGAGCTGAAAATTGTATTCTTCAGGTCCAGGTCGTATTGAATACTTCTTAACTACCAGAGAGTGCTTTATCATTGGCCTTTAGTATCGTACATCTAAAGGCTAATCCCCCATTAGGATCCAGCAAAGCTCTTTTATATTCTCTCTGCAGCGGCGAGGAATGGAATGTGTATTGAATTTAAAACTGGTAGCTGATGCATTTGAAACGCACAGTAGTTTTTACCGACCTCACACTGGTAATAATAATTTGCCTTATAAGAAAAAAGAAGGTAACGTTTTTATTGTGAAGTCACGATTTCCCATACAAGAGCACTCGCCCCTCCAAGTGATGAAACAATGATGCTGGCAAGGCAAATTGCCTGAAGATCACGCGATTGGATTCTGCTACTGTGGACTGCTACTGTGTCGCATTGTTGCAAGTCATGCCACGACTGGGGGTGCCACCCATTTCTCTGAACTGAAGGTGGCCATAAGTAGACATCATCATGGTGCTTTCTTCTTTGTGTCTTAAGTATTTCTCCTCTCTGTCTCTCCTTTCACCTCTGCATCCTTCTTTCCCTTTTTATTGCTACTTCAAGGAGGTTTCTTTTATTTTTATCTTTTAAGATGTTTTGTTGCTTTCTTGTTCGCTCTTCTAATGTTTTATTTGTGTTCACTTCCATTTCTCTGTCTCTCTTTAATGCTTATAAACAATATAGATAAGGTTAAATCAATGACCTGTCTTTCACATTCGTGTGTAGGAGGACAAGTTTGGAAAGATAGAACCAGACTGACAAATTCACTGTCATAGATGAAATTCAAACCTCAAGCCTTTCACTTTTCCTCCGGCTACTCCAACCAACTAAACTACCATGACAACATGCTGGCACGACTTTATATTCTGCAGCTAATTCGTATTTTACCCCCAGTAAGCTACAAGAAAACTTCAATTAATTTTAGATTACATACCCTAAAGAATACTTATAATTTTTAAACTACTTTAGTCTTGGGTTTCATACTGTGACTTTGTGTGTTCGCGAAATTAAAAATCCAATTGTACAAACTCAAAATGTTCTTTATTTCCACCGATTTACAGTTGAACACTTGGCAATTACACAGAATTACGTAATGCACACAATTACGATTCACCAGTTCGTCCGTTAAAGTTCCACTGCACGCTCACAGTTACGTACACTCTTCCGATGCACGTACACAGTCTTCTCGTCCGTACACTAGCACGGCGCTCCTACGCTGCTCGCCAAGCCCTGACTGAACTCACTCACTGCAGCCCCCTTTATAGGGATATCACTGTTTCTCGAAGTCTCTCGTT
>CM060951.1:58246680-58301680 GCA_030765055.1 Mantis religiosa | reverse complement strand
ACAGACTCTTTGCTGGCAGTTACAAATGATCCTTGCCTTTTCGTCTGCTTACTTTATTTATTATTTTTTATCGTCGTCTCGCTCATTTATTTACCGATTGAAAGAGAAAGTAAGAGGTGAGAGAGGTCTCTGGTCTTCCCAGAGGTCGTCACGGAGAACTGCTACCGGATGTTGAGGGTTTCCTCAGGTTGCGTGGCCTCGGGAGCTCACAGAAATTCTGTTTCAGGGTCAAGACCTCTGGCGATTCCATCACTGGCGCCTCAGGAATGTTCCCGGTTACGAATCACTCAAGTCACGAACAGCAATAACAGTTTCTCAGAAGAATAGCGTCCCAATATCAGAACGCCCACTGTTGGGTTTTTCAAGGTGCAATCAAATATGTCACAAGCGATGTCTTACCTTGTTTCCTTTTCTCTTTCTTCTTGATGATTATTGATAATAAATTAGTATATTAGACAGTCTTATAATAATAATAATAATAATAATAATAATAATAATAATAATAATAATAATAATAATAATAATAATAATAATAATAATAATAATAATAATAATAATAATAATAATAATAATAATAATAATAATAATAATAATAATAATAATAATAATAATAATAATAATAATAATAATAATAATAATAATAATAATAATAATAATAATAATAATAATAATAATAATAATAATAATAATAATAATAATAATAATAATAATAATAATAATAATAATAATAATAACAACAACAACAACAACAACAACAACAACAACAACAACAACAACAACAACAACAACAACAACAACAACAACAACAACAACAACAGCAGCAGCAGCAACAACAACAACAACAACAACAACAACAACAACAACAACAACAACAACAAGAATAATAATAATAATAATAATAATAATAATAATAATAATAATAATAATAATAATAATAATAATAATAATAATAATAATAATAATAATAATAATAATAATAATAATAATAATAATAATAATAATAATAATAATAATAATAATAATAATAATAATAATAATAATAATAATAATAATAATAATAATAATAATAATAATAATAATAATAATAATAATAATAATAATAATAATAATAATAATAATAATAATAATAATAATAATAATAATAATAATAATAATAATAATAATAATAATAATAATAATAATAATAATAATAATAATAATAATAATAATAATAATAATAATAATAATAATAATAATAATAATAATAATAATAATAATAATAATAATAATAATAATAATAATAATAATAATAATAATAATAATAATAATAATAATAATAATAATAATAATAATAATAATAATAATAATAATAATAATAATAATAATAATAATAATAATAATAATAATAATAATAATAATAATAATAATAATAATAATAATAATAATAATAATAATAATAATAATAATAATAATAATAATAATAATAATAATAATAATAATAATAATAATAATAATAATAATAATAATAATAATAATAATAATAATAATAATAATAATAATAATAATAATAATAATAATAATAATAATAATAATAATAATAATAATAATAATAATAATAATAATAATAATAATAATAATAATAATAATAATAATAATAATAATAATAATAATAATAATAATAATAATAATAATAATAATAATAATAATAATAATAATAATAATAATAATAATAATAATAATAATAATAATAATAATAATAATAATAATAATAATAATAATAATAATAATAATAATAATAATAATAATAATAATAATAATAATAATAATAATAATAATAATAATAATAATAATAATAATAATAATAATAATAATAATAATAATAATAATAATAATAATAATAATAATAATAATAATAATAATAATAATAATAATAATAATAATAATAATAATAATAATAATAATAATAATAATAATAATAATAATAATAATAATAATAATAATAATAATAATAATAATAATAATAATAATAATAATAATAATAATAATAATAATAATAATAATAATAATAATAATAATAATAATAATAATAATAATAATAATAATAATAATAATAATAATAATAATAATAATAATAATAATAATAATAATAATAATAATAATAATAATAATAATAATAATAATAATAATAATAATAATAATAATAATAATAATAATAATAATAATAATAATAATAATAAGGAGAACGAGGGATAATCTCATAGTTCACTCAATCTACCTTGATAATTCTTTCCCCTTTCATCTTCCCTATTCGCTCTGATAACTTGGGACAGTAAATTAATAGCTAAATTAAGGGCACTGGGAGATCGATAGGGTTCAAAAAATCTTTCTTTTTAATGTTAAAAAATTATATAATTCTTCAGCTTTAAAGTCTTTTAATTCGTTTATTTAAAAATGGTGGCGTAATGATACGCCCACTTCCTGAGAATGGTGCTTAATCTTTGATCGTGATTTCCCAAAACCTTGATTTTTCATACTTTAGGTGCAAGTTTCTCAAAAACTATAAAAGATATTGATACAAAATTTGTAGTGGTTATCTGTCAATGTTCCTTGAACACATTCGGATAACATTTATATTCATGTGATTTATAAAATGGATTAAAACAAATATTCAGTCCTTGAAAATATATGTATATATGTATATATATATATTACTCAAAACTAATTAATTTTTCATGTGCATAGTATAAACTATATGTGATTTTCATTTAGCCGATGTTATAAAACTGTATCTTAGGTTATTTAGGATAAAACTTGGGGCATGTAGCTTTAAATTCCTACAAGTAAAGTGCACCTGAAATATAGGGTGCAATATTTTTTTCAGGGCACAGTATGATTTATGCCTCTTTTGCAAGGACATATGTGAACGTAATTTAAATATTATACAGTAATTAAATGCACACATCCTTATACAGTAATCATGCAGAATTTCAATTTCTGACAATTTTTGGTTTTCTATATATTCAAATTTTAATAGTATTAAACATTACCCTGTCTGGATAAAAATAACCTCCCAGTGACCTTAAATCCATTAAATACTAAAATAAATATAAAGGATTTGTAAAGCTTTAGTTGAGAAGGCTGTAGGTTTAGTATAATTGAAATTTCCTTTTTACAAATACAAATAGTCATATATTTTTATTATGATTATTATTATTACTGTCGTTGTTTCATGTGCTAATGGAGGTAAAATTTCGAAGGTCCCACCGAGATTTGAACTCGGATCGCTGGATTCAAAGTCCAGAGTGCTAACCATTACACCATGGGACCGCTGTGCGAGAAGCAGCCTTTATATCACTATCAGTAGTGATTGTAGCAGCACTTCCAACTAGACTAAATCGCTGAGTTGTTAATTACGTAGTTTGGATCGTTTAACTCAAAGTCCATAGCTGTGACACTGCATTGCCACTATCGCTGTGGCATCATTTTAATACTTGAAACGATTTAAATGATTATTTAAATCTATTAAATAATTTAAATATGTAAAATATATGTAACTTTGTGATAGGCCGTAGTAATAATGATGTGACGTGATGTGGTGACGTAGCATTAAATCGACCAATCATACAATTAATATAGGAGTAAAGATAGTAACGGAAAATCAATAATCTTGATAGATTAGTTCTGTAATCTGGGGAGAGTGATGTATAGTCGTGCAGGATCAAGAAGTTTATGCAATAATTGGAACTGTTTTTATTTAAAAAGTAAGAATTTATCGATATGCTGGAAGTAACCTGCAATTGACTAGGAAAGGAAGTTCAAGTAAAATGTAATCCAGGTAATACAATTAAATTATTTGTTACAAAATTAGACTTCTCCGAAACTTTATTCCGAATCACATCTGAAAACCAGAGGTCTCATGAATCTTATTTAAAATAAGATGACACAATTGGTGACCAAAGGAAACCGATAGCCCCTAAAACTTACACGAGAAGAGAAGGAATTGTGCTTCCAACATAGAAAACCTCCTCCATACTTGCCATTGCCTAATAAATCTATTCCTCTTCTTATACTATTATTATTATCATCATCATCATCATCATCATCATCATCATCATCATTATCATCATTATTCAGAGAGTCTGAAAATTATTTGTAAATTTTTGTAATTTCTTTAATTTCTTAGGTAAATAGTAGTAAAAGTAAAAATAAATAGTATTATCTGTATTTGTGAAACGCCACTAAATGATTTTGAATCTTTAGAAGGGTTTTTCAGTTTTCCTTAGTCGCTAGGTGGATCCTGAGTTCGATAATTTCCACCGCGAAATTTTCTAATATCCCATTTAACTCTTCATTTTGTACCATAGCATCTGGACACCAATCCTGGATATGTTATGATCCAAAGAGTTCTTGCTTCTCGACAGCTACTGACACAATGAATTGACCTACAGAGGCCGACAGAAGTATTCGAATAATATAACATGTAACATTGCACGTACTATAAATACTGTAATATTTATTCGGCAGCGTTGAATTGTTAAACATGTAAACATTAATCTTTTGTGTCTCGGAAACAATATTTAAAATATCAGTTTACATGTGTTTCTTATACAATCTGTACCGTGTTTATTATACTGCCCCTCTTATTGGAGGACATAAGTATTTAGACGTACTCATTCGAACAGAGAGAGAAGTGGTTGGACGTACCCTACACGCCCCTATCACATACCAGTTGTGTTTATGCTATGCCTCGAGACAGTGTGCTCAAAGTTATTCAGCCGTTTGTGAACTCACAGGTAATATGGGACGTAAAGGTGGCAGAGAGTAATATCGTGATAAATATGTACAAACAAAACAAATCTATCTCTGAAATTGCCAAATCCATTAACCGAAGCAAAACTATAGTGTTCTGCATAATTCAAAACTTCAAACAGACAAATACTGTTGTAAATAAACCTAGAAATGGCGCTCCTTCTAAACTCACCACCAGAGACAGGAGGCAAATAATAAAAATGGTGAAGCAGAATCCGAGAGCCACTACATCTGAGATTAGAGGATGCCTTGAGGAATATTCTGGCACTGTGGTTCACACCAGAATAGTTGACTGGGTTTTAACTTGTACTGGGTACAATGCCCACGTTCCTTGGAAGAAACCATATGTTAATAAGGCGAAAAAGGAAAAAGGAATTTTCTAAAGAATACACGGTGATACCAACAGAATTCTGAGATAAGGTCTCTGGTCGGACGAGAGCAAATTCTGCTTATACAAGAGTGATGGACGTCTTAAAGTGTGGAGACTGCCAAATACAGAATGGGAACCTAAAAACATGGTAGCTACAGTGAAACATGGTGGCAGTAGTGTGATGGTATGGGGCTGTATAGCTTCATCTGGCTTTGGGGAACTGGTGTTCATCGATGGGATCATGGACAAATTTGAATAAAAGGGGATTCTTGAAAACAATCTTAAAAAGAGTGCAGGGTAGCTGGGATTAGGGCATTATCATTACTCCCAGCAGGACAATGATCCGAAGCATATTGCTGAAGTTGTAAGGCTTTGGATCGTGTACAACACTCCTCTCACTTTGAAGACCCCGCCCCAATCTCCAGATTTAAATCCTATAGAGAACACCTGGAAGGAACTCGAGGAGCGTGTGAGGAAGCATCATATCAGAAGCATGGACCATGTTAAAGAACTTCTTCAAACAGAGTGGAGAAATATGGACTCTGCAGTCACTAAACAACACATACAGACAATGCCCAAACGATTATCAGCAGTAATTCAAAGAAATGGGATGATAAGTAAATACTAGCTGTTCTCTGTTCGAATATTTATGTCCAGAAGTAAAGTAACCGTTTTATTTCTCCTTGTAGGGCAAATTAGTTTCAGTTGCCATTTATGAGTTTATATGTTTAATGGAAGACTCAATTGTAGCAGTTGTATTTACGTATGCTTACTCTGCGTAGCTTTAAAATAATATAAGTGATAAATCTGTTTACATTCGAATACTTATGTCGGCCTCTGTATATGTTATTGGAGGGTGTAGGGGTGACAAAGAGCGTGCCTTACAACAAAACAACTGTGAAGCAGATTTACTGGAAATATCGTCCAGAATGTCACCAGAATATTGCCATATGCCTCCACATTTTAACTGGACCCCATTTCCATTGGTCAGTTTGCAAAATAAATGTTCGGAACTGATAACTAATTCAATGTAGTTTCTGTTATATCATATTTTTTGGTTTCGATGCTAATTTTGAATATAATTCCTTATTTCTTATATTTTCATCCCCCATAATTTTCAAGCAAAAAGTTGGTTTTAACAGAATGAGAAATAAATATTAATCTCAAGACGTCCATGAAGGACAGAAAAATGAAGGTATGAGCTACGTCGGCTTGCCCTTTCAATTTGAGTGTCTGTCATTATCTAATTGCACCTTCTCATTTTAATAAAAGAGAACCCATTACTCAGCCACCTCTGTTTCTCTGCCGATTGATGAATATCTAAGCCCATCAAACGGAATTAAGTCTCTGCAGCACGACTGATAAAACTACTCCATTTTCTTCTCAAGTTACAGGCGCTTCCAGTCCTTTTCCTTGTTTTGTAGCCCGCCTTACTCAACTAATTGATGTAAAAACTGGTTCACTCCAAATCACTTGAGAGGGAAAAAGGGCCACCTATAAAACAGATGCGATTCATTGATACACGAAGCGGATTGGTTTCAGAAGATGTTCTTATTAGTACTTGATCTTGTAGCTGGTAACGAAGACTAATGTTTACGTGTAAATGTTGGGACACTTTTTTTGGATCAACTTAATTAGCAGCCGTAACTCTTAAAGAGCAAACTGGTTTGAGAGAGCTGTAGGAATATCATTAGTGCCATTTTCCCCACTTCAGAGCAATAGACGATAACGCAGTAGCCTTCGTTTATATACAATGCATAGCAGTGAATCCAAAAACATCTAAACAAATTTGAAGCCGTGACTAATTGCTTCACTTGTAACAGGCACTGAATGTCCATTATTGATCTTGAAAATCTCTAAGTCGCATCTTACATCTCATTATGTTTTTACATGATTAGTTTCTTATGGCAGCCGCATTATCACTTCATAATTCAAATTGCCATATTTAAATTAATGCAATGCTCTGTCAATTAATCTGCTCCTAGAATTAGTAGACATTTTCTCTCTTTTATCGGAGTCGTTATGAGCTCAAAATGCAATTAAATGGCAGCAGGCAAGAATGGATTCCAAGAGCCGGACAAATCTTTGAAGCTATCGAAAAGGTAGCCTTGAAATTACAAGGGAAAAAAAAACAGATAATAGTATTATATAAAATCTCGCTGAACACGTTTGTAAATCTCCTTCAAACCACAGTTTCTCTTAGTTATACTCGTATATAAATCAATATTAATATGACTCGTCGTGACTGAGTGGTTAGACAGCTTGGCTCTCACCAAGGAGGCTCGGATTTGATCCCTGGCGATCGCAATGTAAGATTAATGGTAGATAACACGACTCTGGAGCGGGTTTTCTCCGGGATCTCTGGTTTCCCCCACCATCTAATTGCACCGGTGCTCCATCGTCATCTAATGCATCATCAGTGCCATAAGTAGCAAAAGCAGGCGTTAAACCCTGCACATGCTTTCCGCACACATGTTAAAACTAATTACCTATGTTTTACCGGTAGAGTTGTTACACTCAGCTAACGACCTCGTTTTGAAAATATTCCTACCTGCAAAATAAATAACTATTTTCTACACCTATTTTGTAAAAAAAATATTGTTTTATTAATGCTATGAGTGCGTTTAGAGGAGGGCGCCACTGTTTTGTTGACAATGCGTTACGTTGTCAAGCCTTGCGATCTGAGAGGAGTGAAGATCAAGGCGGTGAATGTGTACATTTGCACAATGAAAACAACACCATATTGCATGTATAGAAAATGAGTAGTTGTCAAACATTTTTATGATTACTCACTCAGATGAGATGTTCTTCATATCCCCAAAAGCGCTTTTCGATCAGGTTTTGACCAGCTGGTCAACACACACTGAAGATGGTCAAAACCTGATCGAAAAGCGCTTTTGGGGATATGAAGAACATCTCATCTGAGTGAGTAATCATAAAAATGTTTGACAACTACTCATTTTCTATACAAGAAATATCTCACTTTTAATAACTTGACAATGTCTTCTTTAAAAAAAAAAAAAAAAAAAAAAAAAAAAAAAAAAAAACCATATTGCATGCCTTAGCCTCACCAGTAAGTGCTACACGCAATTGTGTGTGCTTTGTTTGCCGACTGAACTTCCTACGCCCCGCCCACTTGTTCTGTAACTGTTTAGTTCCTCTTCCAAAAGAAGTCTCTCATTTTGTACATAAAAGTTAAAGAATAATATTTTTGGACGGTTTGTGATGTACCAAATTTCATTAAAATGAATATTTAGGAGGTTGTTTTATAAATTTTTCTTCAGTATTAATCATAAAAGTTCTGCGCCAAGGCGTAGTGGGCTAAGGCGTTATGCTTTGATTCCCTGCCACGAAATGCGGCACAGATTCCATCCAACTCATGGAGTACGGATTTTAAGTCCCGGTTATAGGACCAGGGCCCACTCAGCATCGTGAGTAAATTGAGAAGCTTACGATAAGTAAGCGTCCCTGGTCAGGAAAGCCAACTTTACGGCTGGGGGTGCCGAGATGCTGGCCACATCTCCCCATATCGTTGGATGATCACCACCTCTACCTTGCGTATGTGGGTGTGAGGCCAGCAGTCGGGTTGGCAGGTCTGGGCTGTCGCGCCATGGTTTATTATTTATTGTTCATATACAGAGACCAGTTTGATACACAATTCTAATGTAATGTTCTGGTTACTGGGAAAACAATTTATAATTTTCATTAGGATAACAACATTAAGAAATAGGTATAAGTTTATGCAATATTAAAGATTTACTTATATTTTAATTCTTTATTAATGGAATCCAGATTCTCTATTTTCAATATCTATATTTTTCTTACAGGTTAATAAACCGACTTAAGCAAGTTAATATGTCACCCATTTCTTCGGGTTAAATTATATGGAGTTGGTACTACTTAATTATGCCCAAATAAGGGGTTCACACCTAATATATTCTAAATAAATGTGTTCAGTACTCCATAGGATAAGCACATATTTAACTAAGGTCCCCACCATTGTGATTCCTTGCATATATAAAGTAACATTACAAATATATACCAAAAGCTATTATCTTCTTGGAAAGCACAACACTGCCAATCAAATAGACTTTGGAACATTAGTAATGTTTCCAGAAATGAGGCACCTTTAACCCGGTTTTGAAGACATAAAATAGTTTTGCTCAGAACTGTAAGGAGGTAAATGCACATCCATGACCCATGTTCAGACGGCGTCATGTTCAGTGGAGAGAACTCATTTTTATCACACAAAAGTGTGCTACAAGACAACATAAAATCGTCCATGCCATACAATTTGCTCATATATGTAGGTATGTAGTTATCTACTGCAAGCAAAACAAAACAAAAAATGGAAAGAAAGAAAGAAAATGAAGAGAAAGAACGAACCAAAGAAAGAAAACTGGAAAGAAAGAAAGAAAAATGAAGAGAAAAATAGAAAAAAGACGAGAGAAAGATAGAAAGATGATAGAAGGATAGAAAGAAAAAAGAAGAAAAGAAGGAAGGAAAGAACGAAAGAACGAAAGAAAAAATAATGAATGAAAGAAAGAAAAAGTAGGAAAGAAAGCAAGAAAGAAAGAAAGTAGGAAATAAAGAAGGAAGGAAGAAAGGAAGCAAGGAAGTGAGGAAGCGAAGGAGGGAGGGGGATGGGGTGTGGGAGCGAGGAGAGAAGGAAGGAAGGAAGGAAGGAAGGAAGGAAAGATGGAAGGAAGGAAGAAATAAAAATCCGATATATCTATTTTGTATGAATGTCTGTGTGTTTCCTCTAATATTTTGTGATAGTGTGAACCTATGAAAAAAAAGTAAAGTAATCTAATATTTCAGAATAAAATATTTATATGTTTGGTCTTAGTCTATGGCACAGGAGCTAATGAAGACTACATAAATTATAAAAAAAAGCTTATATCATAGGCGCATAATCTAAAATAAGAAACATAGGGAACTATCCATAAAGAAAGCCTAAGCGAGCCTAATTCATATTGCATAAAAGTGAGGAAAAGAGGGCAAGTGAAAGAAAGAGCGAAGGATTTAGAGAGAGAATTAATTATGCTTAGCATTGAGAGCATAATATATCCTTTACTACTGTACCTTATTTCTAGAAATATAAATATTCTCCTGGATAATATAAATACATGTTATGTGTAATTGTGGGGCAGGGGTTGTCGTCAGCCAGTGATTCATGCTGCGTCTTCATGCATTTTTTTGCAAGTCTGTAGTTAATTTTGGTCCCCAGTTACCTTGTTCCTGCCCCTTTATGCAGCACTCATTAATTCACATTTAGCCGTGACGCCCATAATGATCAGAATGTATTGTGCCAACGATAATGGTTTGAAGAAGTATAGCTTCCATTAGCGGGATTTAGCGGAGACCAATATCCTTCGTTGATTGTGTTGCATAAAATTGTGCTCCACTAAGTGGCGGTGTTTATTGGGCCAAAAAGTAAAGGCAAAAGTACCTAGGCAGCACCTCAAGAGATGGAAGTTACCTTGGTATATAATAGACGGGGAGGAAGAAAGATGTCAGCTTTGTTGATGGATGGGTAATTAATACACAATCACTCCGGCTGTGTTAAGGAGAGCAACTTCTTCTATTGCCGACGGGAGAAGAAGCCTCGGGGCCAAGAAATCTTTGGAAGCAAGCTAGCGATCTTTCTTCTTCGCCAGCGAGTGCGGGCGTCTGAAAGGTACATTATAAGCCGCGAGATTGATAGTAATTAGTTTGTCAGTGACGTGGCGATGATGATGATGATGGTAATGGTGGAGTTTTAAGTTAACGTCACTTTGTGCGCTATAATAATCAGGAGAGTGAACTTAGAAGAAAATAAAGAACAGGAGCAGGAACAAGTGGTAAAAATAGAATAAAGGGTTAAAGTTCATCATCAGTTTGATCCCTGGGGCTGAAGTTGCGTGGTTCATAGGTTCCATGTGTCTCGTATTGGACTGCAAATCTAAGTTCTTAGAATAAAAGGCTGATGAGTCAGTCAGCTAACTCAACTGGCCAAATTTATTTCCTCGGAACTGTAATTTAAAATAGTAAATTAAAAATACATTACAACTCTGCTTAACCGAAATAAAGAGTATAGAACCATTTCAAATAATGTTAAATACTCGTATAATACCTATATGTACAGTGCGATGATGATAAGATGATAATATATATATATATATATATATATATATAAGGGCGGTCATCAGCGCCCTTTAAAAAACTAGTGATGGCAAAAGCCAGATATAAAACATTCTAAAAACTATACAAGTGTAACAAAACCTATTAAAAATACACGTACATAAAAAAACATCAATCAAAACCTACTAAAAATTTCGTTCACTAAATCCTAAACTCTAAACTAGACAAGAATCTAAAAACCTTCTCCACGGGTCTCCATGCACGGCCTACACGTGGGTGGGACTGTTGACTGTCTCCCTCAACCACGAAGAGGAGCCCACATGAGGGAGACTGTTGGCTCGGGACCCCGGGTGCGCCAAACCCGTACCTACCGAAGTAGGCCCCTGGAGGAGTAGAGTGCGATCCAGGACATACGTGCAACTTTGGGAGAATATAATACACAATCGGGAGATTACATTACATTATTTACATATCAGAGAGAAAGTTGGAAGTGTCCTCCACCAGTTTCTATACATGTTTGCACTCGTCTCACCATATTCTATGAAGTTTTACGGAGAGTATCCTCGCCAATGTTACTTATTTCGGTTCGAATAGATTCCTTGAGAACAGCAGTTGTACGTGGTCTATTTTTGTACACCATGTTGTTTAGATGTCCCCACAAGAAAATATCCGGTGAGGTTAGGTCTGGGGATCGGGTGGCCACAGATCATTTGAGATTATTCAATTATCAAAGAAGTTACAAGTTACACGTTCCATGGTGTCATTAAATGTATGGCATGCTGCTCCATCTTGCTGGAAGTAACCTTCTCTCAATTCGATGTCATCCAGATGCTCCATAAATGTATTGAAGATGCCCATATAAACTTCATTGTCTACAGCCGTATCAAAGAAAATGGCACATGTAAGACTTTCAACTGTCAAAACTAGTCGGTGTTGTCAATTCTTCCAGAACCACTGAGATCATTAAAACAAATTTCTACATTCTACGAGCCTATTGAAATGGTTCAGGTTAATGTGGATAGCACTATATTTCGTGTATATGATGGATTGGAAATAATTTTAAGTAACGAATGAGAGGATTTCAAATGGATGTAATAATGTTTAGTAAAAGTTTCTGAAATGTTGGACTCACATGACTTTCTCTGTCCACTGTTAAAACTATTCTAACAGAGATTAATTCTTCTATTTATACTTAACTAAACAAAAAGTGACATAAATTAGGTGCTTAATCGAGATCTTTATGCTCTATATAAAGGTTTTTTTTTTTTTTCAAAATTAGTGTCCTATCTTTAAAATGTGGTGACTGCCGTTGTTATTAAGTTACAGCAGTCATATTTTTCATGTGGTGACAGTTGTTATTGACAAATATCCATGGAACCTAGAAATAATCATTTCTTCCCTACTAGCCTTGTGTAGGCTAAGGTTTCGATGAGTAGAGTCAGACCGAAAAATTCAATGCCATAGCCTGGGTTTGACCACGGATTTCCCGCTCTCCTTGCGGTTGCTCATGTAGACACGTTGGCCATAGTAGCTCAGAGGTTTGGGCAACTACACGGAGAGCGGGAGATCCGTGGTTGAAATCCCGGCTATGGCATTGAATTTTTAAGTCTGACTCTACTCAACTAATCCATGAAACCTTAGAGCATTCTGCAACTTGTAGAAATTGTGAAAATTTAATGCCAAAATGAATCATCTGTTCGCCAAACCTTCATGTTTTGCGTGATTCCGGGGTCCTATAAGGGACTATTTTTGGTCTCAACTGGATGGTATGGATCCCAGATGCTTCTGGTACCAGCAAGATGGTGCCACATGACATACCTCTCTTGAAACAGTCGATCTTTTGAAGGGGAAGTTTAGAGGTTTCATCATTTCTCGTGGTGGCGGTGTTAACTAACCCAGGAGCTCATGTGATTTAATGTCGTTGGATTACTTCTTGTGGGGTTATGTTAAATCTCGAGTTTATGCCAACAAACCAGAAACAGTAATTAAACTTGTGAATAACATTACGCGTGTTATTCGTGCAATTTGTCCCAGTTCACCTCCTTCTGTCATTGGAAATTGGGTCAATCATATACACGATACTCAACGAAGACGGGGCGGTCGCTTAACTGATGTTTTCTTCCATACGTAATGACATTATGTTCCAAAATATAGAATAAATAAAGCTCTATAAGTTATAGAACGTGTTTTTATTTAAGTTAGAAAATAGTACACTCTTGCTGAAAGACCCTATAGTAAAATTTCCTCTATCTCTTGCGGTTACCAGTTATTCAGAAGTCATTAAGATAAAAGGCCTTCAAGAGAGCATTACACTAAAATGCATGATATACCATTTCGTTTGTAGTGTATCATACGCATATGGTAATTGAGGCGGTCCGGCCCGTAGTGAACCACGTCGAGCTCTCTCTTGTGCTCAACCCCTCACAGTTAAGGATCGGTGGCGTGAGGAGGTTAAGGAAAGGCAAATTGTAACCGGTTCGAGGTGACTTGTAGCTCCCGCGTGAGGACTCTCATCTGTACTTCAGGAGTGGGTGCGTCCTGACTGGTTGTGGGTTGAATGATGACACCTCGAATTTGGTAGACAGAAGTTTATTATTGTCCTTAGGCTCCGTTGCTCGCCACAGTAAAGTCATCGTCGGTGTGGTTGCTGTGTTCAGCGTTACTGTCAATGTTTTGATGTCAAAAGCAGGGGCAGTAGCACTGAGTAGTCGAACTGGATATACTTATCATCTTCCCTATAAATTACTTTTTGCGCTAACTCTCACTGGAGTGATTGCTAGATATTGCACTTTGTCTCTGTGCACGTCGAAGAAGTGTACTTATTAGGCGGCGCCGAATACGCTTCCGTCTCACGTGTAGCTCAGGACCGAAGTGTTCTTACTAGGAAAACCTACTTTCCGCCATCACTTTGAATTACTCCCACTCTAGGTATTTCTCGGAGTTTGCAAAATCACATGAACAAATATCAATTTTCTCTTGGCTGGTAACTATCTCCACGTGAGGTCAGTGTTCAGAATTTCCAGTTTCGGACCTAACATCAGATACGCTTTCTCTAACGGTCCGCATGCAAAAATTTATGCGGAAGCATGCGTTCTGAGTGACGGTCAAAATCTTATAGCCTGTTGTCAGAAGCACGCATGGGATTTTAACAATGGGTTGGTTTTCGACTGGGATGCGCCAAATTTGCCTTGAGGGTAAAACAGACAGTAGAGTAGGGTTAGTTGTTTACAGGGATTGCTAAGGGAGTTTACTGACCTTCGCAGAGTGGCCTTGTCACTGTGGTCTTGTCTCTGGAGTATATGCTAGCATTATGGCATATATCTATTCTGGTATACGTCATTTATATATATATATATATTCGTTTGTTTATGTTAATGTCTTTCTGATATCAAGTTATATGTCGTCTCAGTGTTCCCGAGTGACAGGGTCTGCGTCATAATTTAATAAAATTGTGGGAGATATTTTTAAATCTTGTTTTCTGAAAATGCTTTTCTGAATTCAGGAGGTCTTAAGTCACGCATTTCCTAGGAAATCTCGATATTAAAATGTTGGGTAGGATACATATCTTGCTATATTTAAATATGTAGTGGAGAAGTTATGAATACCCATTTCTAGTCTTGATATCCGTAATGCCTGAATTCGTCATACACTGTAACTCTGTCGCTGTCATCATGCCCGCTTCAACACTTTTATGTTTTCGCTATTTCTTAAAACCAAACATACTATATTGACAAACACCAATAGTAAAACAACAGAAAGCTCCTGCATTTAATACATATGCAGGTAGATAGGTAAAACATTTCTTGGGATGTATTGGGGTGGAAATTAACTGTTTACAATATTAAGACAATTATTGCAATTTCGGTTGGGGGACAGAAATTTGCCAATTATGGCACTATCATAATCACTGCGAATTTAAGTATCTCTATTTTCCTCTTTTACTTTTTTCCTTTCCATATTTTTGTTTTCAGTTATGAGCAGTACGGTTAAGCTAGGTATTATTGTATTGTGACTTTGTAGGTTCCTAGAATTAAAAGTCTTGTTTGCAGAAACTTTATTGCAGAAAAAGACGCTTTGTACACCCCTTGCCACAATAAAAATGACGTGTCATGCACAAGTCCTCAAGGTCGTCTTGTTCCACTGCAACACTTAAACAAACAAAAGAATTCACTGTGGTACACTTCAAATGTCTACACACTCACAATTACTGCACAGCTACAACTCAATTACAACTCACTAGCAACTGACTGCGCTCTAACACTTTGCCGGCTTTTATACCTCCAGTCATTGTTCTACGAGGGCTGTTCAATAAAGACTGATCACTTTTTTTGACAAGGTACCTTTACTCATCCTCATAACTTTACGGTCCTTCTCAAAATAGTCTCCCCAAATACGATGCACTTGTCGCAGCGTTTCTGCCTGTCTGCAAAGCCATGCTGGAAACCATGTTTTGAAAGATCCTTCAAAATCGCCTCACCACTGCTTCTGATCATGGATAATGCGTCCTACGAAGGCGCTTCTTCAAGTTAGCGGATAGAAAAAAGTCACTGGGGATAAATCCGGACTATAAGGAGGGTGAGAGATACACCTCACGTTGATTTTTGCAAGATACTCAGCAACAACATTAGCAATTATGCGGCCAGTCATCGGGGTGCAGCATCCAGCCTGCTTCACGGAAATGTGATCTTTTGCGCCTGATATGGATTTGCAATGTTTTCAGGACATCCCTGTAGTATTGTCTAGTTTCTGATGTGTGTGCAGGTACAACATGCTGATAAATCATTCCATGAACATCAAAAAATAAATGACCGTAACTTACCCAGCAGAAGCAACCACTTTTGCGTTTTTGGGGGTTGGTGATGAAGGAGATTTCTACACTGAGCTTTGCTGTTTAATCTTAGGATCAAAATGATGTAGCCAAGTTTCATCAGCAATGATTACGTTTGAAAGAATCTCCGGATCTTCCTCTAACATCAAATTTAACTGTATGCTATCTCCATTGCAGCGGTAGGCGATACTGAACATATCTGGACTTGCCTGCTTCTCACAGGCGGGAACCAGGAGTACCAACAATGAAACTACTACGGCGTGTTTGTTTCACATCAAGCTAACAGAATATCATAAGATTGAATTTTAGTACGAAAAATTATGATCATTCTTTATTGATCAGTCCTCGTATTTGGCATTTTAATTTTTGTCTTATAAATAATCTTAATACATCGTATACTTAAAAACTAAGTGTATTTATTTTGAGAAAAGAAAAATTTTCGATAATGTTTCAGGTAAAGGAGAGTTTGAGTAGAGGGTTATCTTGGAAGTTTTCGTGTCATAAACTTTCAATATTTTAGTGACAGGTGTCCGACTTGTATAGACACAGAGGACACAATTGGAGATCTACTATAAGTATAATGAACGGAAGAGTAACGTATTCATCCGCATTCGGGAGGCCCGGGTTCGATTCGTGGCCGACCTACCTGACTTCCCGGGTCGCAAGGCGAATGCTTCATAGGTTAATTCATCCCCCGAAATGCCTATCCCTCCATTTCATCTCGGCGCTGCATGGCAGGATGATGTGCTATGAGTATAAAAAAAAACTTCATCTGGTAGGAGGACATATCCGGTCCCCGAGCCCCTCTGGTGGGCCCTTTCCGGATCGCAGTGGGTTTAACTGCCGGTTGTGCTGGCTCCAGGGAATACGAATTACTACAAGGTTGAAATTAGTGGAATTTAGATATGCGAATTTCTACAAAATTAAAGTTATATGCATTCACATTTCAAATAATTTCAAAATTACAAGACTATATTTTCTATTTGCTTTGTACAGACCTGGGACTGTGAAACCATAATATTGGTTGGCGTGGTTCCACATGTGTTCTTGACCCATCGTCAAAATAATAAAAGTATAAAAATTACTATAAACTCCCTGGTGATGTAGGCAAACTTTTGACAACTTATTGTGATTCAGAATAGTCACTGATTACTAGTTGGCAGATAAACACGCCCCGGCAGACTGTGACAATTGACGGTGAGTGAGTCTGGGTGAGTAACTGAGCGCCTGTTACTAAATAAACAGGTTTACCAATCCATCACTAACACTTTTTATGTGCTACAAATTGGTAGGAATTCACAGCGACTCCTGCTGGCCTGCCGGGCAGTTTCCAACTGGTAAAGTGTAGGAACCCTGCCCTCTGCACTGTCGTGGCTCCTTGGAACAGCCGCCTTCTTTCTCCTCTTTCCTCGTATTCTTCCCGAGTATGTCCCACTTGAGCCATAGATACAATAGGTCAAGACTGGTCATATTGCCGAATCCCCTCTGTACCTTAATCCAATCCAATCAAACGTCCACAGTAGCATTATGTAGGGGAAAAGCACTGGGTCGCGTCGTTCAAGAAAATCCAAGATATCCCAACCGGTTGCTACAAGAAACAGTTCATATTACATTGCAAGGACAACCTCAGGTATTGTGCCGATTTGAGTAGGGTTTACTTCAATTTATATCTCAATGCTTTCACGTGTGTTCGAGAGCGAAATTTACAGCGTACCAATTATGTGCGAATATATTTAGCGAGAAATAGGTTGTTTCCTATATCTTTAAAATTTTACCTTCTCTGTCATTCAAAGTGGAATGCAGTCTACCCAAAAGTTCGATTCCAGATTAAACTGGAAATACAGGATTTGAGGTCCACTGAATCGAAAAAGTATTTTTAGAAAAAAGGTATGTGTCTTTCACTCTATGAAACTCAAAATAAGAAGTATTAGAGTTCAAACTCTACCAAAGATGCTAAATAAATATTCTAAAGAATGTCTCTGTACCCTGAAATACACTTGGATGGAAAAATAATCTAAAGCTGTTAATTTTTCAGAAACGTTCTTTTTTTTCGATATGAGTAAGATATGTCCATGGAAAATGAAATCTGTATCTTGAATTCTTGAATTTTCTGTTCCAAGTGGCTGAAATCGTTTTCATTATGAATAACTGGTGTAATTAGTAAAACTTAAAAGATAAGTGGTGTCTTACAACACAATAAAATTTAGATCTCACTGAAACACACGTGTGCAATCATTTTTTATATATTTTTGCTATATTCCTTGATAAGCACTTGTAAAATAAAATAAAATTTTATCGGCTTTTTATGTCTTGGGCATGACAAGGAATGGAACTTCAAAAATCACATAGCGCTTGACTCTTAAACGTTTTGACCATTGCATAAAGCATACTTTGTTCACTTATCTACAAGGAAATTGCAACAAGGCAATTTCTATGAATATGTATCTCGATTTTCATGATATGCATAGAAATTAGTGTTTGTAATAATAATTTGCACTGCAGTAGCACCAGCTGTTTTAGCTTTGCTATTGAAGTAATGAGTAGCAAGTAACATTTCGAATCAACGATGTAAATTCTGATCTGGACGAGTCGTTTAGGGCTTTCCTATATAGTTTAAAGCTCGGATTGACATTCGGAATTTTACTTCGGAGAGTTTACAAGCAATAATAGTCAAATTATTATTAACTTTATCGGACACTGGCAAGTATTAAAATGTTGCATCAGCGATGGTGGCAATGCAGTGTCACCGCACTGAACTTTGAACGATACTGATAACTCAATTAACAGCTCAGCGATTTAGTGCAATTGGAACTGCTGCTACTTGAATAATTAATATAACGGCACTTTCCTTCGTCCAGGTCCCATGGTGTAATGGTTAGCACTCTGGACTTTGAATCCAGCGATCCGAGTTCAAATCTCGGTGGGACCTACAAAATTTTATTTCGTGTCAAAGTGTTATAACTGAGCCAGAAGCAGAGCTGGACAAGTGGATTACCTGTACACGCAATTGTTAAATATTCCTAAAACTCATTTCTTGAAGAAGTAATATACTGTACCTTATTAATTTTTAAAATCAGAACGTCAATAAAATTTATCAATCTTTCTGTTTACGTTCACAAATATTTGATGCTTACTGAACATTAGTACATAAAATTAATAATTAATTTGTTTTATGAAATGGCAATATAAAAATTATGAACGATTGCTAGGAGAAAAGAAAATCAATAATTTTGTTTGCTGTGAAAAGATGAAAAGTTTTGCATACTAATGGAAAATCAATAATCTTGATAAGGAGATATTCTGTAATCTTGATAGTGATGAGCAGACTGCAGGAGTGATGAGTTTTATGTAATTAATGAAAGATATTTATTAATAAAGTAAGGATTTGTCGATATGTTGGAGGTAACCTGCAATGATTGACGAGAGCAGATGTTCGAGCAAAATTCAACCAAGATTATACACAACCAAATTATATATTCATCGCAATTGCATTAGCTTATCTCATATTTCTGAGTAATTATTATTAACTCTTTATATACATTGCACATATTTGTAACGACGAAAGAAAGCCCGCTTTAAAATCAAGACGATACAATTGGTGATCTGAAGAAACTGATAGCCGTAAAAGTTGATACGAGATTGGAAAGAATTGTGGATACAACAAAGAAATACTGCTGCAGCTTTGGACTTTGAGTGATACTGATAACTCGATTAACAGCTCAGCGATTTAGTGCATTTAGAACTGCCGCTACATCAATAAATAGAATAACGGCACTTTCCTTCATCGAGGTCCCATGGTGTAATGGTTAGCACTCTGGACTTTGAATCCAGCGATCCGAGTTCAAATCTCGGTGGGACCTACAAAATTTTACTTCAACTGTCAAAGCTTGAAATTACTATAAGAAGTGTGATAATTGTGCCAGAAGTAGAGCTGGACAAGTGGATTACCTGTACATACAATTGTTAAATATTCCTAAATATCATTTCTTGAAGAAGTAATAAACGAAGATTATTAATTTTTAAAATCAGAACATCAATAAAATTTATCAATCTTGCTGTTTACGTTCACAAATATTTGATGCTTACTGAACATTAGTACATGAAATTATTATTATTATTATTATTATTATTATTATTATTATTATTATTATTATTATTATTATTATTATTATTATTATTATTATTATTATTATTATTATTATTATTATTATTATTATTATTATTATTATTATTATTATTATTATTATTATTATTATTATTATTATTATTATTATTATTATTATTATTATTATTATTATTATTATTATTATTATTATTATTATTATTATTATTATTATTATTATTATTATTATTATTATTATTATTATTATTATTATTATTATTATTATTATTATTATTATTATTATTATTATTATTATTATTATTATTATTATTATTATTATTATTATTATTATTATTATTATTATTATTATTATTATTATTATTATTATTATTATTATTATTATTATTATTATTATTATTATTATTATTATTATTATTATTATGATTATGATTATGATTATGATTATTATTATTATTATTATTATTATTATTATTATTATTATTATTATTATTATTATTATTATTATTATTATTATTATTATTATTATTATTATTATTATTATTATTATTATTATTATTATTATTATTATTATTATCATTATTATCATTATTATCATTATTATCATTATTATCATTATTATCATTATTATCATTATTATCATTATTATCATTATTATCATTATTATCATTATTATCATTATTATTATTATTATTATTATTATTATTATTATTATTATTATTATTATTATTATTATTATTATTATTATTATTATTATTATTATTATTATTATTATTATTATTATTATTATTATTATTATTATTATTATTATTATTATTATTATTATTATTATTATTATTTTTATTATTATTATTAATATAATTATAACGTAGTAATTGTAGCTATGTTGGTCATAGTAGCTCAATGGATTAGAGTGGCTGGACGGAGACCAGAAGATCCGTGGTTCAAATCGCGGCTTTAGCATTGAATTTTTCAGTCTGACTCTACCCTTTCATGTTATGTGTTCTGTTAGTATGTTTCTCTATAACAAATACCTGTAAGGCATACTTGCTGATCGATGGATAATAAAATAAAAAGATGAGAAAAGTGGTTACAACTAGTTAAAGATTATATTTTTCGTCCAATATGTCACGGAAACGTATGTATGAAAGAATATGCCATGTACCGTCATTTACTGCTACCGGGTTTCCTTTGAAGGAACCGCTTGCAAAATAATTATTGCAAATAATATTTACAACTTCGGTAAGCTATGTAGTGCTGACTACTTATGGAATAGGGCAAATCCGTAAACTTCGTTACCCAACCTGGTAATAAACATTGAAGAATATGCCATCCACTAGCTCTTCAATATGTTTTGAACTGCCGAGACTACATCTCTTTCATCTTCACTGATTGAATGAGTTCTCACCGTATACTTAGACTACTGTCTATTAATTACCTAATTCAACATAAACACATGATATATCATCAAGGCATAAACAAGGGAAAACAAATTACATTAACTGGATCTCGTCACATGTTGGTATAATTGGCAATGAGATCGCCGATGCAACAGCAAAGGAAGCCACTGGACCACCTCAAGCTAACACAATGCAGATCTCTACACCAGAAGTTTCAGCAGTGCATATATTAAAAGGATCATTGTTCAGAAGTGGAAACACATCTGGTGTTCTTCCTCCAACAGCAAGCTGTAAGCTTCGTATTCTACAATTAACTCCAATCCCAAATTCTTGGGCAGTCGCCTTCGACGACCTGATTGTTCTCATCTTTTAAAACCTGGTGTTCCACGTACATGTCACCAGTGACAAAGTTCTCTGGCTGTCCAACATTTAATCATAGATTACCTTAAGTAATGTGACTCTATTCCGAATAAACTCTCAGAAAATCTCAGGCAACAAAATGTGTATAATATCCTCCAGTTCTTAAAAGAAATTCAGCTGCACAAAGATTTGTAATAGTTATAAATAATAAAATGTTCATGTTTGTTTATTAAAACCAGACAATGTAGTCGTGATATGTTCTCTTCTTTAAAGCAACATTAACCATTAAATTAAAAAAAAATACAAATTAAGATCTAATGGATTATCATTCCACTATTTCGTTAACGTCTTTATTCCTTGCCCTTTTACTCCCAAACTTATACGTAGAGGTAGAGAGAAGCCTATTGCTATGTTCTGTGCTTCTCTTTTATAGCTTAGACCAAAAATGCCCAACTGTATACTCTAACTCCATTGAATATATGGAGTATATATAAACATCAATTGAGATAGTCGATTAATTTCATGGGAAAAATTTTTTAGTGACCTAACCTACGACCATACACCATGAAAACAAATTCATGCGTGGAGAGGTAAAGGTTAATGCTCCGAAGTTCGAATCCAGCGATTTGAGCTCAGATTTTAGTGACACATTATTCAGCAAAACACCAATATCAGGCATTAAAATAATACATAAGTAAAGCACAGTGTAATTGTGCGGAAGAATAAATGTGTAGTAATATCAGTACAGTTTTTTTGTCTATAGAAAATAATCGTGGAATTTAAACCCCTGTCTGATGATTAATATAAAATATTAAAAAAAAAAAAAAAACATCGATGCAACAAAACATTAGTTAGCCAATCAAATTAATTCCACAATTAATATAGCATTTCTGTTTCTTTGTTCTAGTGTTTCGTATGTGTTGGTTTGGTGAAACTAACTTCGAATATCTTGCCGGAAAACAAATGATGGTCACAATTAACAGGTGCTGATCAAGTAGCCAAAATAATTCTAGGTAGGTGATAAAATGTTGGATAAGAAAGTCGTGATTGGTCGAACGACGTTGTTTAGTGTGTGATGGTCAGTTTATATTCTGAAACCAGCAAACGGTGTTATCATATAGCATGTCACTCTACTTGACAGTACAAATAATAGAGCTCAAACCAGTCGTATTCTTATCGCGGTCCCATGGTGTAATGGTTAGCACTCTGGACTCTGAATCCAGCGATCCGAGTTCAAATCTCGGTGGGACCTAATAAATTTTATGTTCATCTTTATAAGTCATAAATCTCAATTGTAAATATTTAAATACTCCAGAAACACAAACCCAGCTCCATATTGCAATTCCTAGTGCAAGGAGTTTTTAATCCTAGAACTACTGCTCCAAATCCTGGCAACATTTCGCCTTATGTATTGTTCTTCTAAATTCGAATTTCAATTATACAAATTGTATCAGCTTACACGAAGCATATAGTATCTTAAATATAATACATATCATTTTTTTTTAGATATTTACATATTTTTTCCTTATTCAGCAATCTTTAAATGTTAAATCGCAGACATTTGCTCCTAGTACTCTGGTTAGTACTCTGAATTCTATGTCTAGTGATGCAAATTCAAATCGCAGAAGGACCTTCAGCATTTTATTTTGTTTAGACATGCTTTGAATTTCCATTAAAGGTATTACAGTGATACCGAAAGGTAATAATTTAATATTGTGGTGCAGATAATAAGGACTCCTTCTTTGGTCAACACTGTTATCAATTTCAATTGGATAGCTTTCAACACCGCCAAAAGTTTAAGCTAGGTGTAATGACTAGCGCTCTGGACTGAGAATCTAGGGAGTGAGTTTGAACTCTTAGATTCAACTCTTGCTTTTAACTTTAATTACGGACATTGTAAAATTCAATTGGGAGCATTAAATTTTTTGTAAGGAAAACACAATTACACAGGAAATGGTTAGCAGTGTAGGCTGAAAATGTAACAATAAGAGATCTGAGATGGCTCAAAATTACAAGGACGTACTTCAAAATAATAGCTTCACATTGAAGCTATAGTGTGAAAAATCTCTGCTCGTATAGTAAATATGTAAAGTATGTAACTCTGCCCAAACATTGACTGTTAAGACTTCACCAGAAATATAAGAACTATATGTTTTGAGGCTTTCGAATTAAAAAAAAAAAAGAATAAAGAAAATATCCGACTCTGTACGTGTGTATGCTGCTCTATGTCTGTGAACAATATGACTAAAACAAGGTCGGTTAAATACTCACTTGGTATTTAAACTGAGCACCTTCCAGGTAGACGAAACAAATATTTTCTAGAAAATAATCCCATTCTAAGCTTCTTTTACACTGATAATGTTTCGAAAAGTTTGAGTTCCTAAAAGATGGTCATAATAACTTATACTAAATTGCATATGTTTGAAATATTTTCATTAAAAATAAAATGTTTATTTTGAATTATCTGGGAAAAACCTCTGAACTCCGCTTCATTCTAGTGATCTTTCATAGCTAAAATATGCAATAAATATTACAATACGAGGGCTGTTCAATAAAGATTGATCATAATTTGTTATGGTCATAATTTTTGGCATTAAAATTCAATCTTGTTATATCCTGTTAGCTTAATGTGAAATAGACATGACATAGTAGTTTCATTGTTGGTACTCCTGGTTCCCGCCTGTGAGAACCAGGTAAGTTCAGACATGTTTAGTATCGCCTACCGCTGCAATGGAGGTAACATGCAGTTAAAGTTGATGTTAGAGGAAGATCCGGAGTTTCTTTCAAACGTAATCACTGCTGATGAAACCTGGCTACATCATTTTGATCCTGAGAGCAAACAGCAAAGCTCAGTTTGGAAATCTCCTTCATCACCAACCCCCAAAAATCAAAAGTGGTTTCTTCTGCTGGGAAAATTAGGGTCGTCTCATTCTTTGATTTTCATGGAATGGTTTATTAGCATCTTGTACCTGCACACACACATCAGTAACTGGACAATATTACAGGGATGTCCTGAAAAAATTGCAAGTCCATATCAGTTGCAAAAGACCACGTTTGCATGAAGCAGGCTGAATGCTGCACCACGATAGTGCATGGCCGCATATTACGAAAGTTATTGCTGAATATCTTGCAAAAATCAACGTGAAGTGCATCCCTCACCCTCCCTAAAGTCCGGATTTAGCTCAATGTGACCTTTTTCTATTCCCTAAGTTGAAGAAAGGCCTTCGTGAGAGGCATTATCCATCATCAGAAGCAGTGGTGAATGCTGCGGAGGCGATTTTGAAGGATCTCTCAAAAATGGTTTCCAGCATGCCTTTGAAGGCTGGCAGAAAGGCTGGGACAAGTGCTTCGCATTCAGGGGAGAGTATTTTGAGAAGGACCTTCAAAATTATGAGGATAACTAAAGGTACGTTGTCAAAAAAAAGAAAAAGTGATAATTCTTTATTGAACCACCCTCGTACTAAAAGCAGCTCACATTTAACTACACAATTTATGTGCATTTGTGTGTGTGCATGTGTGTGTGTGTGTGTGTGTGTGTGTGTGTGTGTGTGTGTGTGTGTGTGTGTGTGTGTGTGTGTGTGTGTGTGTTACCACCGAGCCAATTCCTCATAAATCTCGTAAGTGAAAATGTGTATTTGAAGAAGCGTTTTTGCATATAAATGGTACCTAGTAACTAAAAATGACACAATAATCTTGTAAATTACACCAAATAGGAGAAATATTTCAACGCTGTACTTTAGTAACCTTTGGTAAAATGCCAGCATAAATGGATGAAATGGAAGATTACTGCATCCCAAAGCTGCTACTAAATGAAATTATAAACCTATGTATAAGACAAATATTAGCGAATTGAAAAAAAAGCATAACAAAGCAAAACAAAGAAAGGAAACATGGCCAAAGAAAATATTTAATTTATGAGATCGGACAAGCCTTCGAAGATTAATCAGTAAAGACGACGACTATTATGATAATGATGATGCCATTTATGTTGATAATGCTTTCAAGTATTTTCACCTCTGTCAGCGGCACTCATTTATATAATCTTCAGCCAAAGGAAAATCTAAGATAAGATTCCTTTTAGATTTTAAGAGAAACATAGCCACGCAGTATCGGGTCAATCTATTGATCGAAAGTAACGTTGTCTTTTGTATTTATGCCGAAACTGGTTCTTAGAATTTGCATGTGTTATGTATTGCTTATCAAAGTTGTCTAGTTCCAGATATTCTGGTTATATATTTTGTTTCCATGAAACTTTATCTAACTCACAACACTTTTCTTGTGTTTTAAATCAACAAGCTAAGTAGATCACCTTCTGGAAATAGAAATGGGGACAGATGGGTTACAACATACCGAAAGACACACCTTCTGCTACTGTGTACTTTCGCTTGTCTTTATGTCAATGCACACCTTTGATTAGTTATCACTAGGGCTCGGAACTTGTTTAACTAAAATTCACTAAAAATGAGCTATAAAATGTCTTTAAAATACCAAAAATGCGCATAAAATGTAAAAAAATGGCCTAACAAAAATTAACAATTTCTTTCATTATAATAAATTAATAGCTGTCACAGACAAGTAATGAATATATGGTTGGAATAACCATATTTTAAAATTAACTTTCTTAGTAAATAATGTAATTATTGTTACTAAATACTAAATATAGGTCATCAGGTCATTTTCAATTTTATAAAATATGAAGAAATAAGTTACTGTATCCATTAGCCAAAACATAGCCTACTTAGCGTTTCTGCACACCACCACGGTCATCTTCAAATTATCAAAAGTAAAGGAACGGTGGTTGTCAGTTAAAACTGTTTTATACTTTGAGAAACTTCTCTCCACTTCCACAGATGTTATAGATGCATATTTGAAAATTACTAGTCACTGCCTGTTAAATCCTGTTCAGAAGTATCAGTTCTGAAGTTTCTCCTGACAAGATATAGGCAATCTGACGAAATGTTTGGTATCCTTTATTTTCGTCCAACATAAATTTTAGTTTCTGTCTAATTTTTTCTCCAATTCCACTTTTTACATTTTGTATCGTCTCTTCCACAATCCTCATTAACTCAGTAGACTTATCCAATGTCATGCCACTTTCTTCAAGGCGGGTTGTGGAATCGGTCAAAAATGTAAAATTTGATTTAATGAAAGCTAATTTACCTTGGATTTAAGTATCAGGAAACAGATCCTGTGCGCTCTCAGTTGCCTTAGAATCTGCCCTATCAAAGCCATTTACCACTTCTCTCACTATTTGAAACTTGTCACAATGGTTTATACATGCAGTTACATGTACATATATATAAAGTTATACATGCAGTATATATATACAAAGCCCATGGGTCAGGGTCAGATATGGGTCAAGGAATCGAACTCGGGCTTCCTAACTGTAGTATTAGCTATTTTGAGTTCTCAGATCATGGCCGTAGGAAATTCTTATGAGCAAAGAATTCTCAGTTTATGGCTTGACACCAAGATAGATAAAAGCAGGGTGACTATACACATTTAAATGTGCAAAAAAGGGAAACTAACCTATCTACGTGCCTATCTACTTGAGATTGGACTCATATCTGTACTTATATCTGTAACCGCAGTATCTGGCAGCGATTAGAAGACGCCGAATTAATCGAAATCAGTTAATTAAAAAAGAAGATAAATTAATAAAAATGCTTTGCTAAACTAATATAAAACTCTTGTATAAGATTTAGAGTAATGATTAAAATAGGAGTTCACTTAAAGAACAAGAAGGGAAGAATAAAATTTAATATAGCATTCAAACTAGCATCCAGGCAAAGAAAAGAAAATATTCTTGTAAAAATCTGTACACGTCGGAGAGACAGGAAGGGAGGACTGTTACCTTCTTTGTGCTAGGAAAAGTTCAATGTCTGAGAACTATAGAATACTCCAAGCCAGGAATGTGTTGGGACAAAGGGAATTTCAAAATGCGGTTGAACATGAACGCTAAAGGGATTTACTTTGCTGATTTGATAACGTTGTATGTTGTTACAAACAACTCAGGGTGGCGTTCCCCAACTCAGGGTGGACTGAACGTCAATGAGTTAGATGAGTTTTGCAAACCAATGCGAAAATTCGAAATAAATGAGAAACCAATAATAATATAACATTTGAGAAGTGTGAGCTAGTTTGGTCATGTGATAAAGTTAGAGAAGGGGTCAGAATAAGGTTCGAACTGAATCGTGAAGTCAGAAAAATTTACTTAAAAGGTAATACGACGACAGGAAGGACGTGTTCATGTGCGTTAAGAAGAAAAGCGAAGATTTATAAGTCTAAAATGTAGAGAAGTTAAGAATAGCACAACCAGCGTAAGTGGAAGCAGCATTAGAAGTTTATTAGAGCAAAATAGTCGCCGTATAAAGAAGAAATAGAAACCGCGCGGAAGTAACTCTAAACAAGTAATCCAGGGTTTCAAGTAAAATTGAATTTATGTTAGGAATTTTACTAACAGGTGGTCACCGATCCAAGTCGATAAGCAAACTTAGTAGGAATTAAACCAAATAAATCTGCAACAAAGTGTTATTAATACGACTGAGTAGCCAACAACCACCAAAATCCATTTCCTACAACCATTCACCTGAGAACTCATAGCTCCAATTAGAATCCAATCAATTTAACACTGGTATGCGGGTTTGCCGCATATTGCTCTACATTTCTACGCTTAGTCTACTCTTCTATGCTAATCTTAAATATAATTTGCTTCTTTCTCCTCCAAGAACACCAGTAAAGAATATTCAAAATAATGTTATTTCTCAGTTGAAAATTTAACTTTCTGATTACACGAAAATTTATTTTTATGTACAACGTGAATAGTTAAATGTTTTGTGTATTGAAATTAAATGAAAGGAAATTGCTAATTAAAAAGCATAAATTGCACGAAAATTACAAAATAATGGTATACAATGTCACCAAGCTATAAAAAGGCCATAAAATAACCAAAATAATATTAAAATGTTCATTTTCACAACATAGGACTTATACATGTACGGCTGGCGGTATATGTGATGCAACAATTAAATTATGGCACGCCATCTGAGTATGGGCTTTGCAGACTAAATTTTTATTGCATCTAGCATCTTATAGCAGTCAGTTGTCAGGCGATAGCAGCGCTGCTGAAGTTACATTGTTTCCACGTGTTAACATTTCTCACTATTCCCAAAGCGTAACTTGAAGCGAAAAGGCGTGTTCCCTCACTTTTAGGAACACCATCGCGTTTCCATGGTAAAACAGCTGTGAGTATGGGCTTTGCAGACTAAATTTTTATTGCATCTAGCATCTTATAGCAGTCAGTTGTCAGACGATAGCAGCGCTGCTGAAGTTACATTGTTTCCACGTGTTAACATTTCTCACTATTCCCAAAGCGTAACTTGAAGCGAAAAGGCGTGTTCCCTCACTTTTAGGAACACCATCGCGTTTCCATGGTAAAACAGCTGTGACGTCATCAGAACAAGAGAAGCTAGCAGCAATTTGTCATCTTTAGCTTGGCTTCAGCAGCTGTACGTATTAGGTCGTGAAAGACAATGGATGAAACGAGCCGCGGCTGTTTCACACGGACCTTGGCGATATCTGCAAAGGTGATTGATGATGGTGCTGCAAGTCTGGAATGTGGTTTTCTTGCTTCGACTCGGAGTGTCGCCATATCGCGCCATACTTGTACCAACATACCGCAGGGGTGACGATAACATCTACACCACCCTATCGCATATCTCCAGGTGCTACTCCACTGTCTCAAAGAATCGGTTTCACTTCCAACTGACATACCTACTTAACACGTTAGCAGCCATGACTGTGTTTCACAGAAAGTTGTTATTGGGTATTGAATACCAGTGGTTCAATGACCTAAAACTAGTTATCCAAGAAAGTATTTGGATTGTGGTACTATAGTTGGCGCATCCTTCAATATTTTCGGTAAGTGTGGTGACAAGGAGATGTCATTTGTGTACATTTTTAAGCAGTTTTGCCTTCATCAGAGGATGCAAGGCCAGAAAGTATAATTATGACTTATCTTGATGACTGTCCTGTAAAACGAAAATAGCTCCCCAGCAACGGTCTTCGGAAAAGTCCTTATATAATGGGAGATTTACGTCGCATCTTAGCTAGCAAACCCTGCCAAATAGTAGATATCATTTAACGACCTTTATGGCGCTAAGGACAACAAAAGAAAGAAAAGTCCACCTTTCAGCATTAGCATTGTGAGTTTCAACTTTGGCGAACAATTATTAATTCTACGAAACGGAATGAAGAAAGAACTGCGATACGAAAAAACAGGCAACGTCTATGGCGCACCTGTCACTGTGCTAGTGGGGAAAGATGGGTCTAAGGTGGTTCGAGTTCTCCTTCCATGACCGCTCGCTCTGACCTTGGGATTGTACAGCTTGTCCCTGGTCAGCAGGAGAATGCTGGGATGGTTTCTCAACCACCAGCAGTTTCCTTTTCTTCACATCCCTTTCTTTCGTTTTTTTTTTTTTTTTTTTTCAAGATTTACGTGTTCTTCTACGTTTCGTGGGCTGGATGTTACCGGGTAAATGACGCGGATGCTCTGCCAAAGGAAAAAGTTGCGTGGTTCTTTTATCGTCTATTATTTTATCACTACTTTAACTGCGCTTTATTTTGGATTACTCGATATTAAAAGGTTTCTACAATATTAGAAAATCTGAATTTATTAATTAATAGTACACTGAGTAGTAAGAACCGTATGGCATACTAATCAGATCGAGAATGATTCGAGATCTGATATGTAACTTACAGTTGGTGATTAGCCAATTACTGTTGCAATACTTGAAAAGAATTGCTTTACCATATTTTATTGGATAGCGAATTACATCTAAATTATATGGGCAAAGCCAGCTTATCCATTCTTTTGTTAAGAATTAATTTAAGTAACAGATATCTTGGTTCTTAGATTATTTGTTTATGTAGCCGAATTGAATTCTTTCATTTTTGAGAGTCATTACTAAGCAGAAAATCTTATACAAATGACTGGCATTGCTACTGAAGAAGCTGCGGATCTAGCATGTGCATTACTTTTACCAGCAAAGTCGAAGGAAAGGTATGTTGAAGCTTAAAAGGTTTCCCTAAAATGTGCTTTGATAAAAACGTTAACAGTTATACCAGCGATTTAGTGTTATTGACAAATATTTTCACCAGAAATGTAAAAAATGTGCATTTCCAGCAAGCTCATGATGCGATTATTCTGTTACGATCGACTATACCTTTAAATGATGATTTAGATCCTTCCAAAAATGCGAAATTGAACGTATTTTTGAAGAGATAAAATGTTGGATATGTGTCCCTCCCGCTAAAGGTGAATGTTTCCATTAATGGATGTTAGTAAATTTCTATGTGAACCTGCAAAAATAAAAGAATTGAATTGCTTTTTGAACTTAAAAACATGTCATATTGCACATTTAACATTTCAATCAATATATAATCTATACGTTTGTATATTTTGCTAAGGATTCATTAAAAACCTATTTATACCTATTTACTTATGCTGTTGAGCATTACGTCATTACCTAGTGGTAAGGTAAGTACGAGGGCTGTTCAATAAAGAAGATCACAAATTTTGTTTGACAACATACCTTTACTCATCCTCATAATTTTGATGGTTCTTCTCAAAATATTCTCCGCTGAATACGATGCACTTGTCGCAGCGTTTCTGCCAGTCTTTACAAACATGCTGGAAACCATATTTTGAGAGCTCCTTGAAAATCGCCTCCGCAGCCTTCACCACTGCTTCTGATGATGGATAATGCCTCCCACGAAGGCGTTTCTTCAAGTTAGGGAATAGAAAAACGTCACATGGGGCTAAATCCGGACTATAAGGAGGGTAGGGATGCACTTCACGTTTATTTTTGCAAGATATTCAGCAACAACATTGGCAATACGCGGCCGCGCATTATTTTGGAGCAGCATCCAGCCTGCTTCATGGAAATGTGATCTTCTGCGCCAGATATGAACTTGCAATGTTTTCAGCACATCCCTATAATATTGTCCAGTTACTGATGTGTGTGCAGGTACAACTTGCTGATAAACCATTTCATGAATATCAAAGAATGAGATGACCATAACTTTCCCAGCAGAAACAACCACTTTTTTTTTGGGGGGGGGAGGGGTTCGGTGATGAAGGAAATTTCCACACTGAGCTTTGCTGTTTGCTCTCAGGAACAAAATGATCTAGCCAAGTTTCACCAGCAGTGATTACGTTTGAAAGAAACTCCGGATCCTCCTCTAACATCAACTTCAACTGCATCTTACCTCCATTGCAGCGGTAGGCGATACTGAACATGTGTGAACTTACCTGTTTCTCACAGGCGGGAACCAGAAGTACCAACAATGAATCTACTACGGCCGTGTTTGTTTCACATTAAGCTAACAGAATATAATAAGTTTGATTTTTAGGGCGAAAAATCATGACCGTAAATAAAGTATCATCATTCTTTATTGAACAGCCCTATATTATTCTGTTGGGTGTTACATCACTTCCTACTGGTAAGTATTGATGACCAGTAATATTAAAACCGTAAGTGTTACTGACCGGTTTCGTCCTTGTTTTCATGGCAATAGACACATTAATTATAAATTTAGCTTACAAAGCCAAATATGTATTAACAATGATTATTTAAATCAAAGATTGCAAAAAGAACTTTACGAAGGCATCATTAAGTTACGCCTTGAAAAATTCAAAATTATTGAAGCACAGCCTTTAAAATAGGCCAGAGCTAGTAGCAAAGCATGTGAACCGTAATCAGGTAGCTATGGATAAGTGAGTAGGGAACAGCAGGGGGGAAGATTTGGAAATTACAATTTGAATATTCGTCTGTCATGATGATTCGACATTTCTCTACATGTGAGATAGAGTCGTCATTGCAGTGCATTTTTGTGTTGTCATCATTTGACTTTATTATCATATGCTTTTCTTGGTAACGTGTTGCTGTAAAGAAACATCACTATTCTTTTGAATTGTTTACCGCTTGACTAGTAAAGCAGAAGCATTGCTGTTTGCCCAAAACATTTTTATCGGATTATCACCGGAATACACATCTGAATATCATGAGAAAATAAATAAAATATAATAAGTAAATAGATAATTTGAAGTATATTTGTGAGAAGGTGGGTTCAGTTCCAGTGGTTGACTTTCCTGACTTTCCTGGTTTCTTTTTACGAGGTTTCCCAAGTTCCTAGGCGAATGCTGTAGAGCATAACAACATCCCCAAGTTCCCTGAGCCTCCATTTCCCCTTATTTTTAATTTCACTTCACTTCACTTCAGGATTATAAGCATCAATGGAAGTTTCGGCGTGTATGGTATGTAATAAGTCCTCGTTCTCCAGAGTGGGAGATGTCTCCGAGTGCCTACTGTCCATAAACGCAGAGTAAGTCTCTGAAGGGAATGCGCCCCCTTACCCAGTAGAAGGACAGCGAATGTGTGTGACAGAGAACGCATGCTACACAAGGAGCAGAATCGTTAAAAAAAGCATGGGCTATATTCACTCTGTACACTTAAACTGAGAAGATTCATTCACTAAAGTAGAAGCCGTGAGAATGTTTTTGAATGGTCTGTAATTGAATTGACATGGGGGTGTCTAACTACCGAGGGAGGGTGTAGGAACCTTTTCCAAGCCCCTGCGTCTCATCCCCCGGATACTTTCTTTCCTTGGTGTACTGTAGCTTCGGTGGGTGTATGTCATTGGAGGGAAGGGAGCCGTTGCAGGAGTCAACACCGAGAGTTTCAATACTTAGCTGTTTGGGGCCCTGTCCTCTCTCTTCAGGTCCAACCACTCTTAATACTCTCTCACCTTACCCCTCTTCCTTCCGGGGAGGCGCTCCGTTAGAGGCATAGGCACAAAAATGGTTGCATAAGTCGAGTGGACAGTGCCCCTCCAGCCCCTATCATTTAATCAATAATAACATATTCTATAAGGATATCCACAAGAGTAAATGAGAGAAACACAAAAGGTTAAATTCATTCTTCTAAAGATACAGATTAAAAAATATATAAAATATAGCACAACCAGAGAATTTCATTATTTTATTGGAGATTGAAAGCTCTACACCACAAAGTTTATATTTGCTAATTCATGACTGATTATCCCAAAAGCTGTTTGGGATATTAGATTAAAATATTTATATGCTGTAGAAAGTTAAATGTTTCACTTTTATACGATTATGTAGTCTATTAAAATGGTATATTAATAACTATATAGTTTATTGAGATTTATCAAATATGAATTTTTAAATACACAACCAACACGTTAACATCAAAATGCAAATAGCACAGGCTATTGCTTTTGTCGCATTCCAATTTCAGTTAGTTAGGTTCAATAGAAACTGAGAAATCGGGTCATTTACGAACGTAATTCAGAAGAAAAAAAACACTGAATAACAATAGAAAGGGAAAATATATATTGATTAAACATCTGGAGGATCTCATGTTTAGAAGTGGTGCTAATTGGTAGAACAAATCTTTCCCTAAAAGAGATTTAAAAACTATTGTCTATTAAATGAGTACACGAGTAATGTTATGTTTTTCTGTAAATAACAGATCTAAAATGGTAGATGCGGTACTATGTTTAAAATCTGATTTGCTGAACCCATATGACTCGTTCTACTCTTGTATTCTTTCAAAAGATGATTGCTCCATCTATTTCATGTTAATGAAGATAAACGTTATTGTAACTACTGTTCTTGGAAGATGGTAATATAATTAAAGAATGTTTTCATATTCAAAAGAGAAGTAACTGGGGTGGGTCTTGGCACATAAAATGAATGACGTGTTGAAGCAGATAGGTATGGGTCATTCTTGGATAAATGCAGAGTATGGTTATAGAGGCTTCTGGAAAGAAGTTAAGCTAAGATTAGAAGATATTGACAGACAAGACATTTTCGCCAATACAAGTGACAAAAGCTCACTGAGATTATATAGAGAAATAATAACAACCTGGTGGAGGGAAGGATATATAGATATATGTAGTAAGTTAGGACGAGAAGATTTTGCTTTGGCGAGAACAGGAGTGAGAAACTTGAAAGGTATAGGTCAAGAGAGGGAGCTAGATAAATGTCCATTGTGTGGAGAAGAGAATGCAGATTTCCATTGTATATTAAATTGTAGTCAAACAAAGGTATGGAGAGAGCAGGCTTGGCTATGTAAATGGGACAATTTGGGGGGGGGGGGGTGAAGTAGTAATTAGAAAATTTTGTCAGTAAAAGGGGAAAAGAACAGGAGAAATATAGGGAATTATGTAGGGATAGTTAAAGAAATGGCTAAGAACAATCAAGAGAAAAATGTAGAGTGGGATAGGTGAAATGGCAGAAAGTGTAAAAAGGAGTAGAGGGCCTCCAATACACAAAAACCTAGGGTTAGGTGCATAGGGACCGAATTACTATTCAATGGTAAGCAACATGATAGGATTTTCAGGATTTAGGAATATATGGCATATTTCAGTATGGATTTTATAATTGTAATCTAGATTTTGTATTTCCCTTTGTTGATGTAAAAGGAAAGATGAGAAATAAATTACTATCAATTAGAATCAATAATTACTGTTAATTTTCTTGTCCGAAACAAATATGGTTTGTAGGCTTAAAGTAACAGCAACGCTTTTCAGAGCTGTTGTATAACGAAATTGGCAAAAGTCTTCCAGGATGTACAGGACTTAAGAGGACAACAATGTCAGAAAATTCAATATATATATATATATATATATATATATATATATATATATATATATATATATATAGTTCATTTAGCATGGATATATTTTAAACATACGTATTTTATTCAAAATGTTAAGAGCTGATTTTGGGAAACTCAAATTTTCGAAAATTTGTCATGTTAAGGAAGGATAGGGTGGACAGATTTCCTTGAAAATCATCATGAAAATTTTGAAAATCACACACGCGCGCGCGCACAGACAGACACACACACACACACACACACACATCCAAATTCACTCACTCACTCATTCTCTTACTCGCTCACAGGAACCTTTAGCTAATTTTTTCTTCGTTCTTCGAGGACATCAATTCCTGTTTTTCCACTAAATGTGTGTTTAAAGTATAAATTTTAAGTCTATAACGTTTAAGTCAAGAAGAAATTCTTCTTTATAAGACTATACAAATATGAAATGTTATTTTTGACAAGTTTCACCTTTCGGTCCCCGCCTAAGAACAATATTTTGAAACGTAACGCTATCTATGCGCTATATTCCACTTTTAATTGCGCTGACGACTTCAAGGGTTCTCAATCAGTGGCGCGCTTGCCTTTTAGCAACTGATCCTGATCCTCCCACGCTCATAAGACACTTATTAAAGCCCTCAACACACCGTGAAAATACTTCGGTGTTGTTCATTAAGTACTTAATAAGCGCATAAGTAGAAGCCAAAACATGACCTCTGTAAACTGTCATTGGTAAAGAAAGAACCACATATTTTTAAAGGCTAAAAGATGAGCATCTTTTCTCAAATACCATGATGGATATTTTAAGTATCTCATGCAAGTAATAGCTTGAAGGTAATAGTCGTCTTTTTAATGTGGGACATATGTTTTGGTACTCAAAATAGTCTCTAGGAACAGACATTTGTGTGGGAAGAGATATACAGAGAGCTGAATGAGATATGTGAACAAGAAGTAATGGATGTTCCTAGGAGACGTGGTTCTAAGAAGGTCAAACTTCCTGCGAAAATGTGCCAAACGTTTCTAACTAGCCGGTTAGTTGCAAACGATGTAGAAGAGTTCGTTAAATCTAAAAGTCATAGCACAGGTTCTATGATACATGCTGCAACATAGTGACTGCAAAAATTTGTCATTGCACCTTTTTGTTGGCCGGAATTCCAAATACATATTATGTTTTTTTAAGGGTATTCTAAACTGGACATAAATCCATATCACATGTACCAGATTATTAAAATACATATTTATTATAACACGTTTAGTCATTTTATATCGTGCATCTTCGGAACACTTTTTTTCTCCCTATTTTCCAATCAGAGCTGGAGATACAAATGGTAATGTACAAGAGAAAAGATGATAACCAGGATATCTGGAACTGACGAAGCAGCTCCTTGAACTGATGCCAGTCCCTCTAGGAGATGGATACCAGTAGGAGGATGCTTTGGATACCAGTTGCAAAATAGGAAATTAAAAATTGTAGGAAACAGACTTTTATAGTTTGTTATAGGAATTAAAGCTCTAGTAGAAACGTAGATTTGTATTATATTATTGGAGTAAAGTAGAAGAAATACCTTTTATATAGATTAAATGAGTAGATTTGTAAGGTTACAGGAATCCAGTAACCTATAGGCTTTCTTAATTAGATAATTAAGGTAACAAGTTAATTATATCTGCAAAGTTTGTTAAATACTTTATGTAATTTGATTTTAAAGCGAATAAAGTTTAAAATATTGTTTTCATAATAAGGCCTGGTATAGTTTCCAGAAACCGGACTGTTAGATATACAGATCTTATTTTATTTTTATTTAACTTTTAGTTTATAATTATGTTATCCATTTTATAACTATACTTGCATTTACATTCAGTACCTTAAGAGCTCTTTGTTTATTGTCCTTGTGTCGTATTCTAGTTGTTAAATCCTCTTTATTAGTAATGCATTTTGAGTAATCTAGAACTCACTAGAGGTAGTGCTAAAGTTCTTTTACAAGAGCTAATTCATATTTTAAAATTATCTTTTCATATTCTTCACAGGACAACATGGTTAAATTATATCTTCATTATCTATATTACCTCATAGTTATTCTTGTACCTACATGTTACACCTTTGAACACTTCCTAAAAACTTTGATTTTGTATGAATAATTTATTCTGACATGTGTAATGATCTAAAACTTGTATTTTGGGTTATTGGATAGGCATTGTGTTTTTAAGGTGATTAAGGACTTTGTCAAATACCTTATTCTGTTATTTTACAATGATACTAATTGTCTAAACTATTTTTAAAGGTTCTAAATATTGAGTATTAGAAGCATTTTAAAACTTTTATATGCTAAATTCACATTACCCTCTCAATAAAAGTTTATTCTCTACTTCTTGTCAATAGAGGTAAACGTTTGCATATGTAGTTTTATTACACAATACTTAAGAATCAGAGATTTTAAGCCCCCTTTGATGTACACAAGAATTTTCTTACAGTTGATAAAGCAATGACATTTATTTAAAATTATATTCCTAATCAGCACCTAATCCTGACTGGTATAATTTTATTTATTGTATCAGATTTATTTTTTGTGTTATTCTTCTGAACTTTTTGTAAAGAACGTGAAACGAGTTAGCATTTGGAAAAAAGGGAAGAAAAGTACTTGAAAATTCATATCAATAACGAATATCTCAGAAATCAAATGGTATTAAATTTCATTAAATTTGGATATATTGATGGGATTTAAGCAGTAACTTTTAATATAGATTTGGGTTTATTAAATTATGCAAACTTTGGGAAGAACAAATAGTATTGGAGAGTATTAGTAATAGTAAATAGTATTGGAGAAAATTGCAGTTATACATTTTATTACTCATATAAGTATCTTTAACATATGGCATTTTAATCAAAATTATTAAAGAAAGATTAGAGAAAAAGGAAAAACATCTATATAGATTATAAGTTGGTGTGATGGTACGTTTTTAAAGTATTCCTTTCGCATATGGAAGCGTTGAACCTAGAAACATATCCGACATTTCGTTTATTTTTTTCGAAGGCACACTCAGGGAAATTTTTATAATTTTTTCGAATTGAAATTTCGCTTGATATCGAAGTTATGGTTCCAATATGTTTCTTTGCCTACCTTCTATATATATATATATATATATATAGTAGAAAAATAAATAAATAATTATAGCTTTTTCCTCCCTTACTTCAGCGATGCCGGTGTTACAGGATTCGGTATTCATAAAACTTTTGTGTCTGATCGCTTTTAGTATTAAAACTCAACCGGATAATATCCTCCAGAAAAAGACAATTAATAAATGTTGAAATATATATCTCTTCGTTTTTAAATGCATAGTTCTACTGAAAAAATTGCCAAAGAGAGTCAGAATATCACAAGAATAGCCCTTATTCACAAGTATAAACTCTCTAACACTAGAACGTTTCTGTTTTAATCATATGGGAAGAGACAAACAGAGACATGTGAATTTCACCATGAACCTAAGACGTTCCTTTAAAGTATATCGGTCTGGCTCTTTGCCCCTCCCGTATGTTAACAACAGGAACGTACTTGTTTGAGACAGATTATAACATGCTCATTTTATATATGTGTATGAGTTTATGGTTTCTAAGGTCAGCTGCGAAAGTAGGTTTAAAAAGTTTCAAGAGATGAACCGGTGTAGAATTTGTCACACCCAGACATAGCATCTGAGTTACACTGTGCGACTACAAATCTCAGAGCCTCGCAATAATTGACCCTTCAAAGACAATAGATACATTTCGGTTCGCGTCTGATTACTAGGCCGCTAGTGTGAGAGGAGGCGTTCTGGCGGGCCGATCCTTCCAACGCCTTCATTACCAATAGCCTCATTCATTTCTTAGTTCGATTGTAGACCATGAGGTCATGGCTCACCCAATATTTCTTAGTACTAACTGTCTCAAACATATCCAAACGGTCATCTGTTTTGTTACAGATTTGAAAAAGAGAAAACATTGATTTACTACATGGTTCAGGGATTAAGGTAGTTCTCGAAAACAAACTCTCCAAGAGGCTTAGACATTCGAAAATGGGCACTCTAAAATAAGGCACATAATTCGCTCAAAAAGTTTGCAAACATTATCATGTACGAGGGCTATTCAATAAAGAATGATCATAACTTTCTTACGGTCATAATTTTTCGCACTAAAATTCAATCTTATTATATCGTGTTAGCCTAATGTGGAACAAACACGCCATAGTAGTTTCATTGTTGGTACTCCAGGTTCCCGCCTGTGATAACCAGGCAAGTTCAGACATGTTCAGTATCGCCTACCGCTGCAATTAAAGTTGATGTTAGAGGAAGATCCGGAGTTTCTTTCAAACGTAATCACTGCTGATGAAACTTGGCTACATCATTTTGATCCTGAGAGCAAACAGCAAAGCTCAGTGTGGAAATCTCCTTCATCAACCCCCCCAAAAAGTAAAAGTTGTTGCTTCTGCTGGGAAAGTTATGGTAATCTCATTATTTGATATTCATGGAATGCTTTATAAGCATGTTTTACCTGCACACACATCAATAACTGGAGAATACTACAGGGATGCCCTGAAGCCATTGCAAGTCCATATCAGGCGCAAAAGACCACATTTCCATGAAACAGGCTGGATGCTGCACCACGATAATGCTCGGCCGCATATTGCCAATGTCGTTGCGTGAAGTGCATCCCTCACCCTTCCTATAGTCCGGATTTAGCCCCATGTGACTTTTTCTATTCCCTAAGTTGAAGATACGCCTTCGTGGGAGGCATTATCGATGCGCTATTGCACCATATTTGTCACTGTTTCTCAATCACGAACTTCAACACTAACAAGTTTCCAGTAGAGTCAAGTGAACGGAAACTTGCGAGGCATTTGATTTCATAGGATACTTTTCTTTATTTAAGTACAGTCCTGGATGGGTTTAAGATGACACTCTTCATTAGCAGTAGCTTATGACAATCATCAGGCCTAAGTGAGCGGCGAAAGGGAAGGAGCACGGTAACATTCCGCCAGAGAAGAGATTGGAAGTCTTGCTTACAACGATGGTGCTCACTAGTCCCTGGAACAATCAGTTTCGTATTGGTTTGTTTACAAATTTCTGGCACTAGTGATTAACCAATGAATCAAGTTGGTTTTGAGCTCACAAGCGAAATCAAATGAGTGAGAAAGGGACTAAGAGAAACATAAACAGCTTTGTTAGAACCAGGTAGGGAATTCAGGCTACAGGTTACAATGCCAGTTTAGTTTTACCTTGCAAATATAAACCACCATTTAATATATTGACACATTTGAAAATGAAATATTTAAAATTTTAAATACTTCCTCCAAATTCTTTTAACGCGTAATGTCGTAGCTTTAACAGAGCGATATTCTGTTAAGACAATTCCATTCTTCCAATAAAATGTTTTGCCATACACTTAGTAAGTTCTGGACCCCTGAACTCAGCATTTATCACACATGGAGAGTCTGTGCTTGCATTGGCGAGACTTCCGCATTTTTTGAAGCTATCAAAGTCACTGTTCTTTGCTTTAAATTCCTAATTCGACGGTTTTCTTATTTTCAAAATGTCTATAGAATGCAGAATTATTTATGTACGAATCATCATTGCCATTATTTGTATATGTAAATGAATTTGGAGAAAAAGCACTGCAGTTTCTATCGCATGGGAAGAATTAGCAAGGGATAACTTATATATTCTTAAATTTACTTGTATAAACTTTTATTTGTGCTTTAAATACCCCATTTTCAAAGCTACATATAAAGGTATAAAAGTTACACAGAAAGCAAAGAGGGTGTAGAGAGAGGGGGTTAGGCAGAGATTGACACCGCGGTTTGGAGAGTAGAAAAGAGGAAGAATTAGAGATAGTTTTCGAGAGAATCAGAGGAAATGAGGTCTAAAGTTGAAGGGCAAACCTGAGAATATAGTGAGTGAGAGAGAGAGAGAGAGAGAGAGAGAGAGAGAGAGAGAGAGAGAGAGAGAGAGAGAGAGAGAGAGAGAGAGAGAGAGAGAGAGAGAGAGAGAGAGAGATACTTTGTTCATTAACTCGAGTAAGCCTGGGATGTCTTTCAATTTTTGATTAATAAATAATTGGTACCAACCGCGTTTACTGTATATCTTTGTGTGCCCACGTGCGCGCGACTGTGTGTGCGTGCCTTTTCACACAAGACTGTCCAAACCGGTAAGTAAGCCATGGAGGCAGATTGGTTAAGAGAATTCAAAGTGAAAGAGTCAGTACAGGAAGCACTAACAGAGCTAAGAAACGATGGAAGAGTAGGAAAGAGAGGGAAAATTAGGAATATGCGCAGGATGAGGGAGTGAGGGAAATAGATAAGACGAAGAAAAGGTTTCCGACAACACAAATTGTATGAAAGTTTAGCATCCAAAGGTTAGTCAATGAGCTTGTGGGTCCACATGCCCGTGCGGCGCCGTGGCTTAGTTGGTTAAAGCGCCTGTCTAGTAAACAGGAGATCGAGGGTTCGAATCCCTCCGGTGCCTTAGGAAATAACGCAAATTTTATTTCTCTGCATCTTATAGTACATCAGTTAAAATGGATTGTAATGTAGTTTACATGTGCGTAAAGATTGTTTAATGATGTATAGAGACTGTAAGGTTTTGGAATTCAGTAAAGGCCGAATGTAATATTTTCCACCATTTCAACGCTCTCTTTTCAAACTGGTGATGCTGCATATGTTCAGTTGACATTAATACCAGCAACCGTTCCACAAATATAACTACTCATGGTAAACATATGGCCGAAATTGGCCTAATTAAGCTGAGTTGGCGATATGTAAACTTAAATTTAAAGCAAAACTCCTTGGTTATGTAAAGGTTATGTGCTCCACATGTGCATTGACTTTCAAATGCTTTAGTGATTAATTGCATAAGTATCCCTCGCTTCCATTTTGTAAAACAAGCTGAAATTCAATTCTATACTATATTTAGGGCTGGAAAATTATTTAATTCAGAAGTGTTATTTGCAAAGAAGTATATACTGATAATGTAATCATCATTACATGTCTGTGCAGCACTGGAATTTACTGCAATGTTAGCGATTTTGAATTTTTTCAAATTATCCTTATTGCACAGTTTCTATAAATGTTGCATAAAGCTCCAATATGTTTTTAACACTAATTAATGTTCTGCATACTGCTGTTTATATTAAACTATGCTATCCCAAATGACAAATAGTCTTTAAAGATCCAATTAACAAATACAACATAAATAGATGCTCTATGATAATGTGGTCAGTCAATTTTAACTGAATTAAAAATATACATAAAAATAAAGCAAGAAATGAGCAAGGTGCAGAGGAATATACAGCAATATAAGTTTGGCCAAAAAATTAAAATACGAGGGCTGTTCAATAAAGAATGATCATCATTTTTTTACGGTCACACTGTTTCTCAGTAAAATTCAATCTTATATTCTGCTAGCTTAATGTGAAACAAACATGCCGTAGTAGTTTCATTGTTCGTACTCCTGGTTTCCGCCTGTGAGAACCAGGCAAGCTCAGACATGTTCAGTATCGCCTACCGCTGCAATGAAGGTAAATTGCAGTTAAAGTTGATGTTAGAGGAAGATCCGGGGTTTCTTTCAAACGTAATCACTGCTGATGAAACTTGGCTAAATCATTTTGATGCTGTGAGCAAACAGCAAAGCTCAGTGTGGAAATCTCCTTCATCACCAACCTCAAAAAAGCAAAAGTGGTTGTTTCTGCTGGGAAAGTAGCTGGACAGTACTACAGGGATATCCTGAAAACATTGCAAGTCCATATCAGGCGCAAAAGACCACATTTCCGTGAAGCAGACTGGAAGCTGCACCATGATAATGCGCGGCCGCATATTGCCAATGTTGTTGCTGAATATTCTGCAAAAATCAACGTGAAGTGCATGCCTCACCCTCCCTATAGTCCGGATTTAGCCTCATGTGACTTTTTTCTATTCCCTAACTTGAAGAACTGTCTTCGTGGGAGGTATTATCCATCATCAGAAGCAGTGGTGAAGGCTGCGCAGGTGATTTTGAAGGATCTCTCAAAAAATGGTTTCCAGCATGTCTTTGAAGACTGGCAGAAACGCTGGAACAAGTGAATCGCATTCAGCGGAGACTATTTTGAGAAGGACCATCAAAATTATAAGGATGAGTAAAGGTAAGTTGTCAAAAAAAAAGTGCTCATTCTTTATTGAACAGCCCTCGTAAGTATCTTCCACAACCATTTATAAAAGTCCTAACTTCTACAAAAATAGCTTCCAACATTTATTAAATTTTGTCTATATTTAAACAAATAATAAATGAATACATATTCTATTGTTATTTATTCCTGTTATTTGTAATCTAAAATGTAGCAACTTTTGACCAGCTATTATCAAGATTCTTTCTACAGTAAATGTTATTCCATGCTCAAGGACATTAGTGCAGCGTGTCCATTGGTTTTTAGGTAACTGTAGCACAATTTACAATGCTGCTTACAACGATTTCTTTGTAGTGCAAAGGCAAGATGTTTATGAATACATGCATATAGTTAGTTGGTAACCGGTTTGAAGCTCATCCATAAAGTTCCCTCGACCGGATATGGTTGATTATATTTTATCAAAGACTGTAACTGTGATGCCTCATGTTACTTTAATTTCTTTTTATTTAAAATTGGCTTCATTTGAATTATGAACTCTAAAGAAGGAGCATTTCCTAGGCTGAGGGAAATAGTTAACACAGACATAAATTGAAATGAATATAGTCATTGTTTCTTGTTTCTGAGTTCGAATCTTGGATAGGAGCTATTACCAGGATAAGGAATTAGTCTTGGTTTTCTATTATCCTCGACGGGTGTGTATAAGCTCAGGGGTACCTGAGCCCAATTTAAGTCTCATTTCAAACATCTCGTTCATTTAATTTATTCGTTTCTTAATTATTGGATTGTTTATGTTAGAAATCATATTTTGCGTAACAATATGTTCTTTTAGTATTATACATTAATGAAATAGGCTCAAGGTAAAGTGGAAATTTGAATGTGACACAGGATTTTAAAATAGATGGCTTCAGTAAATATTTTTGTGAATGAAACGAATTTATGAAGATTCTGTCAAAATTGAAGGTTCTTCCTAGAATGCATGAAATTTCTATGTTAATCGCGATCTAGTAGCAATTAGATTAGATTAGATTAGATTAGATTGATTTGCGTTCAGTAGGTTCACTTGTAGCCAGAAAAGGCTGTGAACATTGAACATGTCCAGAGATATAAAGTTTAATAGCATATATATGTACATAAGACGCATAAGACACATAGTATACAGGCAATATGAACAACATTATGGAAAGCAAAGCAAGGCTAATTATATATGATACAAAATCAAACACTTTTTAATTCAGCCTTCACTTGGCTTATGCCAGTACGTCTCAAACTTTTTGCAGTGGATACCCTTCTTGTTATTTCTTAAATACATATACATTAAAAATAAACTTTCAACATGCATCAAAGATTTATTGGTAATGATTTGTCATTGGAACAGTTAGATACTACTTACAGAGCTACAGAAGCATTATCAGGATAATTTGTCATTCAGACAATCTTGTACAGAATAAAAGGATTTTGAGCAAAGGTACTCTCTAATAGCATTTTTAAAATCACTGAAATTATCAATTTTTTCTTTAAGAATATTAGAAAGTGAGCCAAATATTTTGATAGTTTCACAATACACACCTTTCTGGAAGTATGAAAGTTTTGCACTGGGTAATGGATATTATACCTTTGTCTAGTGTTTATTCTGTGAATTACATTATTTGTTGCAAATAAGGCACGATTGCATACAAAGAATTTTAGGATCGAGAATATATACATGCAAGGAAGCGCTAATATCTTCAATTTTATAAAAATATATTTACAGGAGCATCTGTTGTGGGTGTTAGTAATGATTCTTATAACCTTCTTTTGCATAAGAAATATTTTTTTTTACTTTCTACTGAGTTGCCCCAAAATAATATTCGGTATTCCATAATAGAGTTAAAGTATGCATAATATACTAATTTAAGTGTGTCAATAGAACTCACACTAACCACCTCTCGGATAGCATAGCAATGACGTATCTGAGCGGGTCATCTCCGGCTGCTCCGGTTTCCCTCGTCATTTATTCCACCAACTGTACCTTCATTTTGCTTTGATGTCATAAACTTCCCTTCCTTCAGTTATCGACACTGAACTTGTACGTCCAGAGAAGTGCAAGTCCTATACACGAGGATAGTAAACAGAGAAAGAAGGAAGATATTGTGGCTTTATCCAGTGTTTATTGTTTTTACTAAAGAAACCGCTTTAATTTTCTGCCCTCACTTCACTAGTATGCACTGCCACTATGTTAGCGACTGCAGTGTAGTAGAATATGCACGACATAATCTCTTCAGTATGTAAAGACTGAAGGAGGATGACAGCTAGCGGAAATGAGTAAGATCTATGTGGAGTTTTCTGGCATCTTACAAAAACTGAACAGTAAATCACACACGTATCCCGTGAACAGGTACCTCATTCCAAGGTTATTTTAGATTTAATTTAATTTTCTCTCCGTATTCTTCTTAAAGATTTGCTTTCATGAGGAGTTTAGACACTTTAGTTGCGTGGGTAGTCTAGGCGACAGCAATTAACTTATAATGTCTTCGCTACTTCTGAATGTTAGATTGGTAAAAATAATACACATTTTGGAGAAATTTTTCAGATAATAAAATACGTGAATAACAAAATTGTAGCTTTAGCAACCATTTAAAGTGTTCTTTAAATTATCTTGTTTCTGTAATTCCATTTTTGAATCGTCTGCTAGAAAGTAAGTCATTACAACATTAAATTGGAGACGTGCTTACAACAAATCGAATTTAGTATTCATTTTCAAGCAGCATGTAACTGTCAGAAATACATTTATATTACGTAGTTATTTTGTGCTTAGAGCGACATAGATCCAATGTAACAATTGGATATAACATATTTATGTATTATCACTTCCGCACTATTTGAATTAAACCCGATATTTCAAATGTGGGTTCCAAATGCTGTATTTGAAACTGAAAGATGGAATTATTTGAAGCAGACAAGTGTGAGAAAACAGGTTATGTGTTAATCTACTATGCAAAATAAGTTAGATACTTGATTGGATTCACCTTTTAAAACTGTATACCAACATTACTTAATAATAAGGGGACTCTGTCTTAGAGAAAAATTACTCAAAAATCCTGTCTGACAAGGAGCGAAGAAGACTGGTTGATTATATTCATGAGATGTTTTTCTCTAGGTATGTTTCAATTAGCCCAGGCTTGCTGTCAGCTTTGGTCGTCTCTAAGGAGGTGGTAGAGCACCTCCTTTAGGTCGGATTCTTTTGTTGTTGTAATTTACGTCATATCAGACGATGAATGGAATGGGTGAAATGATGCTCAAATGAGCCCAGAGCCCATAGAGCTTAGAGTTACCCGACATTCGTCTTTCAGGATAAGGGAAAATCCCGGAAAAACCTTATCCAGGTAACTCACCCTGACTGAGATTTGAGCTTGAGACGTCTTGAACGTGAGGCGGACGCGATACCAGCACGCTAAGCCCACCTCGGTTCGATTCCCAGTATCAACATGGCGATTTTCTCTTTCTGGGAGACTAGTCCGTGATGTGCTCAGGTTGGCGAGGTCCTGGGAGAGGGCGCAATTGAGGAGGTACTTGAGGGGAAAGTAGCGGCCCCACCGGTCAGCACGGACGGGAACCTACCCATGTTCCAGCTTCCAATATTACATCCTCCTTAGGACGCTCGTTGTGACAGACGCAGCGGTTGAGGCTGTAGTCTTGGACCGTCCTCTAGCTGTTGTGCCGCAGAGTTTAATATAGTTTTTAGTTTTTCTGCAGTAGTACAGGACAGAAGTTTGGAGTTAAGAATAGGTGGGACCTCCAATAACTGGGGCATAACGCCGCAAGTGCGTCATTGTGGGCACATTTTGCTTCCAATATGAGAGATTGGGAAGAAGGGAAAGATCCTTAAGTATACCAATATAATGCTTACTTTGACGCCACTTAGCTCTGCCTAACCCACACTGAACCTCTAAGTCCTGTGCAGATGACATTGCTTCTAGGAAGGAGACATCTGAAGTCCCGACAAACTTCAGGAAGAAATCTTCCCAGAGCGTAAATTTCACGTTCTGTCACAACACACCAACCACCGTCCTACAACCCTGAAACAGAAGAATAGAATTAAGACAACATTTGTGCTATAAGATGAACCTCTAACATTCATCTACCAATCGAGAAAAGTATTTAAAACCCATGGTGAGAATGATCGGCTCAACGGCTGAATGAGAGTCTCACATGCTACCACGGTGCCGTCTTGCTTGGTACTAAGTCATAAGTTAGTAACTGATTCTTATATTCAAGTGTAGGAACCACTGAATTTAACATATCTGGCAGTAGAAAGTTGCGTACCTATTCTGAAGTTGAGACGTGTCGAATTTGTTTTATAGTTTCCCATGTGTGGCTGAAATTGTTGTATAAGTTATGCATGGGCATTTTACGAATGAAGGCATTTTCCCCACCGCTGTTATAGCTAATTAAATTTATCGGGCCATGAAATGTTATGTTATTGTATTACTTACTAGGTATATAAAAGTAAGGTAAATTACTCAGTTATGATGCCTGGTAGAGTTGGTAAGCGTAACTCTTCAAGTTTGACCCACATTTCCTACTTTGGGGTTCATAAAACCATTGTTAAAGAAAGTTCTGCACTTCAAGAATAGATTTTTGAGAAACTGACATTTTGTTAATGTTTACATACATGTGGCACGTATAGAAATTAAAATGAAACCCATTCATGTGACTAAGCTTTTATAATATATCTTCTAAATAGCGTATACAACCAGTATCTTGTCCAAACATCGCATTTTGAAAACGTATTCTGAGCAAACACTACAGAATTAATAGACTCAGTCACGTTAACTGAAACTGCGGGCATTAAAACCTCTTGCAGATTTGGATGCAAATTGACTTTAAGACGCAACATTTCTGAGCAACTGACATAGTCTGAAGGGTTTATTATTATCTCTAGATGCTAGTGAATCAAATGAGAAAAGTTCAATTGTAAGGTATCTGTCAAGTTAATTAAATATTAAACAATCGGTCTAGTAAATCCAAGATCCATTTTTCGAGCTCCGGCGATGCCAATAAATTTACTAAGTGCAATAGCCTAGTTTAGAATAAAAGAATCAGCTGAAATACATTAAATTGGGATTCACGACAATAGCTGAGTTTACAAAGCACAATACTTTGCAGGCATACAAAAGTAATTAAACTATGATATGGATATAAAACTAAAAACGATAAAATCAGCTCACAGTTATATTGAAAAAATAATCATAAATGATAGATCAAAATGTAGTCTAGGGTCAAAACGAAACAATAAGGTTGGATGTTGTATTTCTATAGTTTCTTGTAGCATTTTATCTAGTCCTTATTGGGACAGTGTTGTCAAGCATGGCTAGTAGCTCCTCCTGCCCTCGTTTTGTCACGCACTTTGACCCAGAACTTTCCTTAATTTGACCTTCGACACCAATAGAGAGTTGTTATTGAAACAGACCACCGGAGGGCTGGATTCAGCTATACTTTCAGCAGATCTTTCTGCGTTTCGGTTTGGCTTAAACACATTCTCAGTTTTAGTTAATTGATTAAGTTGATCATTTCTTCATACTAGCCGTATAATAGGCTAAGCTTTTGAAAAGATAGAGTCAACAACGTGGCATTGAATTTTTCATGTTGGCTCTATCTATCCAAAACCTTAACCTATATACGGCTAGTATGAAGAAATGATTAATTTCCATCAATTAACTAAAATAAAAGAAGTTAAATGATGAAGCTTGTGACTCAAGTACTTACAACAGTAAGTCACCACAAATGGTGTATCTCGAATACGAGAGCCCCTGGTGGTTTACCTAGTGGGAAATATACGAGTCAAATGGAGAATTTAATGTCATGACGGCCAGTTGGCCATGGTAGCTGAATGAGATCCAGGAGATCCGTGGTTCAAATCTCGGCCGTAGCATTGAATTTTTCATGTTCGCTCTATGTATCAAAAGCATTCTCAGTTGCTTGCAGTTCTCTGTAGAAGACTTTTAAAGGTCCATTCTCCTAATATTGGACATTTTGCTGTTGAAATACGATATATAAGATTTCCAGTGTGTAAATTATGATAAAAATTGAATTTGTAAAGGAGTTTACTAAAACTAATTTTGCAGTTCCTCTAAGTAAACGCATGTTATAGTCAGATATGGTGTATTTTACTTGAAGAATTGAGTTCACTATGTGCTTACTTTTATAATATTTGAAATGCACGGTGTTTATTTTTATTCGTTATTTCCTGATACCCGAATGAGCAAGAATAACATAATTGACTGGTGAGTCTATCTTGAAATCATAGTGCCCTCTACGGAGAAGAAGCGGTAATTTTTACGCAAATTACAGCGCTCCCATTGTGGTTGCCCTGATAACTAATACAATCAGCTTCCCCTGGATATGAAAGCAGACCACCATGGTTGAATTCTACTTTCGTGCCAGCATTAAAATTGGTGCGACATATGATATAGTTTAAACCGCTGCATAGAGGAATTTATGCAAAGCCATCCAACATTCAGACAAGTCCCTCGGAGCGAATGTTGTCAAAAGTGTCCGGATACCGTCAAACTGGCATACTTTTTGTTTACAACATAAACGTCTTGCGTTTTATCAGTATACTATATAAAATCTCACGTTTAATTAAAGTGTCTATTAATGTTGGTATCCTTATGCCTTTTAAAGCCAATGGGTGCATCAGATATTTCCAAGATACAGGATCAGTTACTCGAAAAAAGAAAGACACTGGACGTTATAAACTGACTGGTCCCAATCTAGAAGTAATAAATAATGTTATGACAGAAAGGCCTCAAGCATCCCTGCTCGTAATACAGTGTTTAAGGAGAAGAGAGGAATGAAATATACTAAAATGGACACATAAGACTATGTACTAGAGATATTTTCTTGTTTAGACTTGGCTTAAAGCTTTGTACATATTGTAACACTAATGAAGTGAGTGAGTGAGTGTGTGGTGTTTAAGGGCCCGTCGACAACAAGGTCATTTGGGCCCGAAACACTAATGAATTTTTCATTCAGTACATATTCTGCTTATTTTCTGGTTTGTAATGAAGTTACATTGTGAGGAAACTGTGGGTGATAGAAAAGAATTGAGATCAAATTGGAATATTTCTATTTTATGTGACAGGTTTACAATATGCATATATGTCTACTATAACAGAAAAAGAGATGTTCATTGTGAAATAAGTGTTCAATGACTTTTCATTTCGTATATTCTTCATGGTCTACTTTTATGACTACATAATTAGCTTTGCAGTGCACTGATTGCAGTATATAATTTGTTTATAAATAGTTACCGTATCTACGCACCAGGCGAAATTACGCACCTTTATATTACGTGGGCAGACCCACCTCTCAAATAGTATATTTACCTGCCGGCAGAGGGGGGCCTCAAAGCTGCTGTCAACACATCTAATACGATCGCAAGCAGCTAGGGGAATCGTATATAAACTCGCTCCATTAGCGATGTTATGACGTCAAATTTTGTGTGGTAAAACTACAGATAAAATGAACACCGTGTATTTACCAATTGCTTATTTACTATTATTTTTTCATCATTTTTTTTTTTAAATTTTATTTTGATCGCCCACTTCTGCCTTGTGTATGTGGGGTGAGGTCGGCAGTCGGGTTGGCCGGCTCTGGCCTGCTAGCAGGCTGTTACGCCGATTATATCACACTTTTACCACATCTATTGCAAGGTAGAGAAAAGAGAAATTATAACAGTTTTACATAGAAAAGAAAACAAATGCAATAATTAATAAAACATTGGTGAATAATGAGATGCAATACTTATGAATTGGGACAATGTATAGATAGATTATATGAGAGATACAAGTGTTAACAATTTGGAATAAGCTACCATGATTCAACCATGTTGAATCACGTCGTTTTGTTGGTCTTATTGACCAAATTAACTTGATCTAGTTAGAGGGCAGTAATCTCAATAAAAGTGCACAAACTATTTGTAAAGCTTTGACACTTGATGCAAAGAAGCGGGAGCTGGAGAGTCGTGGGTCGAGACGAGAGAGACGTTAGAACAGAACAGGCATGCACCTATACGCTATAGAGAGGTGATCGGAAGGCCAAGGTATCTTTATCCTGCGCCGCTCTATAATCTCGAACACCCTAATAGCGCTATTACTGCTGCGGAGTGGGGGGAGCCCACCCTGGATGTACTGGCCCACACAGAGAGCAACAACAGAGATCTTATTTAAGTCGCCTTCCTTCCTTCCCGGCCTTACAAATAAGAAGAGGACAGCCAGATAAGAGAGAAAAGGAAAGATGCAGAAAAAGAAGAAAAAAGTCTCTGTGCCGGCACTTTGCCACAGTCTCGATCATAAAGTTATATTGAAATGACGGGATGCGTTTTCAATATGTGTACCTTGAAGACCGAGAAGGCGATCGCCTACAGTTGTTGGAAATCTAACATGTCCCCTACTCCTACTTTTCCAGATGCATATAAATTTGGTGGTTTAAAGGAGAGTCAGACACGTAAGGTAAATAATAAGAACTACAAATAATGCACTTAACATCCTTACATATCTATTGGTTTATAATTATGTACAAAGACCATTTTCTATTGCTTGGAAAAACTTGTAAGGAATTAGTAAGAGAATTTCAAGAATGTAACTGTCCTACTTAATATATCTTCTTCAAAAGATATCTATCTCTCTTAAAGTAACAATATTCTTCATTGTGATGTTGTAGTCCAAAGATCCTCAACATTTTCATGTTTGAAAAATACAAATTTATAAAGGTACCTGAAATCTTTCCCACCGACGAGGAAGCATCCAAAACGTCAGCGAGGCAGCTTGAATCCAACCACGTTTGTATCCAGATAGCTCGTAAGCAAAAAGTGTCTCTTTTTTACACCATTTCTTCCTGTTAACCTGAAATAAAGATCATGTTATAACGCAGTATTAACTAGAAACACTTGAAGGTGAAATAACATATGTATGAGATATCTCAAGGAAATCTAACCGATTTGCAGAAATTTTATTGTAAGAGCAAATATTTATACATCAAATAAGTTAAATTTAGAGCCGTATAGGCATAAATGATGGAAGGGATACCGGTGCACTAATTTTAAATATAAACATATTTGCTATTTAAGCGCAAGGACCGGAAAAACAGTATTTGACATCATAATCCATTTACGGACAATATTTTGGTTTCAGTGGGAATTTATTAAAGAGAGTGCGATGTTTCATGGACTCTAACTTCTGTGTTGTTCAGCATATGTTTCTAATAGGGTGTGAAAGACCGCTTAATCCTATTCCGAGATTTCTTTATCAGTTTCTTTTATGTGACGTAAATCTACGAGACGGTTCATAGGCTTTAATTCACTTCTGAAGGAGGCCATGCTATGGATTATGAGCCGAATCTTTCCTGGCTGCGTATATGTTCAAGAAATTCTCGGGCTTCGAGCCAGGTAAGAAGATGTGACATCAATGTTTCGGGAGCGCGTATATCTCCCATCTTCAGGATACTGAATGACCTCCATAGGTTGTTTAGACCCTCGGCGACCGGTATATGGGTCGCCCCTTTCCTAAAATCATTCAGCATCCTAAGATGGGAGAGATGAACGCTCCCGAAACGTCGATGTCACATCTTCTTACCTGACTCGAAGCCCGAGAACGTCTTGAACATGCTATGGATATTTACGCCCGGAAAAGTGATCTATTTCTCTCCGCCGGATTTGAGCCTACGACTTCATGCACTGGAGGCTAGCATGTTAACCCTAGATCACGAAAGATAACTAAGAGACTGCAATGAGAATGAAGTTCAACTTTACCATTATTTTATATATTTCGCATTTTAAAATTAATTTTGATTGACATTGATTGCTTAGGAGTGAATTTCAATTGTGTTCCAACCCTTTTCCTTGTTTATTTCTTTATATTAACGGACAAGGAGGCAGATTTTGGCATCCTTAATAATATTCCATTGCGAAAGCTTTCAATAATGCATATAACTGCTTATAATATTAAACACTCTATTTTTTAAAAGGCTTAAAAATATAACAATTATTCCATTAGAACTTTTAATTACTTCTGCCGTCATTTTAAAAGCATTTGGCATACTCCTCTTCAAACCAAATGATGCATCATAAAGTACGATAGAAGAAAATGCATGTTTCAGTCAAAACAATATTAACTAATATTAAACATGTGTAATTTTGAGGTACAACAACTTAAGAAGAAGAACTTAATTAAGAAGATTAAAAAACAAAATTCCTAAAAATTTCGCGTATATCCCATCATGAACTCTGGGTTGTTTACATTTCATATTTATCATCAATAGGTTGTATAGTTTTTAAGCAATAGTCTAACTTTTGTTTAAAATTGAACCTTTGAGTTTAGTTTAATTAACGTAGTCTCATAGTTTTCTCAGAGCTATAATTTTAGATTTAGCTAACGTTTATAGTAGAAAAATATATCCTTAAATATATTTTTAAAAATAATATATAAGTGAATATATAGTATCTTTGATCTAATGGCAATGCCTGACTATTAGCAATTTCCGAACAAATATAGAACAATAACAAATTGAGTATAACTCATAACAGGAAGCTTATTTCTGCTTGATGACTCTAAAGATAATTTCTATTTTCAGATTTGTTCTTCATTAGTCCTTAATTTTCACCATTAATTTCCACTTTCATATGTAAACACGATCTATTTGAATGAGTAGAGCCAGAATGAAGAATGCAATGCCGTAGCCGGGATTTGAACCACGGATCTCCCGGTCTCCATCCGGTTGCTCTAAACCATTGAGCTACTACTGACTTAAATGTTTCCCGATAGACAACTAGAGGTTCTAATATACAATGAGACACTCAGTGAGACGGAGGCCGGGAGATTCGTGCTTCAAATCCCGGCTACGGCATTGAATTTTTCAGTCTGGCTCTATTCATTCAAACCTTAGCCTACACATCGCTAGTGTGGAAGAAATGATTATTTCCATCAACACGATCTATTTGATTGGTAAATACAGCCATGTCCTGTCCTTAAAAAACGAAACTATGAATATAAACTTATCTCCAATTCCACACTAAATTATTACTCGACAGAACGTTGAGGCGTATCGACCTTCAGGTGACCAGCGCTGCCATCGTACCTTATCGAGTCTTATCTGGTCGATTAGAAGAGTGACATATCAGTAGGTTGATGTACAGTAAGTTACGAAACACAAATAGAGCGATT